>JBBPBS010000448.1:0-117052 GCA_037974835.1 Cicer judaicum
TATGTCATTCTCGACCTCCCTACACTTAATCTTGTCCAATTAGGGTTTCTAACATATCTTGTGCATCCAATCGGTGTTTTTGTGTCATTGGATGAACAATTAGCTCATTTTCGTCCTCCCTAGGCTAATTCTTGTCCAATTAGGGTTTTTAACCAATCTTGTGCATCCAATAGGTGTTTTGTGTCATTGGATGAATATTTAGGTCATTTTCGAACTCCCTAGGCTAATTCTTGTCCAATTAGGGTTTTTAACCAATCTTGTGCATCCAATAGGTGTTTTGTGTCATTGGATGAACATTTACGTCATTTTCGTCCTCCCTACACTTAATGTAGTCCAATTAGGGTTTTTAACCAATCTTGTACATCCATTAGGTGTTTTTGTGTCATAGGATGAACATTTAGGTCATTTTCGTCCTCCCTAGGCTAATTGTTGTCGAATTAGGGTTTTTAACCAATCTTGTGCATCCAACAGGTGTGTTTGTGTAATTGGATGAACTTTATGTCATTCTCGACCTCCCTACACTTAATCTTGTCCAATTAGGGTTTCTAACAAATCTTGTGCATCCAATCGGTGTTTTTGTGTCATTGGATGAACAATTAGCTCATTTTCGTCTTCCCTAGGCTAATTCTTGTCCAATTAGGGTTTTTAACCAATCTTGTGCATCCAATAGGTGTTTTGTGTCATTGGATGAACATTTAGGTCATTTTCGTCCTCCCTACACTTAATCTTGTCCAACTAGGGTTTTTAACCAATCTTGTGCATCCAATAGGTGTTTTTGTGTCATTGGATGAACATTTAGGTCATTTTCGAACTCCCTAGGCTAATTCTTGTCCAATTAGGGTTTTTAACCAATCTTGTGCATCCAATAGGTGTTTTGTGTCATTGGATGAACATTTAGGTCATTTTCATTCTCCCTACACTTAATGTAGTCCAATTAAGGTTTTTAACCAATCTTGTGCATCCATTAGGTGTTTTTGTGTCATTGGATGAACATTTAGGTCATTTTCGAACTCCCTAGGCTAATTCTTGTCCAATTAGGGTTTTTAACCAATCTTGTGCATCCATTAGGTGTTTTTATGTCATAGGATGAACATTTAGGTCATTTTCATCCTCCCTAGGCTAATTCTTGTCTAATTAAGGTTTTTAACCAATCTTGTGCATCGAATAGGTGTTTTGTGTCATTGGATGAACATTTACGTCATTTTCGTCCTCCCTTCACTTAATGTAGTCCAATTAGGGTTTTTAACCAATCTTGTACATCCATTAGGTGTTTTTGTGTCATTGGATTAACATTTAGGTCATTTTCGTCCTCCCTAGGCTAATTGTTGTCGAATTAGGGTTTTTAACCAATCTTGTGCATCCAATAGGTGTGTTTGTGTCATTGGATGAACTTTATGTCATTCTCGACCTCCCTACACTTAATCTTGTCCAATTAGGGTTTCTAACATATCTTGTGCATCCAATCGGTGTTTTTGTGTCATTGGATGAACAATTAGCTCATTTTCGTCCTCCCTAGGCTAATTCTTGTCCAATTAGGGTTTTTAACCAATCTTGTGCATCCAATAGGTGTTTTGTGTCATTGGATGAATATTTAGGTCATTTTCGAACTCCCTAGGCTAATTCTTGTCCAATTAGGGTTTTTAACCAATCTTGTGCATCCAATAGGTGTTTTGTGTCATTGGATGAACATTTACGTCATTTTCGTCCTCCCTAGGCTAATTGTTGTCGAATTAGGGTTTTTAACCAATCTTGTGCATCCAACAGGTGTGTTTGTGTAATTGGATGAACTTTATGTCATTCTCGACCTCCCTACACTTAATCTTGTCCAATTAGGGTTTCTAACAAATCTTGTGCATCCAATCGGTGTTTTTGTGTCATTGGATGAACAATTAGCTCATTTTCGTCCTCCCTAGGCTAATTCTTGTCCAATTAGGGTTTTTAACCAATCTTGTGCATCCAATAGGTGTTTTGTGTCATTGGATGAATATTTAGGTCATTTTCGTCCTCCCTACACTTAATCTTTCCAATTAGTGTTTTTAACCAATCTTGTGCATCCAATAGGTGTTTTGTGTCGTTGGATGAACAATTAGATCATTTTCGTCCTCCCTAAACTTAATCTTGTCCAATTAGGGTTTCTAACCAATGTTGTGCATCCATTAGGTGTTTTTGTGTCATTGGATGAACATTTAGGTCAGTTTCATCCTCCCTAGTCTTATGCTTGTCCAATTAGGGTTTCTAACCAATCTTGTGCATCCAATTGTTGTGTTTGTGTCATTGGATGAACATTTAGGTTATTTTCGTCCTCCCTAGGCTAATTCTAGTACAATTAGGGGTTTTAACGAATCTTGTGCATCCAATAGGTGTTTTGTGTCATTGGATGAACATTTAGGTGATTTTCGTCCGCCCTACACTTAATCTTGTCCAATTAGGGTTTCTAACCAATCTTGTGCATCCAATAGGTGTTTTGTGTCATTGGATGAACATTTAGGTCATTTTCGTCTCCCTACACTTAATGTAGTCCAATTAGGGTTTTAACCAATCTTGTGCATCCATTAGGTGTTTTTGTGTCATTGGATGAATATTTAGGTCACTTTCGTCATCCCTAGGCTAATTCTTATCCAATTAGGGTTTTTAACCAATCTTGTAATGTTGTGCATCCAATATGTGTTTTGTGTCGTTGGATGAATATTTAGGTCATTTTCGTCCTCCCTACACTTAATCTTGTCCAATTAGGGATTTTAACCAATATTGTGCATTCAATAGGTGTTTTGTGTCATTGGATGAACATTTAGGTCATTTTCGTCGTCCCTACACTTAATGTAGTCCAATTAGGCTTTTTAACCAATCTTGTGCATCCATTAGGTGTTTTTGTGTCATTGGATGAACATTTAGGTCATTTTCGAACTCCCTAGGCTAATTCTTGTCCAATTAGGATTTTTAACCAATCTTGTGCATCCATTAGGTTTTTTTGTGTCATTGGATGAACATTTAGGTCATTTTCGTCCTCCCTTGGCTAATTCTTGTCCAATAAGTGTTTTTAACCAATCTTGTGCATCCAATCGGTGTTTTGTGTCATTGGATGAACATTTAGGTCAGTTTCATCCTCCCTAGTCGTATGCTTGTCCAATTAGGGTTTCTAACCAATCTTGTGCATCCAATTGTTGTGTTTGTGTCATTGGATGAACATTTAGGTTATCTTCGTCCTCCCTAGGCTAATTCTAGTACAATTAGGGTTTCTAACCAATCTTGTGCATCCAATAGTTGTGTTTGTGTCATTGGATGAACAATTAGGTCATTTTCGACCTCCCTAGGCTTATTCTTGTCCAATTAGGGTTTCTAACCAATCTTTTGCATCCAATAGGTGTGTTTGTGTCATTAGATGAACAATTAAGTCATTTTCGTCCTCCCTAGGCTAATTCTTGTCAAATTAGGGTTTTTAACCAATCTTGTGCAATCAATAGGTGTTTTGTGTCATTGGATGAACATTTAGGTTATTTTCGTCCTCCCTACACTTAATGTAGTCCAATTAGGGTTTTTAACCAATCTTGTGCATCCATTAGGTGTTTTTGTGTCATTGGATGAACATTTAGGTCATTTTCGAACTCCCTAGGCTAATTCTTGTCCAATTAGGGTTTTTAACCAATCTTGTGCATCCATTAGGTGTTTTTGTGTCATTGGATGAACATTTAGGTCATTTTCGTCCTCCCTACACTTAATCTTGTCCAATTAGGGTTTTTAACCAATCTTGTGCATCCAATAGGTGTTTTGTGTCATTGGATGAACATTAAGGTCATTTTCGTCCTCCCTACACTTAATCTAGTCCAATTAGGGTTTTTAACCAATCTTGTGCATCCATTAGGTTTTTTGGTGTCATTGGATGAACATTTAGGTTATTTTCGAACTCCCTAGGCTAATTCTTGTCCAATAAGGGTTTTTAACCAATCTTGTGCATCCAACAGGTGTTTTGTGTCATTGGATGAACATTTAGGTCATTTTCATCCTCCCTACACTTAATGTAGTCCAATTAAGGTTTTTAACCAATCTTGTGCATCCATGAGGTGTTTTTGTGTCATTGGATGAACATTTAGGTCATTTTCGAACTCCCTAGGCTAATTCTTGTCCAATTAGGGTTTTTAACAAATCTTGTTCATCCATTAGGTGTTTTTATGTCATAGGATGAACATTTAGGTCATTTTCATCCTCCCTAGGCTAATTCTTGTCCAATTAAGGTTTTTAACCAATCTTGTGCATCGAATAGGTGTTTTGTGTCATTGGATGAACATTTACGTCATTTTCGTCCTCCCTACACTTAATGTAGTCCAATTAGGGTTTTTAACCAATCTTGTACATCCATTAGGTGTTTTTGTGTCATTGGATGAACGTTTAGGTCATTTTCGTCCTCCCTAGGCTAATTGTTGTCGAATTAGAGTTTTTAACCAATCTTTTGCATCCAATAGGTGTTTTGTGTCATTGGATGAACATTTAGGTCATTTTCGTCCTCCCTACACTTAATGTAGTCAAATTAGGGTTTTTAACCAATCTTCTGCATCCATTAGGTGTTTTTGTGTCATTGGATAAACATTTAGGTCATTTTCGAACTCCCTAGGCTAATTCTTTTCCAATTAGGGGTTTTAACCAGTCTTGTGCATCCATTAGGTGTTTTTGTGTCATTGGATGAACATTTAGGTCATTTTCGTCCTCCCTAGGCTAATTCTTGTCCAATTAGGGTTTTTAACCAATCTTGTGTATCCAATAGGTGTTTTGTGTCATTGGATGAACATTTAGGTCATTTTCGTCCTCCCTACACTTAATGTAGTCCAATTAGGGTTTTTAACCAATCTTGTGCATCCATTAGGTGTTTTTGTGTCATTGGATAAACATTTAGGTCATTTTCGAACTCCCTAGGCTAATTCTTTTCCAATTAGGGGTTTTAACCAATCTTGTGCGTCCATTAGGTGTTTTTGTGTCATTGAACGACCATTAAGGTCATTTTTGTCCTCCCTAGGGTAATTCTTGTCCAATTAGGGTTTCTAACCAATCTTGTGCATCCAATTGTTGTGTTTGTGTCATTGGATGAACAATTAGGTCATTTTCGACCTCCCTAGGCTTATTCTTGTCCAATTAGGGTTTGTAACCAATCTTGTGCATCCAATAGGTGTTTTGTGTCATTGGATGAACATTTATGTGATTTTCGTCCGCCCTACACTTAATCTTGTCCAATTAGGGTTTCTAACCAATCTTGTGCATCCAATAGGTGTTTTGTGTCATTGGATGAACATTTAGGTCATTTTCGTCTCCCTACACTTAATGTAGTCCAATTAGGGTTTTAACCAATCTTGTGCATCCATTAGGTGTTTTTGTGTCATTGGATGAATGTTTAGGTCATTTTCGTCATCCCTAGGCTAATTCTTATCCAATTAGGGTTTTTAACCAATCTTGTAATCTTGTGCATCCAATATGTGTTTTGTGTCGTTGGATGAATATTTAGGTCATTTTCGTCCTCCCTACACTTAATCTTGTCCAATTAGGGATTTTAACCAATATTGTGCATTCAATAGGTGTTTTGTGTCATTGGATGAACATTTAGGTCATTTTCGTAGTCCCTACACTTAATGTAGTCCAATTAGGCTTTTTAACCAATCTTGTGCATCCATTAGGTGTTTTTGTGTCATTGGATGAACATTTAGGTCATTTTCGAACTCCCTAGGCTAATTCTTGTCCAATTAGGGTTTTTAACCAATCTTGTGCATCCATTAGGTGTTTTTGTGTCATTGGATGAACATTTAGGTCATTTTCGTCCTCCCTACACTTAATCTTGTCCAATTAGGGTTTTTAACCAATCTTGTGCATCCAATAGGTGTTTTGTGTCATTGGATTAACATTTAGGTCATTTTCGTCCTCCCTACACTTAATCTTGTCCAATTAGGATTTTTAACCAATCTTGTGCATCCATTAGGTTTTTTTGTGTCATTGGATGAACATTTAGGTCATTTTCGTCCTCCCTAGGCTAATTCTTGTCCAATAAGTGTTTTTAACCAATCTTGTGCATCCAATAGGTGTTTTGTGTCATTGGATGAACATTTAGGTCAGTTTCATCCTCCCTAGTCGTATGCTTGTCCAATTAGGGTTTCTAAACAATCTTGTGCATCCAATTGTTGTGTTTGTGTCATTGGATGAACATTTAGGTTATTTTCGTCCTCCCTAGGCTAATTCTAGTACAATTAGGGGTTTTAACGAATCTTGTGCATCCAATAGGTGTTTTGTGTCATTGGATGAACATTTAGGTGATTTTCGTCCGCCCTACACTTAATCTTGTCCAATTAGGGTTTCTAACCAATCTTGTGCATCCAATAGGTGTTTTGTGTCATTGGATGAACATTTAGGTCATTTTCGTCTCCCTACACTTAATGTAGTCCAATTAGGGTTTTAACCAATCTTGTGCATCCATTAGGTGTTTTTGTGTCATTGGATGAATATTTAGGTCATTTTCGTCATCCCTAGGCTAATTCTTATCCAATTAGGGTTTTTAACCAATCTTGTAATCTTGTGCATCCAATATGTGTTTTGTGTCGTTGGATGAATATTTAGGTCATTTTCGTCCTCCCTACACTTAATCTTGTCCAATTAGGGATTTTAGCCAATATTGTGCATTCAATAGGTGTTTTGTGTCATTGGATGAACATTTAGGTCATTTTCGTCGTCCCTACACTTAATGTAGTCCAATTAGGCTTTTTAACCAATCTTGTGCATCCATTAGGTGTTTTTGTGTCATTGGATGAACATTTAGGTCATTTTCGAACTCCCTAGGCTAATTCTTGTCCAATTAGGGTTTTTAACCAATCTTGTGCATCCATTAGGTGTTTTTGTGTCATTGGATGAACATTTAGGTCATTTTCGTCCTCCCTACACTTAATCTTGTCCAATTAGGGTTTTTAACCAATCTTGTGCATCCATTAGGTTTTTTTGTGTCATTGGATGAACATTTAGGTCATTTTCGTCCTCCCTAGGCTAATTCTTGTCCAATAAGTGTTTTTAACCAATCTTGTGCATTTAATAGGTGTTTTGTGTCATTGGATGAACATTTAGGTCAGTTTCATCCTCCCTAGTCTTATGCTTGTCCAATTAGGGTTTCTAACCAATCTTGTGCATCCAATTATTGTGTTTGTGCCATTGGTTGAACAATTAGGTCATTTTCGACCTCCCTAGTCTTATTCTTGTCCAATCAGGGTTTCTAACCAATCTTGTGCATCCAATAGGTGTTTTGTGTCATTGGATGAACATTTAGGTGATTTTCGTCCGCCCTACACTTAATCTTGTCCAATTAGGGTTTCTAACCAATCTTGTGCATCCAATAGGTGTTTTGTGTCATTGGATGAACATTTAGGTCATTTTCGTCTCCCTACACTTAATGTAGTCCAATTAGGGTTTTAACCAATCTTGTGCATCCATTAGGTGTTTTTGTGTCATTGGATGAATATTTAGGTCATTTTCGTCATCCCTAGGCTAATTCTTATCCAATTAGAGTTTTTAACCAATCTTGTAATCTTGTGCATCCAATATGTGTTTTGTGTCGTTGGATGAATATTTAGGTCATTTTCGTCCTCCCTACACTTAATCTTCTCCAATTAGGGATTTTAACCAATATTGTGCATTCAATAGGTGTTTTGTGTCATTGGATGAACATTTAGGTCATTTTCGTCGTCCCTACACTTAATGTAGTCCAATTAGGCTTTTTAACCAATCTTGTGCATCCATTAGGTGTTTTTGTGTCATTGGATGAACATTTAGGTCATTTTCGAACTCCCTAGGCTAATTCTTGTCCAATTAGGGTTTTTAACCAATCTTGTGCATCCATTAGGTGTTTTTGTGTCATTGGACGAACATTTAGGTCATTTTCGTCCTCCCTACACTTAATCTTGTCCAATTAGGGTTTTTAACCAATCTTGTGCATCCAATAGGTGTTTTGTGTCATTGGATGAACATTTAGGTCATTTTCGTCCTCCCTACACTTAATCTTGTCTAATTAGGGTTTTTAACCAATCTTGTGCATCCATTAGGTTTTTTTGTGTCATTGGATGAACATTTAGGTCATTTTCGAACTCCCTAGGGTAATTCTTGTCCAATAAGGGTTTTTAACCAATCTTGTGCATCCAATAGGTGTTTCGTGTCATTGGATGAACATTTAGGTCATTTTCATCCTCCCTACACTTAATGTAGTCCAATTAAGGTTTTTAACCAATCTTGTGCATCCATTAGGTGTTTTTGTGTCATTGGATGAACATTTAGGTCATTTTCGAACTCCCTAGGCTAATTCTTGTCCAATTAGGGTTTTTAACCAATCTTGTGCATCCATTAGGTGTTTTTATGTCATAGGATGAACATTTAGGTCATTTTCATTCTCCCTAGGCTAATTCTTGTCCAATTAAGGTTTTGAACCAATCTTGTGCATCGAATAGGTGTTTTGTGTCATTGGATGAACATTTACGTCATTTTTGTCCTCCCTACACTTAATGTAGTCCAATTAGGGTTTTTAACCAATCTTGTACATCCATTAGGTGTTTTTGTGTCATTGGATGATCATTTAGGTCATTTTCGTCCTCCCTAGGCTAATTGTTGTCGAATTAGGGTTTTTAACCAATCTTGTGCATCCAACAGGTGTGTTTGTGTCATTGGATGAACTTTATGTCATTCTCGACCTCCCTACACTTAATCTTGTCCAATTATGGTTTCTAACAAATCTTGTGCATCCAATCGGTGTTTTTGTGTCATTGGATGAACAATTAGCTCATTTTCGTCCTCCCTAGGCTAATTCTTGTCCAATTAGGGTTTTTAACCAATCTTGTGCATCCAATAGGTGTTTTGTGTCATTGGATGAATATTTAGGTCATTTTCGTCCTCCCTACACTTAATCTTTCCAATTAGGGTTTTTAACCAATCTTGTGCATCCAATAGGTGTTTTGTGTCATTGGATGAACAATTAGATCATTTTCGTCCTCCCTAAACTTAATCTTGTACAATTAGGGTTTCTAACCAATCTTGTGCATCCATTAGGTGTTTTTGTGTCATTGGATGAACATTTAGGTCAGTTTCATCCTCCCTAGTCTTATGCTTGTCCAATTAGGGTTTCTAACCAATCTTGTGCATCCAATTGTTGTGTTTGTGTCATTGGATGAACAATTAGGTCATTTTCGACCTCCCTAGTCTTATTCTTATCCAATTAGGGTTTCTAACCAATCTTGTGCATCCAATAGGTGTTTTGTGTCATTGGATGAACATTTAGGTGATTTTCGTCCGCCCTACACTTAATCTTGTCCAATTAGGGTTTCTAACCAATCTTGTGCATCCAATAGGTGTTTTGTGTCATTGGATGAACATTTAGGTCATTTTCGTCTCCCTACACTTAATGTAGTCCTATTAGGGTTTTAACCAATCTTGTGCATCCATTAGGTGTTTTTGTGTCATTGGATGAATATTTAGGTCATTTTCGTCATCCCTAGGCTAATTCTTATCCAATTAGGGTTTTTAACCAATCTTGTAATCTTGTGCATCCAATATGTGTTTTGTGTCGTTGGATGAATATTTAGGTCATTTTCGTCCTCCCTACACTTAATCTTGTCCAATTAGGGATTTTAGCCAATATTGTGCATTCAATAGGTGTTTTGTGTCATTGGATGAACATTTAGGTCATTTTCGTCGTCCCTACACTTAATGTAGTCCAATTAGGCTTTTTAACCAATCTTGTGCATCCATTAGGTGTTTTTGTGTCATTGGATGAACATTTAGGTCATTTTCGAACTCCCTAGGCTAATTCTTGTCCAATTAGGGTTTTTAACCAATCTTGTGCATCCATTAGGTGTTTTTGTGTCATTGGATGAACATTTAGGTCATTTTCGTCCTCCCTACACTTAATCTTGTCCAATTAGGGTTTTTAGCCAATCTTGTGCATCCAATAGGTGTTTTGTGTCATTGGATGAACATTAAGGTCATTTTCGTCCTCCCTACACTTAATCTAGTCCAATTAGGGTTTTTAACCAATCTTGTGCATCCATTAGGTTTTTTGGTGTCATTGGATGAACATTTAGGTTATTTTCGAACTCCCTAGGCTAATTCTTGTCCAATAAGGGTTTTTAACCAATCTTGTGCATCCAACAGGTGTTTTGTGTCATTGGATGAACATTTAGGTCATTTTCATCCTCCCTACACTTAATGTAGTCCAATTAAGGTTTTTAACCAATCTTGTGCATCCATGAGGTGTTTTTGTGTCATTGGATGAACATTTAGGTCATTTTCGAACTCCCTAGGCTAATTCTTGTCCAATTAGGGTTTTTAACAAATCTTGTTCATCCATTAGGTGTTTTTATGTCATAGGATGAACATTTAGGTCATTTTCATCCTCCCTAGGCTAATTCTTGTCCAATTAAGGTTTTTAACCAATCTTGTGCATCGAATAGGTGTTTTGTGTCATTGGATGAACATTTACGTCATTTTCGTCCTCCCTACACTTAATGTAGTCCAATTAGGGTTTTTAACCAATCTTGTACATCCATTAGGTGTTTTTGTGTCATTGGATGAACGTTTAGGTCATTTTCGTCCTCCCTAGGCTAATTGTTGTCGAATTAGGGTTTTTAACCAATCTTGTGCATCCAATAGGCGTGTTTGTGTCATTGGATGAACTTTATGTCATTCTCGACCTCCCTACACTTAATCTTGTCCAGTTAGGGTTTCTAACAAATCTTGTGCATCCAATCGGTGTTTTTGTGTCATTGGATGAACAATTAGCTCATTTTCGTCCTCCCTAGGCTAATTCTTGTCCAATTAGGGTTTTTAACCAATCTTGTGCATCCAATAGGTGTTTTGTGTCATTGGATGAATATTTAGGTCATTTTCGTCCTCCCTACACTTAATCTTTCCAATTAGGGTTTTTAACCAATCTTGTGCATCCAATAGGTGTTTTGTGTCATTGGATGAACAATTAGATCATTTTCGTCCTCCCTAAACTTAATCTTGTACAATTAGGGTTTCTAACCAATCTTGTGCATCCATTAGGTGTTTTTGTGTCATTGGATGAACATTTAGGTCAGTTTCATCCTCCCTAGTCTTATGCTTGTCCAATTAGGGTTTCTAACCAATCTTGTGCATCCAATTGTTGTGTTTGTGTCATTGGATGAACAATTAGGTCATTTTCGACCTCCCTAGGCTTATTCTTGTCCTATTAGGGTTTCTAACCAATGTTGTGCATCCAATAGGTGTTTTGTGTCATTGGATGAACATTTAGGTGATTTTCGTCCGCCCTACACCTAATCTTGTCCAATTAGGGTTTCTAACAAATCTTGTGCATCCAATAGGTGTTTTTCTGTCATTGGATGAAAATTAGCTCATTTTCGTCCTCCCTAGGCTAATTCTTGTCCAATTAGGGATTTTAACCAATCTTGTGCATCCAATAGGTGTTTTGTGTCATTGGATGAATATTTAGGTCATTTTCGTCCTCCCTACAATTAATCTTGTCCAATTAGGGTTTTTAACCAATCTTGTGCATCCAATAGGTGTTTTGTGTCATTGGATGAACAATTAGATCATTTTCGTCCTCCCTAAACTTAATCTTGTCCAATTAGGGTTTCTAACCAATCTTGTGCATCCATTAGGTGTGTTTGTGTCATTTGATGAACTTTATGTCATTCTCGACCTCCCTACACTTAATCTTGTTCAATTAGGGTTTCTAACAAATCTTGTGCATCCAATAGGTGTTTTTCTGTCATTGGATGAACAATTAGCTCATTTTCGTCCTCCCTAGGCTAATTCTTGTCCAATTAGGGATTTTAACCAATCTTGTGCATCCAATAGGTGTTTTGTGTCATTGGATGAATATTTAGGTCATTTTCGTCCTCCCTACAATTAATCTTGTCCAATTAGGGTTTTTAACCAATCCTGTGCATCCAATAGGTGTTTTGTGTCATTGGATGAACAATTAGATCATTTTCGTCCTCCCTAAACTTAATCTTGTCCAATTAGGGTTTCTAACCAATCTTGTGCATCCATTAGGTGTTTTTGTGTCATTGGATGAACATTTAGGTCAGTTTCATCCTCCCTAGTCTTATGCTTGTCCAATTAGGGTTTCTAACCAATCTTGTGCATCCAATTGTTGTGTTTGTGTCATTGGATGAACAATTAGGTCATTTTCGACCTCCCTAGGCTTATTCTTGTCCTATTAGGGTTTCTAACCAATCTTGTGCATCCAATAGGTGTTTTGTGTCATTGGATGAACATTTAGGTGATTTTCGTCCGCCCTACACTTAATCTTGTCCAATTAGGGTTTCTAACCAATCTTGTGCATCCAATAGGTGTTTTGTGTCATTGGATGAACATTTAGGTCATTTTCGTCTCCCTACACTTAATGTAGTCCAATTAGGGTTTTAACCAATCTTGTGCATCCATTAGGTGTTTTTGTGTCATTGGATGAATATTTAGGTCATTTTCGTCATCCCTAGGCTAATTCTTATCCAATTAGGGTTTTTAACCAATCTTGTAATCTTGTGCATCCAATATGTGTTTTGTGTCGTTGGATGAATATTTAGGTCATTTTCGTCCTCCCTACACTTAATCTTGTCCAATTAGGGATTTTAGCCAATATTGTGCATTCAATAGGTGTTTTGTGTCATTGGATGAACATTTAGGTCATTTTCGTCGTCCCTACACTTAATGTAGTCCAATTAGGCTTTTTAACCAATCTTGTGCATCCATTAGGTGTTTTTGTGTCATTGGATGAACATTTAGGTCATTTTCGAACTCCCTAGGCTAATTCTTGTCCAATTAGGGTTTTTAACCAATCTTGTGCATCCATTAGGTGTTTTTGTGTCATTGGATGAACATTTAGGTCATTTTCGTCCTCCCTACACTTAATCTTGTCCAATTAGGGTTTTTAACCAATCTTGTGCATCCAATAGGTGTTTTGTGTCATTGGATGAACATTAAGGTCATTTTCGTCCTCCCTACACTTAATCTAGTCCAATTAGGGTTTTTAACCAATCTTGTGCATCCATTAGGTTTTTTGGTGTCATTGGATGAACATTTAGGTTATTTTCGAACTCCCTAGGCTAATTCTTGTCCAATAAGGGTTTTTAACCAATCTTGTGCATCCAACAGGTGTTTTGTGTCATTGGATGAACATTTAGGTCATTTTCATCCTCCCTACACTTAATGTAGTCCAATTAAGGTTTTTAACTAATCTTGTGCATCCATTAGGTGTTTTTGTGTCATTGGATGAACATTTAGGTCATTTTCGAACTCCCTAGGCTAATTCTTGTCCAATTAGGGTTTTTAACCAATCTTGTGCATCCATTAGGTGTTTTTATGTCATAGGATGAACATTTAGGTCATTTTCATTCTCCCTAGGCTAATTCTTGTCCAATTAAGGTTTTGAACCAATCTTGTGCATCGAATAGGTGTTTTGTGTCATTGGATGAACATTTACGTCATTTTTGTCCTCCCTACACTTAATGTAGTCCAATTAGGGTTTTTAACCAATCTTGTACATCCATTAGGTGTTTTTGTGTCATTGGATGAACATTTAGGTCATTTTCGTCCTCCCTAGGCTAATTGTTGTCGAATTAGGGTTTTTAACCAATCTTGTGCATCCAACAGGTGTGTTTGTGTCATTGGATGAACTTTATGTCATTCTCGACCTCCCTACACTTAATCTTGTCCAATTATGGTTTCTAACAAATCTTGTGCATCCAATCGGTGTTTTTGTGTCATTGGATGAACAATTAGCTCATTTTCGTCCTCCCTAGGTTTTTAACCAATCTTGTGCATCCAATAGGTGTTTTGTGTCATTGGATGAATATTTAGGTCATTTTCGTCCTCCCTACACTTAATCTTTCCAATTAGGGTTTTTAACCAATCTTGTGCATCCAATAGGTGTTTTGTGTCATTGGATGAACAATTAGATCATTTTCGTCCTCCCTAAACTTAATCTTGTACAATTAGGGTTTCTAACCAATCTTGTGCATCCATTAGGTGTTTTTGTGTCATTGGATGAACATTTAGGTCAGTTTCATCCTCCCTAGTCTTATGCTTGTCCAATTAGGGTTTCTAACCAATCTTGTGCATCCAATTGTTGTGTTTGTGTCATTGGATGAACAATTAGGTCATTTTCGACCTCCCTAGGCTTATTCTTGTCCTATTAGGGTTTCTAACCAATGTTGTGCATCCAATAGGTGTTTTGTGTCATTGGATGAACATTTAGGTGATTTTCGTCCGCCCTACACCTAATCTTGTCCAATTAGGGTTTCTAACAAATCTTGTGCATCCAATAGGTGTTTTTCTGTCATTGGATGAAAATTAGCTCATTTTCGTCCTCCCTAGGCTAATTCTTGTCCAATTAGGGATTTTAACCAATCTTGTGCATCCAATAGGTGTTTTGTGTCATTGGATGAATATTTAGGTCATTTTCGTCCTCCCTACAATTAATCTTGTCCAATTAGGGTTTTTAACCAATCTTGTGCATCCAATAGGTGTTTTGTGTCATTGGATGAACAATTAGATCATTTTCGTCCTCCCTAAACTTAATCTTGTCCAATTAGGGTTTCTAACCAATCTTGTGCATCCATTAGGTGTGTTTGTGTCATTTGATGAACTTTATGTCATTCTCGACCTCCCTACACTTAATCTTGTTCAATTAGGGTTTCTAACAAATCTTGTGCATCCAATAGGTGTTTTTCTGTCATTGGATGAACAATTAGCTCATTTTCGTCCTCCCTAGGCTAATTCTTGTCCAATTAGGGTTTTTAACCAATCTTGTGCATCCAATAGGTGTTTTGTGTCATTGGATGAATATTTAGGTCATTTTCGTCCTCCCTACACTTAATCTTTCCAATTAGGTTTTGAACCAATCTTGTGCATCCAATAGGTGTTTTGTGTCATTGGATGAACAATTAGATCATTTTCGTCATCCCTAAACTTAATCTTGTCCAATTAGGGTTTCTAACCAATCTTGTGCATCCATTAGGTGTTTTTGTGTCATTGGATGAACATTTAGGTCAGTTTCATCCTACCTAGTCTTATGCTTGTCCAATTAGGGTTTCTAACCAATCTTGTGCATCCAATTGTTGTGTTTGTGTCATTGGATGAACAATTAGGTCATTTTCGAACTCCGTAGTCTTATTCTTGTCCAATCAGGGTTTTTAACCAATCTTGTGCATCCAATAGGTGTTTTGTGTCATTGGATGAACATTTAGGTGATTTTCGTCCGCCCTACACTTAATCTTGTCCAATTAGGGTTTCTAACCAATCTTGTGCATCCAATAGGTGTTTTGTGTCATTGGATGAACATTTAGGTCATTTTCGTCTCCCTACACTTAATGTACTCCAATTAGGGTTTATCCAATCTTGTGCATCCATTAGGTGTTTTTGTGTCATTGGATGAATATTTAGGTCATTTTCGTCATCCCTAGGATAATTCTTATCCAATTAGGGTTTTTAACCAATCTTGTAATCTTGTGCATCCAATATGTGTTTTGTATCGTTGGATGAATATTTAGGTCATTTTCGTCCTCCCTACACTTAATCTTGTCCAATTAGGGATTTTAACCAATATTGTGCATTGAATAGGTGTTTTGTGTCATTGGATGAACATTTAGGTCATTTTCGTCGTCCCTACACTTAATGTAGTCCAATTAGGCTTTTTAACCAGTCTTGTGCATCCATTAGGTGTTTTTGTGTCATTGGATGAACATTTAGGTCATTTTCGAACTCCCTAGGCTAATTCTTGTCCCATTAGGGTTTTTAACCAATCTTGTGCATCCATTAGGTGTTTTGGTGTCATTGGATGAACATTTAGGTCATTTTCGTCCTCCCTACACTTAATCTTGTCCAATTAGGGTTTTTAACCAATCTTGTGCATCCATTAGGTTTTTTTGTGTCATTGGATGAACATTTAGGTCATTTTCGTCCTCCCTAGGCTAATTCTTGTCCAATAAGTGTTTTTAACCAATCTTGTGCATTTAATAGGTGTTTTGTGTCATTGGATGAACATTTAGGTCAGTTTCATCCTCCCTAGTCTTATGCTTGTCCAATTAGGGTTTCTAACCAATCTTGTGCATCCAATTATTGTGTTTGTGCCATTGGTTGAACAATTAGGTCATTTTCGACCTCCCTAGTCTTATTCTTGTCCAATCAGGGTTTCTAACCAATCTTGTGCATCCAATAGGTGTTTTGTGTCATTGGATGAACATTTAGGTGATTTTCGTCCGCCCTACACTTAATCTTGTCCAATTAGGGTTTCTAACCAATCTTGTGCATCCAATAGGTGTTTTGTGTCATTGGATGAACATTTAGGTCATTTTCGTCTCCCTACACTTAATGTAGTCCAATTAGGGTTTTAACCAATCTTGTGCATCCATTAGGTGTTTTTGTGTCATTGGATGAATATTTAGGTCATTTTCGTCATCCCTAGGCTAATTCTTATCCAATTAGGGTTTTTAACCAATCTTGTAATCTTGTGCATCCAATATGTGTTTTGTGTCGTTGGATGAATATTTAGGTCATTTTCGTCCTCCCTACACTTAATCTTGTCCAATTAGGGATTTTAACAAATATTGTTCATTCAATAGGTGTTTTGTGTCATTGGATGAACATTTAGGTTATTTTCGTCCTCCCTACACTTAATGTAGTCCAAATAGGGTTTTTAACCAATCTTGTGCATCCATTAGGTGTTTTTGTGTCATTGGATGAACATTTAGGTCATTTTCGAACTCCCTAGGCTAATTCTTGTCCAATTAGGGTTTTTAACCAATCTTGTGCATCCATTAGGTGTTTTTGTGTCATTGGATGAATATTTAGGTCATTTTCGTCATCCCTAGGCTAATTCTTATCCAATTAGGGTTTTTAACCAATCTTGTAATCTTGTGCATCCAATATGTGTTTTGTGTCGTTGGATGAATATTTAGGTCATTTTCGTCCTCCCTACACTTAATCTTGTCCAATTAGGGATTTTAGCCAATATTGTGCATTCAATAGGTGTTTTGTGTCATTGGATGAACATTAAGGTCATTTTCGTCGTCCCTACACTTAATGTAGTCCAATTAGGCTTTTTAACCAATCTTGTGCATCCATTAGGTGTTTTTGTGTCATTGGATGAACATTTAGGTCATTTTCGAACTCCCTAGGCTAATTCTTGTCCAATTAGGGTTTTTAACCAATCTTGTGCATCCATTAGGTGTTTTTGTGTCATTGGATGAACATTTAGGTCATTTTCGTCCTCCCTACACTTAATCTTGTCCAATTAGGGTTTTTAACCAATCTTGTGCATCCATAAGGTTTTTTTGTGTCATTGGATGAACATTTAGGTCATTTTCGAACTCCCTAGGCTAATTCTTGTCCAATAAGGGATTTTAACCAATCTTGTGCATCCAATAGGTGTTTTGTGTCATTTGATGAACATTTAGGTCATTTTCATCCTCCCTACACTTAATGTAGTCCAATTAAGGTTTTTAACCAATCTTGTGCATCCATTAGGTGTTTTTGTGTCATTGGATGAACATTTAGGTCATTTTCGAACTCCCTAGGCTAATTCTTGTCCAATTAGGGTTTTTAATCAATCTTGTGCATCCATTAGGTGTTTTTATGTCATAGGATGAAAATTTAGGTCATTTTCATCCTCCCTAGGCTAATTCTTGTCCAATTAAGGTTTTTAACCAATCTTGTGCATCGAATAGGTGTTTTGTGTCATTGGATGAACATTTACGTCATTTTCGTCCTCCCTTCACTTAATGTAGTCCAATTAGGGTTTTTAACCAATCTTGTACATCCATTACGTGTTTTTGTGTCATTGGATGAACATTTAGGTCATTTTCGTCCTCCCTAGGCTAATTGTTGTCGAATTAGGGTTTTTAACCAATCTTGTGCATCCAATAGGTGTGTTTGTGTCATTGGATGAACTTTATGTCATTCTCGACCTCCCTACACTTAATCTTGTCCAATTAGGGTTTCTAACAAATCTTGTGCATCCAATCGGTGTTTTTGTGTCATTGGATGAACAATTAGCTCATTTTCGTCCTCCCTAGGCTAATTCTTGTCCAATTAGGGTTTTTAACCAATCTTGTGCATCCAATAGGTGTTTTGTGTCATTGGATGAATATTTAGGTCATTTTCGTCCTCCCTACACTTAATCTTTCCAATTAGGTTTTGAACCAATCTTGTGCATCCAATAGGTGTTTTGTGTCATTGGATGAACAATTAGATCATTTTCGTCATCCCTAAACTTAATCTTGTCCAATTAGGGTTTCTAACCAATCTTGTGCATCCATTAGGTGTTTTTGTGTCATTGGATGAACATTTAGGTCAGTTTCATCCTACCTAGTCTTATGCTTGTCCAATTAGGGTTTCTAACCAATCTTGTGCATCCAATTGTTGTGTTTGTGTCATTGGATGAACAATTAGGTCATTTTCGAACTCCGTAGTCTTATTCTTGTCCAATCAGGGTTTTTAACCAATCTTGTGCATCCAATAGGTGTTTTGTGTCATTGGATGAACATTTAGGTGATTTTCGTCCGCCCTACACTTAATCTTGTCCAATTAGGGTTTCTAACCAATCTTGTGCATCCAATAGGTGTTTTGTGTCATTGGATGAACATTTAGGTCATTTTCGTCTCCCTACACTTAATGTACTCCAATTAGGGTTTATCCAATCTTGTGCATCCATTAGGTGTTTTTGTGTCATTGGATGAATATTTAGGTCATTTTCGTCATCCCTAGGATAATTCTTATCCAATTAGGGTTTTTAACCAATCTTGTAATCTTGTGCATCCAATATGTGTTTTGTATCGTTGGATGAATATTTAGGTCATTTTCGTCCTCCCTACACTTAATCTTGTCCAATTAGGGATTTTAACCAATATTGTGCATTGAATAGGTGTTTTGTGTCATTGGATGAACATTTAGGTCATTTTCGTCGTCCCTACACTTAATGTAGTCCAATTAGGCTTTTTAACCAGTCTTGTGCATCCATTAGGTGTTTTTGTGTCATTGGATGAACATTTAGGTCATTTTCGAACTCCCTAGGCTAATTCTTGTCCCATTAGGGTTTTTAACCAATCTTGTGCATCCATTAGGTGTTTTGGTGTCATTGGATGAACATTTAGGTCATTTTCGTCCTCCCTACACTTAATCTTGTCCAATTAGGGTTTTTAACCAATCTTGTGCATCCATTAGGTTTTTTTGTGTCATTGGATGAACATTTAGGTCATTGTCGTCCTCCCTAGGCTAATTCTTGTCCAATAAGTGTTTTTAACCAATCTTGTGCATTTAATAGGTGTTTTGTGTCATTGGATGAACATTTAGGTCAGTTTCATCCTCCCTAGTCTTATGCTTGTCCAATTAGGGTTTCTAACCAATCTTGTGCATCCAATTATTGTGTTTGTGCCATTGGTTGAACAATTAGGTCATTTTCGACCTCCCTAGTCTTATTCTTGTCCAATCAGGGTTTCTAACCAATCTTGTGCATCCAATAGGTGTTTTGTGTCATTGGATGAACATTTAGGTGATTTTCGTCCGCCCTACACTTAATCTTTTCCAATTAGGGTTTCTAACCAATCTTGTGCATCCAATAGGTGTTTTTGCGTCATTGGATGAATAATTAGGTCATTTTCGTCCACCCCAGGCTAATTCTTGTCCAATTAGGGTTTTTAACCAATCTTGTGTATCCAATAGGTGTTTTGTGTCATTGGATGAACATTTAGGTCATTTTCGTCTCCCAACACTTAATGTAGTCCAATTAGGGTTTTAACCAATCTTGTGCATCGTTTTGGTGTTTTTGTGTCATTGGATGAATATTTAGGTCATTTTCGTCATCCCTAGGCTAATTCTTATCCAATTAGGGTTTTTAACCAATCTTGTAATCTTTTCCATCCAATATGTGTTTTGTGTCGTTGGATGAATATTTAGGTCATTTTCGTCCTCCCTACACTTAATCTTGTCCAATTAGGGATTTTAACCAATATTGTGCATTCAATAGGTGTTTTGTGTCATTGGATGAACGTTTAGGTTATTTTCGTCGTCCCTACACTTAATGTAGTCCAATTAGGCTTTTTAACCAATCTAGTGCATCCATTAGGTGTTTTTGTGTCATTGGATGAACATTTAGGTCATTTTCGTCCTCCCTAGGCTAATTGTTGTCGAATTAGGGTTTTTAACCAATCTTGTGCATTCATTAGGTGTTTTTGTGTCATTGGATGAACATTTAGGTCATTTTCGTCCTCCCTACACTTAATCTTGTCCAATTAGGGTTTTTAACCAATCTTGTGCATCCAATAGGTGTTTTGTGTCATTGGATGAACATTTAGGTCATTTTCGTCCTCCCTAGGCTTATTCTTGTCCAATTAGGGTTTCTAACCAATCTTGTGCATCCAATAGGTGTGTTTGTGTCATTGGATGAACAATTAAGTCATTTTCGTCCTCCCTAGGCTAATTCATATCAAATTAAGGTTTTTAACCAATCTTGTGCAATCAATAGGTGTTTTGTGTCATTGGATGAACATTTAGGTTATTTTCGTCCTCCCTACACTTAATGTAGTCCAATTAGGGTTTTTAACCAATCTTGTGCATCCATTAGGTGTTTTTGTGTCATTGGATGAACATTTAGGTCATTTTCGAACTCCCTAGGCTAATTCTTGTCCAATTAGGGTTTTTAACCAATCTTGTGCATCCATTAGGTGTTTTTGTGTCATTGGATGAACATTTAGGTCATTTTCGTCCTCCCTACACTAAATCTTGTCCAATTAGGGTTTTTAACCAATCTTGTGCATCCAATAGGTGTTTTGTGTCATTGGATGAACATTTCGGTCATTTTCGTCGTCCCTACAATTAATGTAGTCCAATTAGGCTTTTTAACGAATCTTATGCATCCATTAGGTGTTTTTGTGTGATTGGATGAACATTTAGGTCATTTTCGAACTCCCTAGGCTAATTCTTGTCCAATTAGGGTTTTTAACCAATCTTGTGCATCCATTAGGGGTTTTTGTGTCATAGGATGAACATTTAGGTCATTTTCATCCTCCCTAGGCTAATTCTTGTCCAATTAAGGTTTTTAACCAATCTTGTGCATCGAATAGGTGTTTTGTGTCATTGGATGAACATTTACGTCATTTTCGTCCTCCCTACACTTAATGTAGTCCAATTAGGGTTTTAAACCAATCTTGTGCATCCAATAGGTGTTTTGTGTCATTGGATGAACATTTCGGTCATTTTCGTCCTCCCTACACTTAATCTTGTCCAATTAGGGTTTTTAACCAATCTTGTGCATCCTATAGGTGTTTTGTGTCATTGGATGAATATTTAAGTCATTTTCGTCCTCCCTACACTTAATCTTTCCAATTAGGGTTTTTAACCAATCTTGTGCATCCAATAGGTGTTTTGTGTCATTGGATGAACAGTTAGATCATTTTCGTCCTCCCTAAACTTAATCTTGTCTAATTAGGGTTTCTAACCAATCTTGTGCATCCATTAGGTGTTTTTGTGTCATTGGATTAACATTTAGGTCAGTTTCATCCTCCCTAGTCTTATGCTTGTCCAATTAGGGTTTCTAACCAATCTTGTGCATCCAATTGTTGTGTTTGTGTCATTGGATGAACAATTAGGTCATTTTCGACCTCCCTAGTCTTATTCTTGTCCAATTAGGGTTTCTAACCAATCTTGTGCATCCAATAGGTGTTTAGTGTCATTGGATGAACATTTAGGTGATTTTCGTCCGCCCTACACTTAATCTTGTCCAATTAGGGTTTCTGACCAATCTTGTGCATCCAATAGGTGTTTTTGCGTCATTGGATGAACAATTAGGTCATTTTCGTCCACCCTAGGCTAATTCTTGTCCAATTAGGGTTTTTAACCAATCTTTTGCATTCAATAGGTGTTTTGTGTCGTTGGATGAACATTTAGGTCATTTTCGTCCTCCCTACACTTAATGTAGTCAAATTAGGGTTTTTAACCAATCTTGTGCATCCATTAGGTGTTTTTGTGTCATTGGATAAACATTTAGGTCATTTTCGAACTCCCTAGGCTAATTCTTTTCCAATTAGGGGTTTTAACCAATCTTGTGCATCCATTAGGTGTTTTTGTGTCATTGGATGAACATTTAGGTCATTTTCGTCCTCCCTAGGCTAATTCTTGTCCAATTAGGGTTTTTAACCAATCTTGTGCATCCAATAGGTGTGTTTGTGTCACTGGATGAACTTTATGTCATTCTCGACCTCCCTACACTTAATCTTGTCCAATTAGGGTTTCTAACCAATCTTGTGCATCCAATAGGTGCGTTTGTGTCATTGGATGAACTTTATGTCATTCTCGACCTCCATACACTTAATCTTGTCCTATTAGGGTTTCTAACCAATCTTGTGCATCCAATAGGTGTTTTGTGTCATTGGATGAACATTTAGGTGATTTTCGTCCGCCCTACACTTAATCTTGTCCAATGAGGGTTTCTAACCAATCTTGTGCATCCATTAGGTGTTTTTGCGTCATTGGATGAACAATTAGGTCATTTTCGTCCCCCCTAGGCTAATTCTTGTGCAATAAGGGTTTTTAACCAATCTTGTGCATTCAATAGGTGTTTTGTGTCATTGGATGAACATTTAGGTCATTTTCGTCGTCCCTACACTTAATGTAGTCCAATTAGGGTTTTTAACCAATGTTGTGCATCTGTTAGGTGTTTTTGTGTCATTGGATGAACATTTAGGTCATTTTCGTCCTCCCTAGGCTAATTCTTGTCCAATTAGGGTTTTAACCAATCTTGTGCATCCAATAGCTGTTTTGTATCATTGGATGAATATATAGGTCATTTTCGTCCTCCCTACACTTAATCTTGTCCAATTAGGGTTTTTAACCAATCTTGTGCATCCAATAGGTGTTTTGTTTCATTGGATGAACAATTAGATGATTTTCGTCCTCCCTAAAATTAATCTTGTCCAATTAGGGTTTCTAACCAATTTTGTGCATCCATTAGGTGTTTTTGTGTCATTGGATGAACATTTAGGTCAGTTTCATCCTCCCTAGTCTTATGCTTGTCCAGTTAGGGTTTCTAACCAATCTTGTGCATCCAATTGTTGTGTTTGTGTCATTGGATGAACAATTAGGTCATTTTCGACCTCCCTAGTCTTATTCTTGTCCAATCAGGGTTTCTAACCAATCTTGTGCATCCAATAGGTGTTTTGTGTCATTGGATGAACATTTATGTGATTTTCGTCCGCCCTACACTTAATCTTGTCCAATTAGGGTTTCTAACCAATCTTGTGCATCCAATAGGTGTTTTGTGTCATTGGATGAACATTTAGGTCATTTTCGTCTCCCTACACTTAATGTAGTCCAATTAGGGTTTTAACCAATCTTGTGCATCCATTAGGTGTTTTTGTGTCATTGGATGAATGTTTAGGTCATTTTCGTCATCCCTAGGCTAATTCTTATCCAATTAGGGTTTTTAACCAATCTTGTAATCTTGTGCATCCAATATGTGTTTTGTGTCGTTGGATGAATATTTAGGTCATTTTCGTCCTCCCTACACTTAATCTTGTCCAATTAGGGATTTTAACCAATATTGTGCATTCAATAGGTGTTTTGTGTCATTGGATGAACATTTAGGTCATTTTCGTCGTCCCTACACTTAATGTAGTCCAATTAGGCTTTTTAACCAATCTTGTGCATCCATTAGGTGTTTTTGTGTCATTGGATGAACATTTAGGTCATTTTCGAACTCCCTAGGCTAATTCTTGTCCAATTAGGGTTTTTAACCAATCTTGTGCATCCATTAGGTATTTTTGTGTCATTGGATGAACATTTAGGTCATTTTCGTCCTCCCTACACTTAATCTTGTCCAATTAGGGTTTTTAACCAATCTTGTGCATCCATAAGGTTTTTTTGTGTCATTGGATGAACATTTAGGTCATTTTCGAACTCCCTAGGCTAATTCTTGTCCAATAAGGGATTTTAACCAATCTTGTGCATCCAATAGGTGTTTTGTGTCATTGGATGAACATTTAGGTCATTTTCATCCTCCCTACACTTAATGTAGTCCAATTAAGGTTTTTAACCAATCTTGTGCATCCATTAGGTGTTTTTGTGTCATTGGATGAACATTTAGGTCATTTTCGAACTCCCTAGGCTAATTCTTGTCCAATTAGGGTTTTTAATCAATCTTGTGCATCCATTAGGTGTTTTTATGTCATAGGATGAAAATTTAGGTCATTTTCATCCTCCCTAGGCAAATTCTTGTCCAATTAAGGTTTTTAACCAATCTTGTGCATCGAATAGGTGTTTTGTGTCATTGGATGAACATTTACGTCATTTTCGTCCTCCCTTCACTTAATGTAGTCCAATTAGGGTTTTTAACCAATCTTGTACATCCATTACGTGTTTTTGTGTCATTGGATGAACATTTAGGTCATTTTCGTCCTCCCTAGGCTAATTGTTGTCGAATTAGGGTTTTTAACCAATCTTGTGCATCCAATAGGTGTGTTTGTGTCATTGGATGAACTTTATGTCATTCTCGACCTCCCTACACTTAATCTTGTCCAATTAGGGTTTCTAACAAATCTTGTGCATCCAATCGGTGTTTTTGTGTCATTGGATGAACAATTAGCTCATTTTCGTCCTCCCTAGGCTAATTCTTGTCCAATTAGGGTTTTTAACCAATCTTGTGCATCCAATAGGTGTTTTGTGTCATTGGATGAATATTTAGGTCATTTTCGTCCTCCCTACACTTAATCTTTCCAATTAGGTTTTGAACCAATCTTGTGCATCCAATAGGTGTTTTGTGTCATTGGATGAACAATTAGATCATTTTCGTCATCCCTAAACTTAATCTTGTCCAATTAGGGTTTCTAACCAATCTTGTGCATCCATTAGGTGTTTTTGTGTCATTGGATGAACATTTAGGTCAGTTTCATCCTACCTAGTCTTATGCTTGTCCAATTAGGGTTTCTAACCAATCTTGTGCATCCAATTGTTGTGTTTGTGTCATTGGATGAACAATTAGGTCATTTTCGAACTCCGTAGTCTTATTCTTGTCCAATCAGGGTTTTTAACCAATCTTGTGCATCCAATAGGTGTTTTGTGTCATTGGATGAACATTTAGGTGATTTTCGTCCGCCCTACACTTAATCTTGTCCAATTAGGGTTTCTAACCAATCTTGTGCATCCAATAGGTGTTTTGTGTCATTGGATGAACATTTAGGTCATTTTCGTCTCCCTACACTTAATGTACTCCAATTAGGGTTTATCCAATCTTGTGCATCCATTAGGTGTTTTTGTGTCATTGGATGAATATTTAGGTCATTTTCGTCATCCCTAGGATAATTCTTATCCAATTAGGGTTTTTAACCAATCTTGTAATCTTGTGCATCCAATATGTGTTTTGTATCGTTGGATGAATATTTAGGTCATTTTCGTCCTCCCTACACTTAATCTTGTCCAATTAGGGATTTTAACCAATATTGTGCATTGAATAGGTGTTTTGTGTCATTGGATGAACATTTAGGTCATTTTCGTCGTCCCTACACTTAATGTAGTCCAATTAGGCTTTTTAACCAGTCTTGTGCATCCATTAGGTGTTTTTGTGTCATTGGATGAACATTTAGGTCATTTTCGAACTCCCTAGGCTTATTCTTGTCCAATTAGGGTTTCTAACCAATCTTGTGCATCCAATAGGTGTGTTTGTGTCAGTGGATGAACAATTAAGTCATTTTCGTCCTCCCTAGGCTAATTCATATCAAATTAAGGTTTTTAACCAATCTTGTGCAATCAATAGGTGTTTTGTGTCAATGGATGAATATTTAGTTTATTTTCGTCCTTCCTACACTTAATGTAGTCCAATTAGGGTTTTTAACCAATCTTGTGCATCCATTAGGTGTTTTTGTGTCATTGGATGAACATTTAGGTCATTATTGTCCTCCCTAGGCTAATTCTTGTCCAATTAAGGTTTTTAACCAATCTTGTCCATTCAATAGGTGTTTTGTGTCATTGGATGAACATTTAGGTCGTTATTCATCCTCCCTAGGCTTATGCTTATCCAATTAGGGTTTCTAACCAATCTTGTGCATCCAATAGTTGTGTTTGTGTCATTGGATGAACAATTAGGTCATTTTCGACCTCCCTAGGCTTATTCTTGTCCAATTAGGGTTTCTAACCAATCTTGTGCATCCAATAGGTGTGTTTGTATCATTGGATGAACAATTAAGTGATTTTCGTCCTCCCTAGGCTAATTCTTGTCCAATTAGGGTTTTTAACCAATCTTGTGTATCCAATAGGTGTTTTGTGTCATTGGATGAACATTTAGGTCATTTTCGTCCTCCCTACACTTATTGTAGTCCAATTAGGGTTTTTAACCATTCTTGTACATCCATTAGGTGTTTTTGTGTCATTGGATGAACATTTATGTCATTTACGTCATACCTAGGCTAATTCTTATCCAATTAGGTTTTTTAACCAATCTTATGCATCCAATACGTGTTTTGTGTCATTGGATGAACATTTAGGTGATTTTCGTCCTCCCTACACTTAATCTTGTCCAATTAGGGTTTTTAACTAATCTTGTGCATGCATTAGGTGTTTTTGTGTCATTGGATGAACATTTAGGTTATTTTTGTCCTCCCTAGGCTAATTCTTGTCCAATAAGGATTTTTAACCAATCTTGTGCATCCAATAGATGTGTTTGTGTCATTGGATGAACTTTATGTCATTTTTGACCTCCCTACACTTAATCTTGTCCAATTAGGGTTTTTAACCAATCTTGTGCATCCATTAGGTGTTTTTGTGTCATTGGATGAACATTTAGGTCATTTTCGTCCTCCCTACACTTAATCTTGTCCAATTAGGGTTTTTAACCAATCTTGTGCATCCATTAGGTTTTTTTGTGTCATTGGATGAACATTTAGGTCATTTTCGTCCTCCCTAGGCTAATTCTTGTCCAATAAGTGTTTTTAACCAATCTTGTGCATTTAATAGGTGTTTTGTGTCATTGGATGAACATTTAGGTCAGTTTCATCCTCCCTAGTCTTATGCTTGTCCAATTAGGGTTTCTAACCAATCTTGTGCATCCAATTATTGTGTTTGTGCCATTGGTTGAACAATTAGGTCATTTTCGACCTCCCTAGTCTTATTCTTGTCCAATCAGGGTTTCTAACCAATCTTGTGCATCCAATAGGTGTTTTGTGTCATTGGATGAACATTTAGGTGATTTTCGTCCGCCCTACACTTAATCTTTTCCAATTAGGGTTTCTAACCAATCTTGTGCATCCAATAGGTGTTTTTGCGTCATTGGATGAATAATTAGGTCATTTTCGTCCACCCCAGGCTAATTCTTGTCCAATTAGGGTTTTTAACCAATCTTGTGTATCCAATAGGTGTTTTGTGTCATTGGATGAATATTTAGGTCATTTTCGTCTCCCAACACTTATTGTAGTCCAATTAGGGTTTTAACCAATCTTGTGCATCGTTTTGGTGTTTTTGTGTCATTGGATGAATATTTAGGTCATTTTCGTCATCCCTAGGCTAATTCTTATCCAATTAGGGTTTTTAACCAATCTTGTAATCTTTTCCATCCAATATGTGTTTTGTGTCGTTGGATGAATATTTAGGTCATTTTCGTCCTCCCTACACTTAATCTTGTCCAATTAGGGATTTTAACCAATATTGTGCATTCAATAGGTGTTTTGTGTCATTGGATGAACGTTTAGGTCATTTTCGTCGTCCCTACACTTAATGTAGTCCAATTAGGCTTTTTAACCAATCTAGTGCATCCATTAGGTGTTTTTGTGTCATTGGATGAACATTTAGGTCATTTTCGTCCTCCCTAGGCTAATTGTTGTCGAATTAGGGTTTTTAACCAATCTTGTGCATTCATTAGGTGTTTTTGTGTCATTGGATGAACATTTAGGTCATTTTCGTCCTCCCTACACTTAATCTTGTCCAATTAGGGTTTTTAACCAATCTTGTGCATCCAATAGGTGTTTTGTGTCATTGGATGAACATTTAGGTCATTTTCGTCCTCTCTACACTTAATCTTGTCCAATTAGGGTTTTTAACCAATCTTGTGCATCCAATAGGTCTTTTGTGTCATTGGATGAACATTTAGGTTATTTTCGTCCTCCCTACACTTAATCTTGTCCAATTAGGGTTTTTAACCAATCTTGTGCATCCAATAGGTGTTTTGTGTCATTGGATGAACATTTAGGTCATTTTCGTCCTCCCTAGGCTTATTCTTGTCCAATTAGGGTTTTTAACCAATCTTGTGCATCCAATAGGAGTTTTGTGTCATTGGATGAACATTTAGGTCATTTTCGTCCTCCCTACACTTAATGTAGTCCAATTAGGGTTTTTAACCAATCTTATGCATCCAATAGGTGTTTTGTTTCATTGGATGAACATTTAGGTCATTTTCGTCGTCCCTAGGCTAATTCTTGTCTAATTAGGGTTTTTAACCAATCTTGTGCATCCATTAGGTGTTTTGTGTCATTGGATGAACATTTAGGTCATTTTCGTCCTCCCTAGGCTAATTCTTGTCCAATTAGGGTTTTTAACCAATCTTGTGCATCCAATAGGTGTTTTGTGTCATTGGATGAACATTTAGGTCATTTTCGTCCTCCCTACACTTATTCTTGTCCAATTAGGGTTTTTAACGAATCTTGTGCATCCAATAGGTGTTTTGTGTCATTGGATGAATATTTAGGTCATTTTCATCCTCCCTAGGCTTATGCTTGTCCAATTAGGGTTTCTAACCAATCTTGTGCATCCAATAGTTGTGTTTGTGTCATTGGATGAACAATTAGGTCATTCGTCCTCCCTAGGCTAATTCTTCTCCAATTACGGTTTTTAACCAATCTTGTGCATCCAATAGGTGTTTTGTGTCATTGGATGAACATTTAGGTCATTTTCGTCCTCCCTAGGCTAATTCTTGTCCAATTAGGGTTTTTAACCAATCTTGTGCATCCAATAGGTGTTTTGTGTCATTGGATGAACATTTAGGTCAATTTCGTCCTCCTTACACTTAATGTAGTCCAATTAGGGTTTTTAACCAATCTTGTGCATCCATTAGGTGTTTTTGTGTCATTGGATGAACATTTAGGTCATTTTCGTCCTCCCTAGGCTAATTGTTGTCCAATTAGGGTTTTTAACCAATCTTGTGCATCCAATAGGTGTGTTTGTGTCATTGGATGAACTTTATGTCATTTTCAACCTCCCTACACTTAATCATGTCCAATTAGGGTTTCTAACCAATCTTGTGCACCCAATAGCTGTTTTTGTGTCATTAGATGAACAATTAGGTCATTTTCGTCCTTCCTAAGCTAATTCTTGTCCAATTAGGGGTTTTAACCAATCTTGTGCATCCAATAGGTGTTTTGTGTCATTGGATGAATATTTAGGTCATTTTCGTCCTCCCTACACTTAATCTTGTCCAATTAGGCTTTCTAACCAATCTTGTGCATCCAATAGGTGTTTTTGTGTCATTGGATGAACAATTAGGTCATTTTCGTCCTCCCTAGGCTAATTTTAGTTCAATTAGGGTTTTTAACCAATCTTGTGCATCCAGTAGGTGTGTTTGTGTCATTGGATGAACATTGAGGTCATTTTCGTCCTCCCTACACTTAATGTAGTCCAATTAGGGTTTTTAACCAATCTTGTGCATCTATTAGGTTTTTTTGTGTCATTGGATGAACATTTAGGTCATTTTCGAACTCCCTAGGCTAATTCTTGTCCAATTAGGGTTTTTAACCAATCTTGTGCATCCATTAGGTGTTTTTGTGTCATTGGATGAACATTTAGGTCATTTTCGTCCTCCCTACACTTAATCTTGTCCAATTAGGGTTTTTAACCAATCTTGTGCATTCAATAGGTGTTTTGTGTCATTGGATGAACATTTAGGTCATTTTCGTCCTCCCTAAACTTAATCTTGTCCAATTAGGGTTTTTAACCAATCTTGTGCATCCAATAGGTGTTTTGTGTCATTGGATGAACATTTAGGTAATTTTCGTCCTCCCTACACTTAATCTTGTCCAATTAGGGTTTTTAACCAATCTTGTGCATCCAATAGGTGTTTTGTGTCATTGGATGAACATTTAGGTCATTTTCGTCCTCCCTAGGCTTATTCTTGTCCAATTAGGGTTTCTAACCAATCTTGTGCATCCAATAGGTGTTTTTGTGTCATTGGAAGAATATTTAGGTCATTTACGTCCTCCCTACACTTAATCTTGTCCAATTAGGGTTTCTAACCAATCTTGTGCATCCAATAGGTGTTTTTGTGTCATTGGATGAACAATTAGGTCATTTTCGTCCTCCCTAGGCTAATTCTTGTCCAATTAGGGTTTTTAACCAATCTTGTGTATCCAATAGGTGTTTTGTGTCATTGGATGAACATTTAGGTCATTTTCGTCCTCCCTACACTTAATGTAGTCCAATTAGGGTTTTTAACCATTCTTGTACATCCATTAGGTGTTTTTGTGTCATTGGATGAACATTTATGTCATTTACGTCATACCTAGGCTAATTCTTATCCAATTAGGGTTTTTAACCAATCTTATGCATCCAATACGTGTTTTGTGTCATTGGATGAACATTTAGGTGATTTTCGTCCTCCCTACACTTAATCTTGTCCAATTAGGGTTTTTAACTAATCTTGTGCATGCATTAGGTGTTTTTGTGTCATTGGATGAACATTTAGGTCATTTTTGTCCTCCCTAGGCTTATTCTTGTCCAATTAGGATTTTTAACCAATCTTGTGCATCCAATAGATGTGTTTGTGTCATTGGATGAACTTTATGTCATTTTCGACCTCCCTACACTTAATCTTGTCCAATTAGGGTTTCTAATCAATCTTGTGCATCCAATAGGTGTTTTTGTGTCATTGGATCAACAATTAGGTCATTTTCGTCCTCCCTAGGCTAATTCTTGTCCAATTAGGGTTTTTAACCAATCTTGTGCATCCAATAGGTGTTTCGTGTCATTGGATGAACATTTAGGTCATTTGCGTCCTCCCTACACTTAATGTAGTCCAATTAGGGTTTTCAACCAATCTTGTGCATCCATTAGGTGTTTTTGTGTCATTGGATGAACATTTATGTCATTTTCGTCCTCCCTAGGCTAATTCTTATCCAATTAGGGTTTTTAACTAATCTTTTGCATCCAATAGGTGTTTTGTGTCATTGGATGAACATTTAGGTCATTTTCGTCCTCCCTACACTTAATCTTGTCCAATTAGGGTTTTTAACCAATCTTTTGCATCCATTAGGTGTTTTTGTGTCATTTGATGACCATTTAGGTTATTTTCGTCCTCCCTAGGCTAATTCTTGTCCAATTATGGTTTTTAACCAATCTTGTGCATCCAATAGGTGTTTCGTGTCATTGGATGAACATTTAGGTCATTTGCGTCCTCCCTACACTTAATGTAGTCCAATTAGGGTTTTCAACCAATCTTGTGCATCCATTAGGTGTTTTTGTGTCATTGGATGAACATTTATGTCATTTTCGTCCTCCCTAGGCTAATTCTTGTCCAATTAGGGTTTTTAACTAATCTTTTGCATCCAATAGGTGTTTTGTGTCATTGGATGAACATTTAGGTCATTTTCGTCCTCCCTACACTTAATCTTGTCCAATTAGGGTTTTTAACCAATCTTGTGCATCCAAAAGGTGTTTTGTGTCGTTGGATGAACAATTAGATGATTTTCGTCCTCCCTAAAATTAATCTTGTCCAATTAGGGTTTCTAACCAATCTTGTGCATCCATTAGGTGTTTTTGTGTCATTGGATGAACATTTAGGTTAGTTTCATCCTCCCTAGTCTTATGCTTGTCCAATTAGGGTTTCTAACCAATCTTGTGCATCCAATTGTTGTGTTTGTGTCATTGGATGAACATTTAGGTGATTTTCGTCCTCCCTACACTTAATCTTGTCCAATTAGGGTTTTTAACTAATCTTGTGCATGCATTAGGTGTTTTTGTGTCATTGGATGAACATTTAGGTCATTTTTGTCCTCCCTAGGCTTATTCTTGTCCAATTAGGATTTTTAACCAATCTTGTGCATCCAATAGATGTGTTTGTGTCATTGGATGAACTTTATGTCATTTTCGACCTCCCTACACTTAATCTTGTCCAATTAGGGTTTCTAACCAATCTTGTGCATCCAATAGGTGTTTTTGTGTCATTGGATAAACAATTAGGTCATTTTCGTCCTCCCTAGGCTAATTCTTGTCCAATTAGGGTTTTTAACCAATCTTGTGCATCCAATAGGTGTTTCGTGTCATTGGATGAACATTTAGGTCATTTGCGTCCTCCCTACACTTAATGTAGTCCAATTAGGGTTTTCAACCAATCTTGTGCATCCATTAGGTGTTTTTGTGTCATTGGATGAACATTTATGTCATTTTCGTCCTCCCTAGGCTAATTCTTATCCAATTAGGGTTTTTAACTAATCTTTTGCATCCAATAGGTGTTTTGTGTCATTGGATGAACATTTAGGTCATTTTCGTCCTCCCTACACTTAATCTTGTCCAATTAGGGTTTTTAACCAATCTTTTGCATCCATTAGGTGTTTTTGTGTCATTTGATGACCATTTAGGTTATTTTCGTCCTCCCTAGGCTAATTCTAGTACAATTAGGGGTTTTAACCAATCTTGTGCATCCAATAGGTGTTTTGTGTCATTGGATGAACATTTAGGTGATTTTCGTCCGCCCTACACTTAATCTTGTCCAATTAGGGTTTCTAACCAATCTTGTGCATCCAATAGGTGTTTTGTGTCATTGGATGAACATTTAGGTCATTTTCGTCTCCCTACACTTAATGTACTCCAATTAGGGTTTATCCAATCTTGTGCATCCATTAGGTATTTTTGTGTCATTGGATGAATATTTAGGTCATTTTCGTCATCCCTAGGATAATTCTTATCCAATTAGGGTTTTTAACCAATCTTGTAATCTTGTGCATCCAATATGTGTTTTGTATCGTTGGATGAATATTTAGGTCATTTTCGTCCTCCCTACACTTAATCTTGTCCAATTAGGGATTTTAACCAATATTGTGCATTGAATAGGTGTTTTGTGTCATTGGATGAACATTTAGGTCATTTTCGTCGTCCCTACACTTAATGTAGTCCAATTAGGCTTTTTAACCAGTCTTGTGCATCCATTAGGTGTTTTTGTGTCATTGGATGAACATTTAGGTCATTTTCGAACTCCCTAGGCTAATTCTTGTCCCATTAGGGTTTTTAACCAATCTTGTGCATCCATTAGGTGTTTTGGTGTCATTGGATGAACATTTAGGTCATTTTCGTCCTCCCTACACTTAATCTTGTCCAATTAGGGTTTTTAACCAATCTTGTGCATCCATTAGGTTTTTTTGTGTCATTGGATGAACATTTAGGTCATTGTCGTCCTCCCTAGGCTAATTCTTGTCCAATAAGTGTTTTTAACCAATCTTGTGCATTTAATAGGTGTTTTGTGTCATTGGATGAACATTTAGGTCAGTTTCATCCTCCCTAGTCTTATGCTTGTCCAATTAGGGTTTCTAACCAATCTTGTGCATCCAATTATTGTGTTTGTGCCATTGGTTGAACAATTAGGTCATTTTCGACCTCCCTAGTCTTATTCTTGTCCAATCAGGGTTTCTAACCAATCTTGTGCATCCAATAGGTGTTTTGTGTCATTGGATGAACATTTAGGTGATTTTCGTCCGCCCTACACTTAATCTTTTCCAATTAGGGTTTCTAACCAATCTTGTGCATCCAATAGGTGTTTTTGCGTCATTGGATGAATAATTAGGTCATTTTCGTCCACCCCAGGCTAATTCTTGTCCAATTAGGGTTTTTAACCAATCTTGTGTATCCAATAGGTGTTTTGTGTCATTGGATGAACATTTAGGTCATTTTCGTCTCCCAACACTTAATGTAGTCCAATTAGGGTTTTAACCAATCTTGTGCATCGTTTTGGTGTTTTTGTGTCATTGGATGAATATTTAGGTCATTTTCGTCATCCCTAGGCTAATTCTTATCCAATTAGGGTTTTTAACCAATCTTGTAATCTTTTCCATCCAATATGTGTTTTGTGTCGTTGGATGAATATTTAGGTCATTTTCGTCCTCCCTACACTTAATCTTGTCCAATTAGGGATTTTAACCAATATTGTGCATTCAATAGGTGTTTTGTGTCATTGGATGAACGTTTAGGTTATTTTCGTCGTCCCTACACTTAATGTAGTCCAATTAGGCTTTTTAACCAATCTAGTGCATCCATTAGGTGTTTTTGTGTCATTGGATGAACATTTAGGTCATTTTCGTCCTCCCTAGGCTAATTGTTGTCGAATTAGGGTTTTTAACCAATCTTGTGCATTCATTAGGTGTTTTTGTGTCATTGGATGAACATTTAGGTCATTTTCGTCCTCCCTACACTTAATCTTGTCCAATTAGGGTTTTTAACCAATCTTGTGCATCCAATAGGTGTTTTGTGTCATTGGATGAACATTTAGGTCATTTTCGTCCTCCCTAGGCTTATTCTTGTCCAATTAGGGTTTCTAACCAATCTTGTGCATCCAATAGGTGTGTTTGTGTCAGTGGATGAACAATTAAGTCATTTTCGTCCTCCCTAGGCTAATTCATATCAAATTAAGGTTTTTAACCAATCTTGTGCAATCAATAGGTGTTTTGTGTCAATGGATGAATATTTAGTTTATTTTCGTCCTTCCTACACTTAATGTAGTCCAATTAGGGTTTTTAACCAATCTTGTGCATCCATTAGGTGTTTTTGTGTCATTGGATGAACATTTAGGTCATTATTGTCCTCCCTAGGCTAATTCTTGTCCAATTAAAGTTTTTAACCAATCTTGTCCATTCAATAGGTGTTTTGTGTCATTGGATGAACATTTAGGTCGTTATTCATCCTCCCTAGGCTTATGCTTATCCAATTAGGGTTTCTAACCAATCTTGTGCATCCAATAGTTGTGTTTGTGTCATTGGATGAACAATTAGGTCATTTTCGACCTCCCTAGGCTTATTCTTGTCCAATTAGGGTTTCTAACCAATCTTGTGCATCCAATAGGTGTGTTTGTGTCATTGGATGAACAATTAAGTGATTTTCGTCCTCCCTAGGCTAATTCTTGTCCAATTAGGGTTTTTAACCAATCTTGTGTATCCAATAGGTGTTTTGTGTCATTGGATGAACATTTAGGTCGTTATTCATCCTCCCTAGGCTTATGCTTATCCAATTAGGGTTTCTAACCAATCTTGTGCATCCAATAGTTGTGTTTGTGTCATTGGATGAACAATTAGGTCATTTTCGACCTCCCTAGGCTTATTCTTGTCCAATTAGGGTTTCTAACCAATCTTGTGCATCCAATAGTTGTGTTTGTGTCATTGGATGAACAATTAGGTCATTTTCGACCTCCCTAGGCTTATTCTTGTCCAATTAGGGTTTCTAACCAATCTTGTGCATCCAATAGGTGTGTTTGTATCATTGGATGAACAATTAAGTGATTTTCGTCCTCCCTAGGCTAATTCTTGTCCAATTAGGGTTTTTAACCAATCTTGTGTATCCAATAGGTGTTTTGTGTCATTGGATGAACATTTAGGTCATTTTCGTCCTCCCTACACTTATTGTAGTCCAATTAGGGTTTTTAACCATTCTTGTACATCCATTAGGTGTTTTTGTGTCATTGGATGAACATTTATGTCATTTACGTCATACCTAGGCTAATTCTTATCCAATTAGGTTTTTTAACCAATCTTATGCATCCAATACGTGTTTTGTGTCATTGGATGAACATTTAGGTGATTTTCGTCCTCCCTACACTTAATCTTGTCCAATTAGGGTTTTTAACTAATCTTGTGCATGCATTAGGTGTTTTTGTGTCATTGGATGAACATTTAGGTTATTTTTGTCCTCCCTAGGCTAATTCTTGTCCAATAAGGATTTTTAACCAATCTTGTGCATCCAATAGATGTGTTTGTGTCATTGGATGAACTTTATGTCATTTTTGACCTCCCTACACTTAATCTTGTCCAATTAGGGTTTTTAACCAATCTTGTGCATCCATTAGGTGTTTTTGTGTCATTGGATGAACATTTAGGTCATTTTCGTCCTCCCTATACTTAATCTTGTCCAATTAGGGTTTTTAACCAATCTTGTGCATCCATTAGGTTTTTTTGTGTCATTGAATGAACATTTAGGTCATTTTCGTCCTCCCTAGGCTAATTCTTGTCCAATAAGTGTTTTTAACCAATCTTGTGCATCTATTAGGTGTTTTGTGTCATTGGATGAACATTTAGGTCAGTTTCATCCTCCCTAGTCTTATGCTTGTCCAATTAGGGTTTCTAACCAATCTTGTGCATCCAATTGTTGTGTTTGTGTCATTGGATGAACAATTAGGTCATTTTCGTCCACCCTAGGCTAATTCTTGTGCAATTAGGGTTTTTAACCAATCTTGTGTATCCAATAGGTGTTTTGTGTCATTGGATGAACATTTAGGTCATTTTCGTCTCTCTACACTTAATGTAGTCCAATTAGTGTTTTAACCAATCTTGTGCATCCATTAGGTGTTTTTGTGTCATTGGATAAACATTTAGGTCATTTTCGAACTCCGTAGGCTAATTCTTTTCCAATTAGGGGTTTTAACCAATCTTGTGCATCCTTTTGGTGTTTTTGTGTCATTGGATGAATATTTAGGTCATTTTCGTTATCCCTAGGCTAATTCTTATCCAATTAGGGTTTTTAACCAATCTTGTAATCTTTTGCATCCAATATGTGTTTTGTGTCGTTGGATGAATATTTAGGTCATTTTCGTCCTCCCTACACTTAATCTTGTCCAATTAGGGATTTTAACCAATATTGTGCATTCAATAGGTGTTTTGTGTCATTGGATGAACATTTAGGTCATTTTCGTCCTCCCTACACTTAATGTAGTCCAATTAGGCTTTTTAACCAATCTAGTGCATCCATTAGGTGGTTTTGTGTTATTGGATGAACATTTAGGTCATTTTCGAACACCCTAGGCTAATTCTTGTCCAATTAGGGTTTTTAACCAATCTTGTGCATCCATTAGGTGTTTTTGTGTCATTGGATGAACATTTAGGTCATTTTCGTCCTCCCTACACTTAATCTTGTCCAATTAGGGTTTTTAACCAATCTTGTGCATCCAATAGGTGTTTTGTGTCGTTGGATGAACATTTAGTTCATTTTCGTCCTCCCTACACTTAATCTTGTCCAATTAGGGTTTTTAACCAATCTTGTGCATCCAATAGGTGTTTTGTGTCATTGGATGACAATTTAGGTCATTTTCGTCCTCCCTAGGCTTATTCTTGTCCAATTAGGGTTTCTAACCAATCTTGTGCATCCAATAGGTGTGTTTGTGTCAGTGGATGAACAATTAAGTCATTTTCGTCCTCCCTAGGCTAATTCATATCAAATTAAGGTTTTTAACCAATCTTGTGCAATCAATAGGTGTTTTGTGTCAATGGATGAATATTTAGTTTATTTTCGTCCTTCCTACACTTAATGTAGTCCAATTAGGGTTTTTAACCAATCTTGTGCATCCATTAGGTGTTTTTGTGTCATTGGATGAACATTTAGGTCATTATTGTCCTCCCTAGGCTAATTCTTGTCCAATTAAGGTTTTTAACCAATCTTGTCCATTCAATAGGTGTTTTGTGTCATTGGATGAACATTTAGGTCGTTATTCATCCTCCCTAGGCTTATGCTTATCCAATTAGGGTTTCTAACCAATCTTGTGCATCCAATAGTTGTGTTTGTGTCATTGGATGAACAATTAGGTCATTTTCGACCTCCCTAGGCTTATGCTTGTCCAATTAGGGTTTCTAACCAATCTTGTGCATCCAATAGTTGTGTTTGTGTCATTGGATGAACAATTAGGTCATTTTCGACCTCCCTAGGCTTATTCTTGTCCAATTAGGGTTTCTAACCAATCTTGTGCATCCAATAGGTGTGTTTGTGTCATTGGATGAACAATTAAGTGATTTTCGTCCTCCCTAGGCTAATTCTTGTCCAATTAGGGTTTTTAACCAATCTTGTGTATCCAATAGGTGTTTTGTGTCATTGGATGAACATTTAGGTCGTTATTCATCCTCCCTAGGCTTATGCTTATCCAATTAGGGTTTCTAACCAATCTTGTGCATCCAATAGTTGTGTTTGTGTCATTGGATGAACAATTAGGTCATTTTCGACCTCCCTAGGCTTATTCTTGTCCAATTAGGGTTTCTAACCAATCTTGTGCATCCAATAGTTGTGTTTGTGTCATTGGATGAACAATTAGGTCATTTTCGACCTCCCTAGGCTTATTCTTGTCCAATTAGGGTTTCTAACCAATCTTGTGCATCCAATAGGTGTGTTTGTATCATTGGATGAACAATTAAGTGATTTTCGTCCTCCCTAGGCTAATTCTTGTCCAATTAGGGTTTTTAACCAATCTTGTGTATCCAATAGGTGTTTTGTGTCATTGGATGAACATTTAGGTCATTTTCGTCCTCCCTACACTTATTGTAGTCCAATTAGGGTTTTTAACCATTCTTGTACATCCATTAGGTGTTTTTGTGTCATTGGATGAACATTTATGTCATTTACGTCATACCTAGGCTAATTCTTATCCAATTAGGTTTTTTAACCAATCTTATGCATCCAATACGTGTTTTGTGTCATTGGATGAACATTTAGGTGATTTTCGTCCTCCCTACACTTAATCTTGTCCAATTAGGGTTTTTAACTAATCTTGTGCATGCATTAGGTGTTTTTGTGTCATTGGATGAACATTTAGGTTATTTTTGTCCTCCCTAGGCTAATTCTTGTCCAATAAGGATTTTTAACCAATCTTGTGCATCCAATAGATGTGTTTGTGTCATTGGATGAACTTTATGTCATTTTTGACCTCCCTACACTTAATCTTGTCCAATTAGGGTTTTTAACCAATCTTGTGCATCCATTAGGTGTTTTTGTGTCATTGGATGAACATTTAGGTCATTTTCGTCCTCCCTACACTTAATCTTGTCCAATTAGGGTTTTTAACCAATCTTGTGCATCCATTAGGTTTTTTTGTGTCATTGAATGAACATTTAGGTCATTTTCGTCCTCCCTAGGCTAATTCTTGTCCAATAAGTGTTTTTAACCAATCTTGTGCATCTATTAGGTGTTTTGTGTCATTGGATGAACATTTAGGTCAGTTTCATCCTCCCTAGTCTTATGCTTGTCCAATTAGGGTTTCTAACCAATCTTGTGCATCCAATTGTTGTGTTTGTGTCATTGGATGAACAATTAGGTCATTTTCGACCTCCCTAGTCTTATTCTTGTCCAATTAGGGTTTCTAACCAATCTTGTGCATCCAATAGGTGTTTTGTGTCATTGGATGAACATTTAGGTGATTTTCGTCCGCCCTACACTTAATCTTGTCCAATTAGGGTTTCTAACCAATCTTGTGCATCCAATAGGTGTTTTGTGTCATTGGATGAACATTTAGGTCATTTTCGTCTCCCTACACTTAATGTACTCCAATTAGGGTTTATCCAATCTTGTGCATCCATTAGGTGTTTTTGTGTCATTGGATGAATATTTAGGTCATTTTCGTCATCCCTAGGATAATTCTTATCCAATTAGGGTTTTTAACCAATCTTGTAATCTTGTGCATCCAATATGTGTTTTGTATCGTTGGATGAATATTTAGGTCATTTTCGTCCTCCCTACACTTAATCTTGTCCAATTAGGGATTTTAACCAATATTGTGCATTGAATAGGTGTTTTGTGTCATTGGATGAACATTTAGGTCATTTTCGTCGTCCCTACACTTAATGTAGTCCAATTAGGCTTTTTAACCAGTCTTGTGCATCCATTAGGTGTTTTTGTGTCATTGGATGAACATTTAGGTCATTTTCGAACTCCCTAGGCTTATTCTTGTCCAATTAGGGTTTCTAACCAATCTTGTGCATCCAATAGGTGTGTTTGTGTCAGTGGATGAACAATTAAGTCATTTTCGTCCTCCCTAGGCTAATTCATATCAAATTAAGGTTTTTAACCAATCTTGTGCAATCAATAGGTGTTTTGTGTCAATGGATGAATATTTAGTTTATTTTCGTCCTTCCTACACTTAATGTAGTCCAATTAGGGTTTTTAACCAATCTTGTGCATCCATTAGGTGTTTTTGTGTCATTGGATGAACATTTAGGTCATTATTGTCCTCCCTAGGCTAATTCTTGTCCAATTAAGGTTTTTAACCAATCTTGTCCATTCAATAGGTGTTTTGTGTCATTGGATGAACATTTAGGTCGTTATTCATCCTCCCTAGGCTTATGCTTATCCAATTAGGGTTTCTAACCAATCTTGTGCATCCAATAGTTGTGTTTGTGTCATTGGATGAACAATTAGGTCATTTTCGACCTCCCTAGGCTTATTCTTGTCCAATTAGGGTTTCTAACCAATCTTGTGCATCCAATAGGTGTGTTTGTGTCATTGGATGAACAATTAAGTGATTTTCGTCCTCCCTAGGCTAATTCTTGTCCAATTAGGGTTTTTAACCAATCTTGTGTATCCAATAAGTGTTTTGTGTCATTGGATGAACATTTAGGTCATTTTCGTCCTCCCTACACTTAATCTTGTCCAATTAGGGTTTTTAACTAATCTTGTGCATCCAATAGGTGTTTTGTGTCATTGGATGAACATTTAGGTCATTTTCGTCCTTCCTAATCTTAATGTAGTCCAATTAGGGTTTTTAACCATTCTTGTGCATCCATTAGGTGTTTTTGTGTCATTGGATGAACATTTAGGTCATTTTCGTCCTCCCTAGGCTAATTCTTGTCCCATTAGGGTTTTTAACTAATCTTTTGCATCCATTAGGTGTTTTGTGTCATTGGATGAACATTTAGGTCATTTTCGTCCTCCCTACACTTAATCTTGTGCAATTAGGGTTTTTAACCAATCTTGTGCATTCATTAGGTGTTTTTGGGTCATTGGATGAACATTTAGGTTATTTTCGTCCTCCCTAGGCTAATTCTAGTACAATTAGGGGTTTTAACCAATCTTGTGCATCCAATAGGTGTTTTGTGTCATTGGATGAATATTTAGGTCATTTTCGTCCTCCCTACACTTAATCTTGTCCAATTCGGGTTTTTAACCAATCTTGTGCATCCAATAGGTGTTTTGTGTCATTGGATGAACAATTAGATCATTTTGGACCTCCCTAAACATAATCTTGTCCAATTAGAGTTTCTAACCAATCTTGTGCATCCATTAGGTGTTTTTGTGTCATTGGATGAATATTTAGGTCATTTTCATCCTCCATAGTCTTATGCTTGTCCAATTAGGGTTTCTAACCAATCTTGTCCATCCAATAGTTGTGTTTGTGTCATTGGATGAACATTTAGGTCATTGTCGTCCTCCCTAGGCTAATTCTTGTCCAATTAGGGTTTTTAACTAATCTTTTGCATCCAATAGGTGTTTTGTGTCATTGGATGAACATTTAGGTCATTTTCGTCCTCCCTACACTTAATCTTGTCCAATTAGGGTTTTTAACCAATCTTGTGCATCCAAAAGGTGTTTTGTGTCGTTGGATGAACAATTAGATGATTTTCGTCCTCCCTAAAATTAATCTTGTCCAATTAGGGTTTCTAACCAATCTTGTGCATCCATTAGGTGTTTTTGTGTCATTGGATGAACATTTAGGTTAGTTTCATCCTCCCTAGTCTTATGCTTGTCCAATTAGGGTTTCTAACCAATCTTGTGCATCCAATTGTTGTGTTTGTGTCATTGGATGAACATTTAGGTGATTTTCGTCCTCCCTACACTTAATCTTGTCCAATTAGGGTTTTTAACTAATCTTGTGCATGCATTAGGTGTTTTTGTGTCATTGGATGAACATTTAGGTCATTTTTGTCCTCCCTAGGCTTATTCTTGTCCAATTAGGATTTTTAACCAATCTTGTGCATCCAATAGATGTGTTTGTGTCATTGGATGAACTTTATGTCATTTTCGACCTCCCTACACTTAATCTTGTCCAATTAGGGTTTCTAACCAATCTTGTGCATCCAATAGGTGTTTTTGTGTCATTGGATCAACAATTAGGTCATTTTCGTCCTCCCTAGGCTAATTCTTGTCCAATTAGGGTTTTTAACCAATCTTGTGCATCCAATAGGTGTTTCGTGTCATTGGATGAACATTTAGGTCATTTTCGTCCTCCCTACACTTAATGTAGTCCAATTAGGGTTTTCAACCAATCTTGTGCATCCATTAGGTGTTTTTGTGTCATTGGATGAACATTTATGTCATTTTCGTTCTCCCTAGGCTAATTCTTATCCAATTAGGGTTTTTAACTAATCTTTTGCATCCAATAGGTGTTTTGTGTCATTGGATGAACATTTAGGTCATTTTCGTCCTCCCTACACTTAATCTTGTCCAATTAGGGTTTTTAACCAATCTTTTGCATCCATTAGGTGTTTTTGTGTCATTTGATGACCATTTAGGTTATTTTCGTCCTCCCTAGGCTAATTCTAGTACAATTAGGGGTTTTAACCAATCTTGTGCATCCAATAGGTGTTTTGTGTCATTGGATGAACATTTAGGTGATTTTCGTCCGCCCTACACTTAATCTTGTCCAATTAGGGTTTCTAACCAATCTTGTGCATCCAATAGGTGTTTTGTGTCATTGGATGAACATTTAGGCCATTTTCGTCCTCTGTAGGCTAATTCTTGTCCAATTGGGGTTTTTAACCAATCTTGTGTATCCAATAGGTGTTTTGTGTCATTGGATGAACATTTAGGTCATTTTCGTCCTCCCTACACTTAATGTAGTTCAATTAGGGTTTTTAACCAATCCTGTGCATCCATTAGGTGTTTTTGTGTCATTGGAGAACATTTAGGTCATTTTCGTCCTCCCTAGGCTAATTCTTGTCCAATTAGGGTTTTTAACCAATCTTGTGCATCCAATAGATATGTTTGTGTCATTGGATGAACTTTATGTCATTTTCGTCCTCCCTACACTTAATGTAGTCCAATTAGGGTTTCTAACCAAACTTGTACATCCATTAGGTGTTTTTGTGTCATTGGATGAACATTTAGGTCATTTTCGTCCTCCCTAGGCTAATTGTTGTCGAATTTGGGTTTTTAACCAGTCTTGTGCATCCAATAGGTGTGTTTGTGTCATTGGATGAATATTTAGGTCATTTTCGTCCTCCCTACACTTAATCTTTCCAATTAGGGTTTTTAACCAATCTTGTGCATCCAATAGGTGTTTTGTGTCATTGGATGAACAACTAGATCATTTTCGTCCTCCCTAAACTTAATCTTGTCCAATTAGGGTTTCTAACCAATCTTGTTCATCCATTTGGTGTTTTTGTGTCATTGGATGAACATTTAGGTCAGTTTCATCCTCCCTAGTCTTATGCTTGTCCAATTAGGGTTTCTAACCAATCTTGTGCATCCAATTGTTGTGTTTGTGTCATTCGATAAATAATTAGGTCATTTTCGACCTCCCTAGTCTTATTCTTGTCCAATTAGGGTATCTAACCATTCTTGTGCATCCAATAGGTGTTTTGTGTTATTGGATGAACATTTAGGTGATTTTCGTCCGCCCTACACTTAATCTTGTCCAATTAGGGTTTCTAACCAATCTTGTGCATCCAATAGGTGGTTTTTCGTCATTGGATGAACAATTAGGTCATTTTCGTCCTCCCTAGGCTAAATCTTGTCCAATTAGGGTTTTTAACCAATCTTTTGCATTCAATAGGTGTTTTGTGTCATTGGATCAACATTTAGGTCATTTTCTTCCTCCCTACACTTAATGTAGTCAAATTAGGGTTTTTAACCAATCTTGTGCATCCATTAGGTGTTTTTGTGTCATTGGATAAACATTTAGGTCATTTTCGAACTCCCTAGGCTAATTCTTTTCCAATTAGGGGTTTTAACCAATCTTGTGCATCCATTAGGTGTTTTTGTGTCATTGGATGAACATTTAGGTCATTTTTGTCCTCCCTAGGCTTATTCTTGTCCAATTAGGATTTTTAACCAATCTTGTGCATCCAATAGATGTGTTTGTGTCATTGGATGAACTTTATGTCATTTTCGACCTCCCTACACTTAATCTTGTCCAATTAGGGTTTCTAACCAATCTTGTGCATCCAATAGGTGTTTTTGTGTCATTGGATCAACAATTAGGTCATTTTCGTCCTCCCTAGGCTAATTCTTGTCCAATTAGGGTTTTTAACCAATCTTGTGCATCCAATAGGTGTTTCGTGTCATTGGATGAACATTTAGGTCATTTGCGTCCTCCCTACACTTAATGTAGTCCAATTAGGGTATTCAACCAATCTTGTGCATCCATTAGGTGTTTTTGTGTCATTGGATGAACATTTATGTCATTTTCGTCCTCCCTATGCTAATTCTTATCCAATTAGGGTTTTTAACTAATCTTTTGCATCCAATAGGTGTTTTGTGTCATTGGATGAACATTTAGGTCATTTTCGTCCTCCCTACACTTAATCTTGTCCAATTAGGGTTTTTAACCAATCTTTTGCATCCATTAGGTGTTTTTGTGTCATTTGATGACCATTTAGGTTATTTTCGTCCTCCCTAGGCTAATTCTAGTACAATTAGGGGTTTTAACCAATCTTGTGCATCCAATAGGTGTTTTGTGTCATTGGATGAATATTTAGGTCATTTTCGTCCTCCCTACACTTAATTTTGTCCAATTCGGGTTTTTAACCAATCTTGTGCATCCAATAGGTGTTTTGTGTCATTGGATGAACAATTAGATCATTTTCGACCTCCCTAAACTTAATCTTGTCTAATTAGGGTTTCTAACCAATCTTGTCCATCCATTAGGTGTTTTTGTGTCATTGGATAAACATTTAGGTCATTTTCGAACTCCGTAGGCTAATTCTTTTCCAATTAGGGGTTTTAACCAATCTTGTGCATCCTTTTGGTGTTTTTGTGTCATTGGATGAACATTTAGGTCATTTTCGAACTCCCTAGGCTAATTCTTGTCCAACTAGGGTTTTTAACCAATCTTATGCATCCATTAGGTGTTTTTGTGTCATTCGATGAACATTTAGGTCATTTTCGTCCTCCCTACACTAATCTTGTCCAATTAGGGTTTTTAACCAATCTTGTGCATCCAATAGGTGTTTTGTGTCATTGGATGAACATTTAGGTCATTTTCGTCCTCCCTAAACTTAATCTTGTCCAATTAGGGTTTTTAACCAATCTTGTGCATCCATTAGGTGTTTTTGTGTCATTGGATGAACATTTAGGTCATTTTCGACCTCCCTAGGCTTATGCTTGTCCAATTAGGGTTTCTAACCAATCTTGTGCATCCAATAGGTGTGTTTGTGTCATTGGATGAACAATTAGGTCATTTTCGACCTCCCTAGGCTTATTCTTGTCCAATTAGGGTTTCTAACCAATCTTGTGCATCCAATAGGTGTGTTTGTGTCATTGGATGAACAATTAAGTGATTTTCTTCCTCCCTAGGCTAATTCTTGTCCAATTAGGGTTTTTAACCAATCTTGTGTATCCAATAGGTGTTTTGTGTCATTGGATGAACATTTAGGTCATTTTCGTCCTCCCTACACTTAATGTAGTCCAATTAGTGTTTTTAACCATTCTTGTACATCCATTAGGTTTTTTTGTGTCATTGGATGAACATTTATGTCATTTACGTCATACCTAGGCTAATTCTTATCCAATTAGGGTTTTTAACCAATCTTATGCATCCAATACGTGTTTTGTGTCATTGGATGAACATTTAGGTGATTTTCGTCCTCCCTACACTTAATCTTGTCCAATTAGGGTTTTTAACTAATCTTGTGCATGCATTAGGTGTTTTTGTGTCATTGGATGAACATTTAGGTCATTTTTGTCCTCCCTAGGCTTATTCTTGTCCAATTAGGATTTTTAACCAATCTTGTGCATCCAATAGATGTGTTTGTGTCATTGGATGAACTTTATGTCATTTTCGACCTCCCTACACTTAATCTTGTCCAATTAGGGTTTCTAACCAATCTTGTGCATCCAATAGGTGTTTTTGTGTCATTGGATAAACAATTAGGTCATTTTCGTCCTCCCTAGGCTAATTCTTGTCCAATTAGGGTTTTTAACCAATCTTGTGCATCCAATAGGTGTTTCGTGTCATTGGATGAACATTTAGGTCATTTGCGTCCTCCCTACACTTAATGTAGTCCAATTAGGGTTTTCAACCAATCTTGTGCATCCATTAGGTGTTTTTGTGTCATTGGATGAACATTTATGTCATTTTCGTCCTCCCTAGGCTAATTCTTATCCAATTAGGGTTTTTAACTAATCTTTTGCATCCAATAGGTGTTTTGTGTCATTGGATGAACATTTAGGTCATTTTCGTCCTCCCTACACTTAATCTTGTCCAATTAGGGTTTTTAACCAATCTTTTGCATCCATTAGGTGTTTTTGTGTCATTTGATGACCATTTAGGTTATTTTCGTCCTCCCTAGGCTAATTCTAGTACAATTAGGGGTTTTAACCAATCTTGTGCATCCAATAGGTGTTTTGTGTCATTGGATGAACATTTAGGTGATTTTCGTCCGCCCTACACTTAATCTTGTCCAATTAGGGTTTCTAACCAATCTTGTGCATCCAATAGGTGTTTTGTGTCATTGGATGAACATTTAGGTCATTTTCGTCTCCCTACACTTAATGTACTCCAATTAGGGTTTATCCAATCTTGTGCATCCATTAGGTGTTTTTGTGTCATTGGATGAATATTTAGGTCATTTTCGTCATCCCTAGGATAATTCTTATCCAATTAGGGTTTTTAACCAATCTTGTAATCTTGTGCATCCAATATGTGTTTTGTATCGTTGGATGAATATTTAGGTCATTTTCGTCCTCCCTACACTTAATCTTGTCCAATTAGGGATTTTAACCAATATTGTGCATTGAATAGGTGTTTTGTGTCATTGGATGAACATTTAGGTCATTTTCGTCGTCCCTACACTTAATGTAGTCCAATTAGGCTTTTTAACCAGTCTTGTGCATCCATTAGGTGTTTTTGTGTCATTGGATGAACATTTAGGTCATTTTCGAACTCCCTAGGCTTATTCTTGTCCAATTAGGGTTTCTAACCAATCTTGTGCATCCAATAGGTGTGTTTGTGTCAGTGGATGAACAATTAAGTCATTTTCGTCCTCCCTAGGCTAATTCATATCAAATTAAGGTTTTTAACCAATCTTGTGCAATCAATAGGTGTTTTGTGTCAATGGATGAATATTTAGTTTATTTTCGTCCTTCCTACACTTAATGTAGTCCAATTAGGGTTTTTAACCAATCTTGTGCATCCATTAGGTGTTTTTGTGTCATTGGATGAACATTTAGGTCATTATTGTCCTCCCTAGGCTAATTCTTGTCCAATTAAGGTTTTTAACCAATCTTGTCCATTCAATAGGTGTTTTGTGTCATTGGATGAACATTTAGGTCGTTATTCATCCTCCCTAGGCTTATGCTTATCCAATTAGGGTTTCTAACCAATCTTGTGCATCCAATAGTTGTGTTTGTGTCATTGGATGAACAATTAGGTCATTTTCGACCTCCCTAGGCTTATGCTTGTCCAATTAGGGTTTCTAACCAATCTTGTGCATCCAATAGTTGTGTTTGTGTCATTGGATGAACAATTAGGTCATTTTCGACCTCCCTAGGCTTATTCTTGTCCAATTAGGGTTTCTAACCAATCTTGTGCATCCAATAGGTGTGTTTGTGTCATTGGATGAACAATTAAGTGATTTTCGTCCTCCCTAGGCTAATTCTTGTCCAATTAGGGTTTTTAACCAATCTTGTCCATCCAATAGGTGTTTTGTGTCATTGGATGAACGTTTAGGTCGTTTTTCATCCTCCCTAGGCTTATGCTTGTCCAATTAGGGTTTCTAACCAATCTTGTGCATCCAATAGTTGTGTTTGTGTCATTGGATGAACAATTAGGTCATTTTCGACCTCCCTAGGCTTATGCTTGTCCAATTAGGGTTTCTAACCAATCTTGTGCATCCAATAGTTGTGTTTGTGTCATTGGATGAACAATTAGGTCATTTTCGACCTCCCTAGTCTTATTCTTGTCCAATTAGGGTTTCTAACCAATCTTGTGCATCCAATAGGTGTGTTTGTGTCATTGGATGAACAATTAGGTGATTTTCGTCCTCCCTAGGCTAATTCTTGTCCAATTAGGGTTTTTAACCAATCTTGTGTATCCAATAGGTGTTTTGTGTCATTGGATGAACATTTAGGTCATTTTCGTCCTCCCTAAACTTAATCTTGTCCAATTAGGGTTTCTAACCAATCTTGTACATCCAATAGGTGTTTTTGCGTCATTGGATGAACAATTAGGTCATTTTCGTCCTCCCTAGGCTAAATCTTGTCCAATTAGGGTTTTTAACCAATCTTTTGCATTCAATAGGTGTTTTGTGTCATTGGATCAACATTTAGGTCATTTTCTTCCTCCCTACACTTAATGTAGTCAAATTAGGGTTTTTAACCAATCTTGTGCATCCATTAGATGTTTTTGTGTCATTGGATAAACATTTAGGTCATTTTCGAACTCCCTAGGCTAATTCTTTTCCAATTAGGGGTTTTAACCAATCTTGTGCATCCATTAGGTGTTTTTGTGTCATTGGATGAACATTTAGGTCATTTTCGTCCTCCCTAGGCTAATTCTTGTCCAATTAGTGTTTTTAACCAATCTTGCGTATCCAATAGGTGTTTTTGTGTCATTGGATGAACATTTAGGTCATTTTCGTCGTCCCTACACTTAATGTAGTCCAATTAGGCTTTTTAACCAATCTTGTGCATCCATTAGGTGTTTTTGTGTCATTGGATGAACATTTAGGTCATTTTCGAACTCCCTAGGCTAATTCTTGTCCAACTAGGGTTTTTAACCAATCTTATGCATCCATTAGGTGTTTTTGTGTCATTCGATGAACATTTAGGTCATTTTCGTCCTCCCTACACTAATCTTGTCCAATTAGGGTTTTTAACCAATCTTGTGCATCCAATAGGTGTTTTGTGTCATTGGATGAACATTTAGGTCATTTTCGTCCTCCCTAAACTTAATCTTGTCCAATTAGGGTTTTTAACCAATCTTGTGCATCCATTAGGTGTTTTTGTGTCATTGGATGAACATTTAGGTCATTTTTGACCTCCCTAGGCTTATGCTTGTCCAATTAGGGTTTCTAACCAATCTTGTGCATCCAATAGTTGTGTTTGTGTCATTGGATGAACATTTAGGTCAGTTTCATCCTCCCTAGTCTTATTCTTGTCCAATTAGGGTTTCTAACCAATCTTGTGCATCCAATAGGTGTGTTTGTGTCATTGGATGAATAATTAAGTGATTTTCTTCCTCCCTAGGCTAATTCTTGTCCAATTAGGGTTTTTAACCAATCTTGTGTATCCAATAGGTGTTTTGTGTCATTGGATGAACATTTAGGTCATTTTCGTCCTCCCTACACTTAATGTAGTCCAATTAGGGTTTTTAACCATTCTTGTACATCCATTAGGTTTTTTTGTGTCATTGGATGAACATTTATGTCATTTACGTCATACCTAGGCTAATTCTTATCCAATTAGGGTTTTTAACCAATCTTATGCATCCAATACGTGTTTTGTGTCATTGGATGAACATTTAGGTGATTTTCGTCCTCCCTACACTTAATCTTGTCCAATTAGGGTTTTTAACTAATCTTGTGCATGCATTAGGTGTTTTTGTGTCATTGGATGAACATTTAGGTCATTTTTGTCCTCCCTCGGCTTATTCTTGTCCAATTAGGATTTTTAACCAATCTTGTGCATCCAATAGATGTGTTTGTGTCATTGGATGAACTTTATGTCATTTTCGACCTCCCTACACTTAATCTTGTCCAATTAGGGTTTCTAACCAATCTTGTGCATCCAATAGGTGTTTTTGTGTCATTGGATCAACAATTAGGTCATTTTCGTCCTCCCTAGGCTAATTCTTGTCCAATTAGGGTTTTTAACCAATCTTGTGCATCCAATAGGTGTTTCGTGTCATTGGATGAACATTTAGGTCATTTGCGTCCTCCCTACACTTAATGTAGTCCAATTAGGGTTTTCAACCAATCTTGTGCATCCATTAGGTGTTTTTGTGTCATTGGATGAACATTTATGTCATTTTCGTCCTCCCTAGGCTAATTCTTATCCAATTAGGGTTTTTAACTAATCTTTTGCATCCAATAGGTGTTTTGTGTCATTGGATGAACATTTAGGTCATTTTCGTCCTCCCTACACTTAATCTTGTCCAATTAGGGTTTTTAACCAATCTTTTGCATCCATAAGGTGTTTTTGTGTTATTTGATGACCATTTAGGTTATTTTCGTCCTCCCTAGGCTAATTCTAGTACAATTAGGGGTTTTAACCAATCTTGTGCATCCAATAGGTGTTTTGTGTCATTGGATGAACATTTAGGTGATTTTCGTCCGCCCTACACTTAATCTTGTCCAATTAGGGTTTCTAACCAATCTTGTGCATCCAATAGGTGTTTTGTGTCATTGGATGAACATTTAGGTCATTTTCGTCTCCCTACACTTAATGTACTCCAATTAGGGTTTATCCAATCTTGTGCATCCATTAGGTGTTTTTGTGTCATTGGATGAATATTTAGGTCATTTTCGTCATCCCTAGGATAATTCTTATCCAATTAGGGTTTTTAACCAATCTTGTAATCTTGTGCATCCAATATGTGTTTTGTATCGTTGGATGAATATTTAGGTCATTTTCGTCCTCCCTACACTTAATCTTGTCCAATTAGGGATTTTAACCAATATTGTGCATTGAATAGGTGTTTTGTGTCATTGGATGAACATTTAGGTCATTTTCGTCGTCCCTACACTTAATGTAGTCCAATTAGGCTTTTTAACCAGTCTTGTGCATCCATTAGGTGTTTTTGTGTCATTGGATGAACATTTAGGTCATTTTCGAACTCCCTAGGCTTATTCTTGTCCAATTAGGGTTTCTAACCAATCTTGTGCATCCAATAGGTGTGTTTGTGTCAGTGGATGAACAATTAAGTCATTTTCGTCCTCCCTAGGCTAATTCATATCAAATTAAGGTTTTTAACCAATCTTGTGCAATCAATAGGTGTTTTGTGTCAATGGATGAATATTTAGTTTATTTTCGTCCTTCCTACACTTAATGTAGTCCAATTAGGGTTTTTAACCAATCTTGTGCATCCATTAGGTGTTTTTGTGTCATTGGATGAACATTTAGGTCATTATTGTCCTCCCTAGGCTAATTCTTGTCCAATTAAGGTTTTTAACCAATCTTGTCCATTCAATAGGTGTTTTGTGTCATTGGATGAACATTTAGGTCGTTATTCATCCTCCCTAGGCTTATGCTTATCCAATTAGGGTTTCTAACCAATCTTGTGCATCCAATAGTTGTGTTTGTGTCATTGGATGAACAATTAGGTCATTTTCGACCTCCCTAGGCTTATGCTTGTCCAATTAGGGTTTCTAACCAATCTTGTGCATCCAATAGTTGTGTTTGTGTCATTGGATGAACAATTAGGTCATTTTCGACCTCCCTAGGCTTATTCTTGTCCAATTAGGGTTTCTAACCAATCTTGTGCATCCAATAGGTGTGTTTGTGTCATTGGATGAACAATTAAGTGATTTTCGTCCTCCCTAGGCTAATTCTTGTCCAATTAGGGTTTTTAACCAATCTTGTCCATCCAATAGGTGTTTTGTGTCATTGGATGAACGTTTAGGTCGTTTTTCATCCTCCCTAGGCTTATGCTTGTCCAATTAGGGTTTCTAACCAATCTTGTGCATCCAATAGTTGTGTTTGTGTCATTGGATGAACAATTAGGTCATTTTCGATCTCCCTAGGCTTATGCTTGTCCAATTAGGGTTTCTAACCAATTTTGTGCATCCAATAGTTGTTTTTGTGTCATCGGATGAACAATTAGGTCATTTTCGACCTCCCTAGGCTTATTCTTGTCCAATTAGGGTTTCTAACCAATCTTGTGCATCCAATAGGTGTGTTTGTGTCATTGGATGAACAATTAAGTGATTTTCGTCCTCCCTAGGCTAATTCTTGTCCAATTAGGGTTTTTAACCAATCTTGTCCATCCAATAGGTGTTTTGTGTCATTGGATGAACGTTTAGGTCGTTTTTCATCCTCCCTAGGCTTATGCTTGTCCAATTAGGGTTTCTAACCAATCTTGTGCATCCAATAGTTGTGTTTGTGTCATTGGATGAACAATTAGGTCATTTTCGACCTCCCTAGGCTTATTCTTGTCCAATTAGGGTTTCTAACCAATCTTGTGCATCCAATAGGTGTGTTTGTGTCATTGGATGAACAATTAAGTGATTTTCTTCCTCCCTAGGCTAATTCTTGTCCAATTAGGGTTTTTAACCAATCTTGTGTATCCAATAGGTGTTTTGTGTCATTGGATGAACATTTAGGTCATTTTCGTCCTCCCTACACTTAATGTAGTCCAATTAGTGTTTTTAACCATTCTTGTACATCCATTAGGTTTTTTTGTGTCATTGGATGAACATTTATGTCATTTACGTCATACCTAGGCTAATTCTTATCCAATTAGGGTTTTTAACCAATCTTATGCATCCAATACGTGTTTTGTGTCATTGGATGAACATTTAGGTGATTTTCGTCCTCCCTACACTTAATCTTGTCCAATTAGGGTTTTTAACTAATCTTGTGCATGCATTAGGTGTTTTTGTGTCATTGGATGAACATTTATGTCATTTTTGTCCTCCCTAGGCTTATTCTTGTCCAATTAGGATTTTTAACCAATCTTGTGCATCCAATAGATGTGTTTGTGTCATTGGATGAACTTTATGTCATTTTCGACCTCCCTACACTTAATCTTGTCCAATTAGGGTTTCTAACCAATCTTGTGCATCCAATAGGTGTTTTTGTGTCATTGGATCAACAATTAGGTCATTTTCGTCCTCCCTAGGCTAATTCTTGTCCAATTAGGGTTTTTAACCAATCTTGTGCATCCAATAGGTGTTTTGTGTCATTGGATGAACATTTAGGTCATTTTCGTCCTCCCTAAACTTAATCTTGTCCAATTAGGGTTTTTAACCAATCTTGTGCATCCATTAGGTGTTTTTGTGTCATTGGATGAACATTTAGGTCATTTTCGTCGTCCCTACACTTAATGTAGTCCAATTAGGCTTTTTAACCAATCTTGTGCATCCATTAGGTGTTTTTGTGTCATTGGATGAACATTTAGGTCATTTTCGAACTCCCTAGGCTAATTCTTGTCCAACTAGGGTTTTTAACCAATCTTATGCATCCATTAGGTGTTTTTGTGTCATTCGATGAACATTTAGGTCATTTTCGTCCTCCCTACACTAATCTTGTCCAATTAGGGTTTTTAACCAATCTTGTGCATCCAATAGGTGTTTTGTGTCATTGGATGAACATTTAGGTCATTTTCGTCCTCCCTACACTTAATCTTGTCCAATTAGGGTTTTTAACCAATCTTGTGCATCCAATAGGTGTTTTGTGTCATTGGATGAATATTTAGGTCATTTTCGTCCTCCCTACACTTAATCTTGTCCAATTCGGGTTTTTAACCAATCTTGTGCATCCAATAGGTGTTTTGTGTCATTGGATGAACAATTAGATCATTTTCGACCTCCCTAAACTTAATCTTGTCTAATTAGGGTTTCTAACCAATCTTGTCCATCCATTAGGTGTTTTTGTGTCATTGGATAAACATTTAGGTCATTTTCGAACTCCGTAGGCTAATTCTTTTCCAATTAGGGGTTTTAACCAATCTTGTGCATCCTTTTGGTGTTTTTGTGTCATTGGATGAATATTTAGGTCATTTTCGTCATCCCTAGGCTAATTCTTATCCAATTAGGGTTTTTAACCAATCTTGTAATCTTGTGCATCCAATATGTGGTTTGTGTCGTTGGATGAATATTTAGGTCATCCAATATGTGGTTTGTGCATCCAATATTGTTCATTCAATAGGTGTTTTGTGTCATTGGATGAACATTTAGGTTATTTTCGTCCTCCCTACACTTAATGTAGTCCAAATAGGGTTTTTAACCAATCTTGTGCATCCATTAGGTGTTTTTGTGTCATTGGATGAACATTTAGGTCATTTTCGAACTCCCTAGGCTAATTCTTCTCCAATTAGGGTTTTTAACCAATCTTGTGCATCCATTAGGTGTTTTTGTGTCATTGGATGAACATTTAGGTCATTTTTGTCCGTCCTAGGCTAATTCTTGTCCAATTAGGGTTTTTAACCAATCTTGTCCATCCAATAGGTGTTTTGTGTCATTGGATGAACATTTAGGTCGTTTTTCATCCTCCCTAGGCTTATGCTTTTCCAATTAGGGTTTCTAACCAATCTTGTGCATCCAATAGTTGTGTTTGTGTCATTGGATGAACAATTAGGTCATTTTCTACCTCCCTAGGCTTATGCTTGTCCAATTAGGGTTTCTAACCAATCTTGTGCATCCAATTGTTGTATTTGTGTCATTGGATGAATAATTAGGTCATTTTCGACCTCCCTAGGCTTATTCTTGTCCAATTAGGGTTTCTAACCAATCTTGTGCATCCAATAGGTGTGTTTGTGTCATTGGATGAACAATTAAGTGATTTTCGTCCTCCCTAGGCTAATTCTTGTCCAATTAGGGTTTTTAACCAATCTTGTGTATCCAATAGGTGTTTTGTGTCATTGGATGAACATTTAGGTCGTTTTTCATCCTCCCTAGGCTTATGCTTGTCCAATTAGGGTTTCTAACCAATCTTGTGCATCCAATAGTTGTGTTTGTGTCATTGGATGAACAATTAGGTCATTTTCTACCTCCCTAGGCTTATGCTTGTCCAATTAGGGTTTCTAACCAATCTTGTGCATCCAATAGGTGTGTTTGTGTCATTGGATGAACAATTAAGTGATTTTCGTCCTCCCTAGGCTAATTCTTGTCCAATTAGGGTTTTTAACCAATCTTGTGTATCCAATAGGTGTTTTGTGTCATTGGAAGAACATTTAGGTCATTTTCGTCCTCCCCACACTTAATGTAGTCCAATTAGGGTTTTTAACCATTCTTGTACATCCATTAGGTGTTTTTGTGTCATTGGATGAACATTTATGTCATTTACGTCATAGCTAGGCTGATTCTTATCCAATAGGGGTTTTTAACCAATCTTATGCATCCAATACGTGTTTTGTGTCATTGGATGAACATTTAGGTGATATTCGTCCTCCCTACACTTAATCTTGTCCAATTAGGGTTTTTAACTAATCTTGTGCATGCATTAGGTGTTTTTGTGTCATTGGATGAACATTTAGGTCATTTTTGTCCTCCCTAGGCTTATTCTTGTCCAATTAGGATTTTTAACCAATCTTGTGCATCCAATAGATGTGTTTGTGTCATTGGATGAACTTTATGTCATTTTCGACCTCCCTACACTTAATCTTGTCCAATTAGGGTTTCTAACCAATCTTGTGCATCCAATAGGTGTTTTTGTGTCATTGGATCAACAATTAGGTCATTTTCGTCCTCCCTAGGCTAATTCTTGTCCAATTAGGGTTTTTAACCAATCTTGTGCATCCAATAGGTGTTTCGTGTCATTGGATGAACATTTAGGTCATTTGCGTCCTCCCTACACTTAATGTAGTCCAATTAGGGTATTCAACCAATCTTGTGCATCCATTAGGTGTTTTTGTGTCATTGGATGAACATTTATGTCATTTTCGTCCTCCCTATGCTAATTCTTATCCAATTAGGGTTTTTAACTAATCTTTTGCATCCAATAGGTGTTTTGTGTCATTGGATGAACATTTAGGTCATTTTCGTCCTCCCTACACTTAATCTTGTCCAATTAGGGTTTTTAACCAATCTTTTGCATCCATTAGGTGTTTTTGTGTCATTTGATGACCATTTAGGTTATTTTCGTCCTCCCTAGGCTAATTCTAGTACAATTAGGGGTTTTAACCAATCTTGTGCATCCAATAGGTGTTTTGTGTCATTGGATGAATATTTAGGTCATTTTCGTCCTCCCTACACTTAATTTTGTCCAATTCGGGTTTTTAACCAATCTTGTGCATCCAATAGGTGTTTTGTGTCATTGGATGAACAATTAGATCATTTTCGACCTCCCTAAACTTAATCTTGTCTAATTAGGGTTTCTAACCAATCTTGTCCATCCATTAGGTGTTTTTGTGTCATTGGATAAACATTTAGGTCATTTTCGAACTCCGTAGGCTAATTCTTTTCCAATTAGGGGTTTTAACCAATCTTGTGCATCCTTTTGGTGTTTTTGTGTCATTGGATGAACATTTAGGTCATTTTCGAACTCCCTAGGCTAATTCTTGTCCAACTAGGGTTTTTAACCAATCTTATGCATCCATTAGGTGTTTTTGTGTCATTCGATGAACATTTAGGTCATTTTCGTCCTCCCTACACTAATCTTGTCCAATTAGGGTTTTTAACCAATCTTGTGCATCCAATAGGTGTTTTGTGTCATTGGATGAACATTTAGGTCATTTTCGTCCTCCCTAAACTTAATCTTGTCCAATTAGGGTTTTTAACCAATCTTGTGCATCCATTAGGTGTTTTTGTGTCATTGGATGAACATTTAGGTCATTTTCGACCTCCCTAGGCTTATGCTTGTCCAATTAGGGTTTCTAACCAATCTTGTGCATCCAATAGGTGTGTTTGTGTCATTGGATGAACAATTAGGTCATTTTCGACCTCCCTAGGCTTATTCTTGTCCAATTAGGGTTTCTAACCAATCTTGTGCATCCAATAGGTGTGTTTGTGTCATTGGATGAACAATTAAGTGATTTTCTTCCTCCCTAGGCTAATTCTTGTCCAATTAGGGTTTTTAACCAATCTTGTGTATCCAATAGGTGTTTTGTGTCATTGGATGAACATTTAGGTCATTTTCGTCCTCCCTACACTTAATGTAGTCCAATTAGGGTTTTTAACCATTCTTGTACATCCATTAGGTTTTTTTGTGTCATTGGATGAACATTTATGTCATTTACGTCATACCTAGGCTAATTCTTATCCAATTAGGGTTTTTAACCAATCTTATGCATCCAATACGTGTTTTGTGTCATTGGATGAACATTTAGGTGATTTTCGTCCTCCCTACACTTAATCTTGTCCAATTAGGGTTTTTAACTAATCTTGTGCATCCAATAGGTGTTTTGTGTCATTGGATGAACATTTAGGTCATTTTCGTCCTTCCTAATCTTAATGTAGTCCAATTAGGGTTTTTAACCATTCTTGTGCATCCATTAGGTGTTTTTGTGTCATTGGATGAACATTTAGGTCATTTTCGTCCTCCCTAGGCTAATTCTTGTCCCATTAGGGTTTATAACTAATCTTTTGCATCCATTAGGTGTTTTGTGTCATTGGATGAACATTTAGGTCATTTTCGTCCTCCCTACACTTAATCTTGTGCAATTAGGGTTTTTAACCAATCTTGTGCATTCATTAGGTGTTTTTGGGTCATTGGATGAACATTTAGGTTATTTTCGTCCTCCCTAGGCTAATTCTAGTACAATTAGGGGTTTTAACCAATCTTGTGCATCCAATAGGTGTTTTGTGTCATTGGATGAATATTTAGGTCATTTTCGTCCTCCCTACACTTAATCTTGTCCAATTCGGGTTTTTAACCAATCTTGTGCATCCAATAGGTGTTTTGTGTCATTGGATGAACAATTAGATCATTTTCGTCCTCCCTAAACTTAATCTTGTCCAATTAGGGTTTCTAACCAATCTTGTGCATCCATTAGGTGTTTTTGTGTCATTGGATGAACATTTAGGTCATTTTCATCCTCCCTAGTCTTATGCTTGTCCAATTAGGGTTTCTAACCAATCTTGTCCATCCAACAGTTGTGTTTGTGTCATTGGATGAACATTTAGGCCATTTTCGTCCTCCGTAGGCTAATTCTTGTCCAATTGTGGTTTTTAACCAATCTTGTGTATCCAATAGGTGTTTTGTGTCATTGGATGAACATTTAGGTCATTTTCGTCCTCCCTACACTTAATGTAGTTCAATTAGGGTTTTTAACCAATCCTGTGCATCCATTAGGTGTTTTTGTGTCATTGGAGAACATTTAGGTCATTTTCGTCCTCCCTAGGCTAATTCTTGTCCAATTAGGGTTTTTAACCAATCTTGTGCATCCAATAGATGTGTTTGTGTCATTGGATGAACTTTATGTCATTTTCGTCCTCCCTACACTTAATGTAGTCCAATTAGGGTTTCTAACCAATCTTGTACATCCATTAGGTGTTTTTGTGTCATTGGATGAACATTTAGGTCATTTTCGTCCTCCCTAGGCTAATTGTTGTCGAATTTGGGTTTTTAACCAGTCTTGTGCATCCAATAGGTGTGTTTGTGTCATTGGATGAATATTTAGGTCATTTTCGTCCTCCCTACACTTAATCTTTCCAATTAGGGTTTTTAACCAATCTTGTGCATCCAATAGGTGTTTTGTGTCATTGGATGAACAACTAGATCATTTTCGTCCTCCCTAAACTTAATCTTGTCCAATTAGGGTTTCTAACCAATCTTGTTCATCCATTTGGTGTTTTTGTGTCATTGGATGAACATTTAGGTCAGTTTCATCCTCCCTAGTCTTATGCTTGTCCAATTAGGGTTTCTAACCAATCTTGTGCATCCAATTGTTGTGTTTGTGTCATTCGATAAATAATTAGGTCATTTTCGACCTCCCTAGTCTTATTCTTGTCCAATTAGGGTATCTAACCATTCTTGTGCATCCAATAGGTGTTTTGTGTTATTGGATGAACATTTAGGTGATTTTCGTCCGCCCTACACTTAATCTTGTCCAATTAGGGTTTCTAACCAATCTTGTGCATCCAATAGGTGGTTTTTCGTCATTGGATGAACAATTAGGTCATTTTCGTCCTCCCTAGGCTAAATCTTGTCCAATTAGGGTTTTTAACCAATCTTTTGCATTCAATAGGTGTTTTGTGTCATTGGATCAACATTTAGGTCATTTTCTTCCTCCCTACACTTAATGTAGTCAAATTAGGGTTTTTAACCAATCTTGTGCATCCATTAGGTGTTTTTGTGTCATTGGATAAACATTTAGGTCATTTTCGAACTCCCTAGGCTAATTCTTTTCCAATTAGGGGTTTTAACCAATCTTGTGCATCCATTAGGTGTTTTTGTGTCATTGGATGAACATTTAGGTCATTTTTGTCCTCCCTAGGCTTATTCTTGTCCAATTAGGATTTTTAACCAATCTTGTGCATCCAATAGATGTGTTTGTGTCATTGGATGAACTTTATGTCATTTTCGACCTCCCTACACTTAATCTTGTCCAATTAGGGTTTCTAACCAATCTTGTGCATCCAATAGGTGTTTTTGTGTCATTGGATCAACAATTAGGTCATTTTCGTCCTCCCTAGGCTAATTCTTGTCCAATTAGGGTTTTTAACCAATCTTGTGCATCCAATAGGTGTTTCGTGTCATTGGATGAACATTTAGGTCATTTGCGTCCTCCCTACACTTAATGTAGTCCAATTAGGGTATTCAACCAATCTTGTGCATCCATTAGGTGTTTTTGTGTCATTGGATGAACATTTATGTCATTTTCGTCCTCCCTATGCTAATTCTTATCCAATTAGGGTTTTTAACTAATCTTTTGCATCCAATAGGTGTTTTGTGTCATTGGATGAACATTTAGGTCATTTTCGTCCTCCCTACACTTAATCTTGTCCAATTAGGGTTTTTAACCAATCTTTTGCATCCATTAGGTGTTTTTGTGTCATTTGATGACCATTTAGGTTATTTTCGTCCTCCCTAGGCTAATTCTAGTACAATTAGGGGTTTTAACCAATCTTGTGCATCCAATAGGTGTTTTGTGTCATTGGATGAATATTTAGGTCATTTTCGTCCTCCCTACACTTAATTTTGTCCAATTCGGGTTTTTAACCAATCTTGTGCATCCAATAGGTGTTTTGTGTCATTGGATGAACAATTAGATCATTTTCGACCTCCCTAAACTTAATCTTGTCTAATTAGGGTTTCTAACCAATCTTGTCCATCCATTAGGTGTTTTTGTGTCATTGGATAAACATTTAGGTCATTTTCGAACTCCGTAGGCTAATTCTTTTCCAATTAGGGGTTTTAACCAATCTTGTGCATCCTTTTGGTGTTTTTGTGTCATTGGATGAACATTTAGGTCATTTTCGAACTCCCTAGGCTAATTCTTGTCCAACTAGGGTTTTTAACCAATCTTATGCATCCATTAGGTGTTTTTGTGTCATTCGATGAACATTTAGGTCATTTTCGTCCTCCCTACACTAATCTTGTCCAATTAGGGTTTTTAACCAATCTTGTGCATCCAATAGGTGTTTTGTGTCATTGGATGAACATTTAGGTCATTTTCGTCCTCCCTAAACTTAATCTTGTCCAATTAGGGTTTTTAACCAATCTTGTGCATCCATTAGGTGTTTTTGTGTCATTGGATGAACATTTAGGTCATTTTCGACCTCCCTAGGCTTATGCTTGTCCAATTAGGGTTTCTAACCAATCTTGTGCATCCAATAGGTGTGTTTGTGTCATTGGATGAACAATTAGGTCATTTTCGACCTCCCTAGGCTTATTCTTGTCCAATTAGGGTTTCTAACCAATCTTGTGCATCCAATAGGTGTGTTTGTGTCATTGGATGAACAATTAAGTGATTTTCTTCCTCCCTAGGCTAATTCTTGTCCAATTAGGGTTTTTAACCAATCTTGTGTATCCAATAGGTGTTTTGTGTCATTGGATGAACATTTAGGTCATTTTCGTCCTCCCTACACTTAATGTAGTCCAATTAGGGTTTTTAACCAATCTTGTGCATCCATTAGGTGTTTTTGTGTCATTGGATGAACATTTAGGTCATTTTCGTCCTCCCTACACTTAATCTTGTCCAATTAGGGTTTTTAACCAATCTTGTGCATCCATTAGGTGTTTTTGTGTCATTGGATGAACATTTAGGTTATTTTCGTCCTCCCTAGGCTAATTCTAGTACAATTAGGGGTTTTAACCAATCTTGTGCATCCAATAGGTGTTTTGTGTCATTGGATGAATATTTAGGTCATTTTCGTCCTCCCTACACTTAATCTTGTCCAATTCGGGTTTTTAACCAATCTTGTGCATCCAATAGGTGTTTTGTGTCATTGGATGAACAATTAGATCATTTTGGACCTCCCTAAACATAATCTTGTCCAATTAGAGTTTCTAACCAATCTTGTGCATCCATTAGGTGTTTTTGTGTCATTGGATGAATATTTAGGTCATTTTCATCCTCCATAGTCTTATGCTTGTCCAATTAGGGTTTCTAACCAATCTTGTCCATCCAATAGTTGTGTTTGTGTCATTGGATGAACATTTAGGTCATTGTCGTCCTCCCTAGGCTAATTCTTGTCCAATTAGGGTTTTTAACTAATCTTTTGCATCCAATAGGTGTTTTGTGTCATTGGATGAACATTTAGGTCATTTTCGTCCTCCCTACACTTAATCTTGTCCAATTAGGGTTTTTAACCAATCTTGCACATCCATTAGGTGTTTTTGTGTCATTGGATGAAAAATTTAGGTCATTTTCGTCCTCCCTAGGCTAATTGTTGTCGAATTTGGGTTTTTAACCAATCTTGTGCATCCAATAGGTGTGTTTGTGTCATTGGATGAATATTTAGGTCATTTTCGTCCTCTCTACACTTAATCTTTCCAATTAGGGTTTTTAACCAATCTTGTGCATCCAATAGGTGTTTTGTGTCATTAAATGAACAACTAGATCATTTTCGTCCTCCCTAAACTTAATCTTGTCCAATTAGGGTTTCTAACCAATCTTGTTCATCCATTTGGTGTTTTGGTGTCATTGGATGAACATTTAGGTCAGTTTCATCCTCCCTAGTCTTATGCTTGTCCAATTAGGGTTTCTAACCAATCTTGTGCATCCAAATGTTGTGTTTGTGTCATTCGATAAATAATTAGGTCATTTTCGACCTCCCTAGTCTTATTCTTGTCCAATTAGGGTTTCTAACCATTCTTGTGCATCCAATAGGTGTTTTGTGTTATTGGATGAACATTTAGGTGATTTTCGTCCGCCCTACACTTAATCTTGTCCAATTAGGGTTTCTAACCAATCTTGTACATCCAATAGGTGTTTTTGCGTCATTGGATGAACAATTAGGTCATTTTCGTCCTCCCTAGGCTAAATCTTGTCCAATTAGGGTTTTTAACCAATCTTTTGCATTCAATAGGTGTTTTGTGTCATTGGATCAACATTTAGGTCATTTTCTTCCTCCCTACACTTAATGTAGTCAAATTAGGGTTTTTAACCAATCTTGTGCATCCATTAGGTGTTTTTGTGTCATTGGATAAACATTTAGGTCATTTTCGAACTCCCTAGGCTAATTCTTTTCCAATTAGGGGTTTTAACCAATCTTGTGCATCCATTAGGTGTTTTTGTGTCATTGGATGAACATTTAGGTCATTTTTGTCCTCCCTAGGCTTATTCTTGTCGAATTAGGATTTTTAACCAATCTTGTGCATCCAATAGATGTGTTTGTGTCATTGGATGAACTTTATGTCATTTTCGACCTCCCTACACTTAATCTTGTCCAATTAGGGTTTCTAACCAATCTTGTGCATCCAATAGGTGTTTTTGTGTCATTGGATCAACAATTAGGTCATTTTCGTCCTCCCTAGGCTAATTCTTGTCCAATTAGGGTTTTTAACCAATCTTGTGCATCCAATAGGTGTTTCGTGTCATTGGATGAACATTTAGGTCATTTGCGTCCTCCCTACACTTAATGTAGTCCAATTAGGGTTTTCAACCAATCTTGTGCATCCATTAGGTGTTTTTGTGTCATTGGATGAACATTTATGTCATTTTCGTCCTCCCTATGCTAATTCTTATCCAATTAGGGTTTTTAACTAATCTTTTGCATCCAATAGGTGTTTTGTGTCATTGGATGAACATTTAGGTCATTTTCGTCCTCCCTACACTTAATCTTGTCCAATTAGGGTTTTTAACCAATCTTTTGCATCCATTAGGTGTTTTTGTGTCATTTGATGACCATTTAGGTTATTTTCGTCCTCCCTAGGCTAATTCTAGTACAATTAGGGGTTTTAACCAATCTTGTGCATCCAATAGGTGTTTTGTGTCATTGGATGAATATTTAGGTCATTTTCGTCCTCCCTACACTTAATTTTGTCCAATTCGGGTTTTTAACCAATCTTGTGCATCCAATAGGTGTTTTGTGTCATTGGATGAACAATTAGATCATTTTCGACCTCCCTAAACTTAATCTTGTCTAATTAGGGTTTCTAACCAATCTTGTCCATCCATTAGGTGTTTTTGTGTCATTGGATAAACATTTAGGTCATTTTCGAACTCCGTAGGCTAATTCTTTTCCAATTAGGGGTTTTAACCAATCTTGTGCATCCTTTTGGTGTTTTTGTGTCATTGGATGAACATTTAGGTCATTTTCGAACTCCCTAGGCTAATTCTTGTCCAACTAGGATTTTTAACCAATCTTATGCATCCATTAGGTGTTTTTGTGTCATTCGATGAACATTTAGGTCATTTTCGTCCTCCCTACACTAATCTTGTCCAATTAGGGTTTTTAACCAATCTTGTGCATCCAATAGGTGTTTTGTGTCATTGGATGAACATTTAGGTCATTTTCGTCCTCCCTAAACTTAATCTTGTCCAATTAGGGTTTTTAACCAATCTTGTGCATCCATTAGGTGTTTTTGTGTCATTGGATGAACATTTAGGTCATTTTCGACCTCCCTAGGCTTATGCTTGTCCAATTAGGGTTTCTAACCAATCTTGTGCATCCAATAGTTGTGTTTGTGTCATTGGATGAACAATTAGGTCATTTTCGACCTCCCTAGGCTTATTCTTGTCCAATTGGGGTTTCTAACCAATCTTGTGCATCCAATAGGTGTGTTTGTGTCATTGGATGAACAATTAAGTGATTTTCTTCCTCCCTAGGCTAATTCTTGTCCAATTAGGGTTTTTAACCAATCTTGTGTATCCAATAGGTGTTTTGTGTCATTGGATGAACATTTAGGTCATTTTCGTCCTCCCTACACTTAATGTAGTCCAATTAAGGTTTTTAACCATTCTTGTACATCCATTAGGTTTTTTTGTGTCATTGGATGAACATTTATGTCATTTACGTCATACCTAGGCTAATTCTTATCCAATTAGGGTTTTTAACCAATCTTATGCATCCAATACGTGTTTTGTGTCATTGGATGAACATTTAGGTGATTTTCGTCCTCCCTACACTTAATCTTGTCCAATTAGGGTTTTTAACTAATCTTGTGCATGCATTAGGTGTTTTTGTGTCATTGGATGAACATTTAGGTCATTTTTGTCCTCCCTAGGCTGATTCTTGTCCAATTAGGATTTTTAACCAATCTTGTGCATCCAATAGATGTGTTTGTGTCATTGGATGAACTTTATGTCATTTTCGACCTCCCTACACTTAATCTTGTCCAATTAGGGTTTCTAACCAATCTTGTGCATCCAATAGGTGTTTTTGTGTCATTGGATCAACAATTAGGTCATTTTCGTCCTCCCTAGGCTAATTCTTGTCCAATTAGGGTTTTTAACCAATCTTGTGCATCCAATAGGTGTTTCGTGTCATTGGATGAACATTTAGGTCATTTGCGTCCTCCCTACACTTAATGTAGTCCAATTAGGGTTTTCAACCAATCTTGTGCATCCATTAGGTGTTTTTGTGTCATTGGATGAACATTTATGTCATTTTCGTCCTCCCTAGGCTAATTCTTATCCAATTAGGGTTTTTAACTAATCTTTTGCATCCAATAGGTGTTTTGTGTCATTGGATGAACATTTAGGTCATTTTCGTCCTCCCTACACTTAATCTTGTCCAATTAGGGTTTTTAACCAATCTTTTGCATCCATAAGGTGTTTTTGTGTTATTTGATGACCATTTAGGTTATTTTCGTCCTCCCTAGGCTAATTCTAGTACAATTAGGGGTTTTAACCAATCTTGTGCATCCAATAGGTGTTTTGTGTCATTGGATGAACATTTAGGTGATTTTCGTCCGCCCTACACTTAATCTTGTCCAATTAGGGTTTCTAACCAATCTTGTGCATCCAATAGGTGTTTTGTGTCATTGGATGAACATTTAGGTCATTTTCGTCTCCCTACACTTAATGTACTCCAATTAGGGTTTATCCAATCTTGTGCATCCATTAGGTGTTTTTGTGTCATTGGATGAATATTTAGGTCATTTTCGTCATCCCTAGGATAATTCTTATCCAATTAGGGTTTTTAACCAATCTTGTAATCTTGTGCATCCAATATGTGTTTTGTATCGTTGGATGAATATTTAGGTCATTTTCGTCCTCCCTACACTTAATCTTGTCCAATTAGGGATTTTAACCAATATTGTGCATTGAATAGGTGTTTTGTGTCATTGGATGAACATTTAGGTCATTTTCGTCGTCCCTACACTTAATGTAGTCCAATTAGGCTTTTTAACCAGTCTTGTGCATCCATTAGGTGTTTTTGTGTCATTGGATGAACATTTAGGTCATTTTCGAACTCCCTAGGCTTATTCTTGTCCAATTAGGGTTTCTAACCAATCTTGTGCATCCAATAGGTGTGTTTGTGTCAGTGGATGAACAATTAAGTCATTTTCGTCCTCCCTAGGCTAATTCATATCAAATTAAGGTTTTTAACCAATCTTGTGCAATCAATAGGTGTTTTGTGTCAATGGATGAATATTTAGTTTATTTTCGTCCTTCCTACACTTAATGTAGTCCAATTAGGGTTTTTAACCAATCTTGTGCATCCATTAGGTGTTTTTGTGTCATTGGATGAACATTTAGGTCATTATTGTCCTCCCTAGGCTAATTCTTGTCCAATTAAGGTTTTTAACCAATCTTGTCCATTCAATAGGTGTTTTGTGTCATTGGATGAACATTTAGGTCGTTATTCATCCTCCCTAGGCTTATGCTTATCCAATTAGGGTTTCTAACCAATCTTGTGCATCCAATAGTTGTGTTTGTGTCATTGGATGAACAATTAGGTCATTTTCGACCTCCCTAGGCTTATGCTTGTCCAATTAGGGTTTCTAACCAATCTTGTGCATCCAATAGTTGTGTTTGTGTCATTGGATGAACAATTAGGTCATTTTCGACCTCCCTAGGCTTATTCTTGTCCAATTAGGGTTTCTAACCAATCTTGTGCATCCAATAGGTGTGTTTGTGTCATTGGATGAACAATTAAGTGATTTTCGTCCTCCCTAGGCTAATTCTTGTCCAATTAGGGTTTTTAACCAATCTTGTGTATCCAATAGGTGTTTTGTGTCATTGGATGAACATTTAGGTCGTTATTCATCCTCCCTAGGCTTATGCTTATCCAATTAGGGTTTCTAACCAATCTTGTGCATCCAATAGTTGTGTTTGTGTCATTGGATGAACAATTAGGTCATTTTCGACCTCCCTAGGCTTATTCTTGTCCAATTAGGGTTTCTAACCAATCTTGTGCATCCAATAGTTGTGTTTGTGTCATTGGATGAACAATTAGGTCATTTTCGACCTCCCTAGGCTTATTCTTGTCCAATTAGGGTTTCTAACCAATCTTGTGCATCCAATAGGTGTGTTTGTATCATTGGATGAACAATTAAGTGATTTTCGTCCTCCCTAGGCTAATTCTTGTCCAATTAGGGTTTTTAACCAATCTTGTGTATCCAATAGGTGTTTTGTGTCATTGGATGAACATTTAGGTCATTTTCGTCCTCCCTACACTTATTGTAGTCCAATTAGGGTTTTTAACCATTCTTGTACATCCATTAGGTGTTTTTGTGTCATTGGATGAACATTTATGTCATTTACGTCATACCTAGGCTAATTCTTATCCAATTAGGTTTTTTAACCAATCTTATGCATCCAATACGTGTTTTGTGTCATTGGATGAACATTTAGGTGATTTTCGTCCTCCCTACACTTAATCTTGTCCAATTAGGGTTTTTAACTAATCTTGTGCATGCATTAGGTGTTTTTGTGTCATTGGATGAACATTTAGGTTATTTTTGTCCTCCCTAGGCTAATTCTTGTCCAATAAGGATTTTTAACCAATCTTGTGCATCCAATAGATGTGTTTGTGTCATTGGATGAACTTTATGTCATTTTTGACCTCCCTACACTTAATCTTGTCCAATTAGGGTTTTTAACCAATCTTGTGCATCCATTAGGTGTTTTTGTGTCATTGGATGAACATTTAGGTCATTTTCGTCCTCCCTACACTTAATCTTGTCCAATTAGGGTTTTTAACCAATCTTGTGCATCCAATAGGTGTTTTGTGTCATTGGATGAACATTTAGGTCATTTTCGTCCTCCCTACACTTAATCTTGTTCAATTAGGGTTTCTAACCAATCTTGTGCATCCAATTGGTGTTTTTGTGTCATTGGATGAACAATTAGGTCATTTTCGTCCTCCTTAGGCTAATTCTTGTCCAATTAGGGTTTTTAACCAATCTTGTGCATCCAATAAGTGTTTTTAACCAATCTTGTGCATCCAATAAGTGTTTTGTGTCATTGGATGAACATTTAGGTCATTTTCGTCCTCCCTACACTTAATCTTGTTCAATTAGGGTTTCTAACCAATCTTGTGCATCCGATTGGTGTTTTTGTGTCATTGGATGAACAATTAGGTCATTTTCGTCCTCCCTAGGCTAATTCTTGTCCAATTAGGGTTTTTAACCAATCTTGTGCATCCAATAGGTGTTTTGTGTCATTGGATGAACATTTAGGTCATTTGCGTCCTCCCTACACTTAATGTAGTCCAATTAGGGTTTTCAACCAATCTTGTGCATCCATTAGGTGTTTTTGTGTCATTGGATGAACATTTATGTCATTTTCGTCCTCCCTAGGCTAATTCTTGTCCAATTAGGGTTTTTAACTAATCTTTTGCATCCAATAGGTGTTTTGTGTCATTGGATGAACATTTAGGTCATTTTCGTCCTCCCTACACTTAATCTTGTCCAATTAGGGTTTTTAACCAATCTTGTGCATCCAAAAGGTGTTTTGTGTCGTTGGATGAACAATTAGATGATTTTCGTCCTCCCTAAAATTAATCTTGTCCAATTAGGGTTTCTAACCAATCTTGTGCATCCATTAGGTGTTTTTGTGTCATTGGATGAACATTTAGGTTAGTTTCATCCTCCCTAGTCTTATGCTTGTCCAATTAGGGTTTCTAACCAATCTTGTGCATCCAATTGTTGTGTTTGTGTCATTGGATGAACATTTAGGTGATTTTCGTCCTCCCTACACTTAATCTTGTCCAATTAGGGTTTTTAACTAATCTTGTGCATGCATTAGGTGTTTTTGTGTCATTGGATGAACATTTAGGTCATTTTTGTCCTCCCTAGGCTTATTCTTGTCCAATTAGGATTTTTAACCAATCTTGTGCATCCAATAGATGTGTTTGTGTCATTGGATGAACTTTATGTCATTTTCGACCTCCCTACACTTAATCTTGTCCAATTAGGGTTTCTAACCAATCTTGTGCATCCAATAGGTGTTTTTGTGTCATTGGATAAACAATTAGGTCATTTTCGTCCTCCCTAGGCTAATTCTTGTCCAATTAGGGTTTTTAACCAATCTTGTGCATCCAATAGGTGTTTCGTGTCATTGGATGAACATTTAGGTCATTTGCGTCCTCCCTACACTTAATGTAGTCCAATTAGGGTTTTCAACCAATCTTGTGCATCCATTAGGTGTTTTTGTGTCATTGGATGAACATTTATGTCATTTTCGTCCTCCCTAGGCTAATTCTTATCCAATTAGGGTTTTTAACTAATCTTTTGCATCCAATAGGTGTTTTGTGTCATTGGATGAACATTTAGGTCATTTTCGTCCTCCCTACACTTAATCTTGTCCAATTAGGGTTTTTAACCAATCTTTTGCATCCATTAGGTGTTTTTGTGTCATTTGATGACCATTTAGGTTATTTTCGTCCTCCCTAGGCTAATTCTAGTACAATTAGGGGTTTTAACCAATCTTGTGCATCCAATAGGTGTTTTGTGTCATTGGATGAACATTTAGGTGATTTTCGTCCGCCCTACACTTAATCTTGTCCAATTAGGGTTTCTAACCAATCTTGTGCATCCAATAGGTGTTTTGTGTCATTGGATGAACATTTAGGCCATTTTCGTCCTCCGTAGGCTAATTCTTGTCCAATTGGGGTTTTTAACCAATCTTGTGTATCCAATAGGTGTTTTGTGTCATTGGATGAACATTTAGGTCATTTTCGTCCTCCCTACACTTAATGTAGTTCAATTAGGGTTTTTAACCAATCCTGTGCATCCATTAGGTGTTTTTGTGTCATTGGAGAACATTTAGGTCATTTTCGTCCTCCCTAGGCTAATTCTTGTCCAATTAGGGTTTTTAACCAATCTTGTGCATCCAATAGATGTGTTTGTGTCATTGGATGAACTTTATGTCATTTTCGTCCTCCCTACACTTAATGTAGTCCAATTAGGGTTTCTAACCAATCTTGTACATCCATTAGGTGTTTTTGTGTCATTGGATGAACATTTAGGTCATTTTCGTCCTCCCTAGGCTAATTGTTGTCGAATTTGGGTTTTTAACCAGTCTTGTGCATCCAATAGGTGTGTTTGTGTCATTGGATGAATATTTAGGTCATTTTCGTCCTCCCTACACTTAATCTTTCCAATTAGGGTTTTTAACCAATCTTGTGCATCCAATAGGTGTTTTGTGTCATTGGATGAACAACTAGATCATTTTCGTCCTCCCTAAACTTAATCTTGTCCAATTAGGGTTTCTAACCAATCTTGTTCATCCATTTGGTGTTTTTGTGTCATTGGATGAACATTTAGGTCAGTTTCATCCTCCCTAGTCTTATGCTTGTCCAATTAGGGTTTCTAACCAATCTTGTGCATCCAATTGTTGTGTTTGTGTCATTCGATAAATAATTAGGTCATTTTCGACCTCCCTAGTCTTATTCTTGTCCAATTAGGGTATCTAACCATTCTTGTGCATCCAATAGGTGTTTTGTGTTATTGGATGAACATTTAGGTGATTTTCGTCCGCCCTACACTTAATCTTGTCCAATTAGGGTTTCTAACCAATCTTGTGCATCCAATAGGTGGTTTTTCGTCATTGGATGAACAATTAGGTCATTTTCGTCCTCCCTAGGCTAAATCTTGTCCAATTAGGGTTTTTAACCAATCTTTTGCATTCAATAGGTGTTTTGTGTCATTGGATCAACATTTAGGTCATTTTCTTCCTCCCTACACTTAATGTAGTCAAATTAGGGTTTTTAACCAATCTTGTGCATCCATTAGGTGTTTTTGTGTCATTGGATAAACATTTAGGTCATTTTCGAACTCCCTAGGCTAATTCTTTTCCAATTAGGGGTTTTAACCAATCTTGTGCATCCATTAGGTGTTTTTGTGTCATTGGATGAACATTTAGGTCATTTTTGTCCTCCCTAGGCTTATTCTTGTCGAATTAGGATTTTTAACCAATCTTGTGCATCCAATAGATGTGTTTGTGTCATTGGATGAACTTTATGTCATTTTCGACCTCCCTACACTTAATCTTGTCCAATTAGGGTTTCTAACCAATCTTGTGCATCCAATAGGTGTTTTTGTGTCATTGGATCAACAATTAGGTCATTTTCGTCCTCCCTAGGCTAATTCTTGTCCAATTAGGGTTTTTAACCAATCTTGTGCATCCAATAGGTGTTTCGTGTCATTGGATGAACATTTAGGTCATTTGCGTCCTCCCTACACTTAATGTAGTCCAATTAGGGTTTTCAACCAATCTTGTGCATCCATTAGGTGTTTTTGTGTCATTGGATGAACATTTATGTCATTTTCGTCCTCCCTATGCTAATTCTTATCCAATTAGGGTTTTTAACTAATCTTTTGCATCCAATAGGTGTTTTGTGTCATTGGATGAACATTTAGGTCATTTTCGTCCTCCCTACACTTAATCTTGTCCAATTAGGGTTTTTAACCAATCTTTTGCATCCATTAGGTGTTTTTGTGTCATTTGATGACCATTTAGGTTATTTTCGTCCTCCCTAGGCTAATTCTAGTACAATTAGGGGTTTTAACCAATCTTGTGCATCCAATAGGTGTTTTGTGTCATTGGATGAATATTTAGGTCATTTTCGTCCTCCCTACACTTAATTTTGTCCAATTCGGGTTTTTAACCAATCTTGTGCATCCAATAGGTGTTTTGTGTCATTGGATGAACAATTAGATCATTTTCGACCTCCCTAAACTTAATCTTGTCTAATTAGGGTTTCTAACCAATCTTGTCCATCCATTAGGTGTTTTTGTGTCATTGGATAAACATTTAGGTCATTTTCGAACTCCGTAGGCTAATTCTTTTCCAATTAGGGGTTTTAACCAATCTTGTGCATCCTTTTGGTGTTTTTGTGTCATTGGATGAACATTTAGGTCATTTTCGAACTCCCTAGGCTAATTCTTGTCCAACTAGGATTTTTAACCAATCTTATGCATCCATTAGGTGTTTTTGTGTCATTCGATGAACATTTAGGTCATTTTCGTCCTCCCTACACTAATCTTGTCCAATTAGGGTTTTTAACCAATCTTGTGCATCCAATAGGTGTTTTGTGTCATTGGATGAACATTTAGGTCATTTTCGTCCTCCCTAAACTTAATCTTGTCCAATTAGGGTTTTTAACCAATCTTGTGCATCCATTAGGTGTTTTTGTGTCATTGGATGAACATTTAGGTCATTTTCGACCTCCCTAGGCTTATGCTTGTCCAATTAGGGTTTCTAACCAATCTTGTGCATCCAATAGGTGTGTTTGTGTCATTGGATGAACAATTAGGTCATTTTCGACCTCCCTAGGCTTATTCTTGTCCAATTAGGGTTTCTAACCAATCTTGTGCATCCAATAGGTGTGTTTGTGTCATTGGATGAACAATTAAGTGATTTTCTTCCTCCCTAGGCTAATTCTTGTCCAATTAGGGTTTTTAACCAATCTTGTGTATCCAATAGGTGTTTTGTGTCATTGGATGAACATTTAGGTCATTTTCGTCCTCCCTACACTTAATGTAGTCCAATTAGGGTTTTTAACCATTCTTGTACATCCATTAGGTTTTTTTGTGTCATTGGATGAACATTTATGTCATTTACGTCATACCTAGGCTAATTCTTATCCAATTAGGGTTTTTAACCAATCTTATGCATCCAATACGTGTTTTGTGTCATTGGATGAACATTTAGGTGATTTTCGTCCTCCCTACACTTAATCTTGTCCAATTAGGGTTTTTAACTAATCTTGTGCATGCATTAGGTGTTTTTGTGTCATTGGATGAACATTTAGGTCATTTTTGTCCTCCCTAGGCTTATTCTTGTCCAATTAGGATTATTAACCAATCTTGTGCATCCAATAGATGTGTTTGTGTCATTGGATGAACTTTATGTCATTTTCGACCTCCCTACACTTAATCTTGTCCAATTAGGGTTTCTAACCAATCTTGTGCATCCAATAGGTGTTTTTGTGTCATTGGATCAACAATTAGGTCATTTTCGTCCTCCCTAGGCTAATTCTTGTCCAATTAGGGTTTTTAACCAATCTTGTGCATCCAATAGGTGTTTCGTGTCATTGGATGAACATTTAGGTCATTTGCGTCCTCCCTACACTTAATGTAGTCCAATTAGGGTTTTCAACCAATCTTGTGCATCCATTAGGTGTTTTTGTGTGATTGGATGAACATTTATGTCATTTTCGTCCTCCCTAGGCTAATTCTTGTCCAATTAGGGTTTTTAACTAATCTTTTGCATCCAATAGGTGTTTTGTGTCATTGGATGAACATTTAGGTCATTTTCGTCCTCCCTACACTTAATCTTGTCCAATTAGGGTTTTTAACCAATCTTTTGCATCCATTAGGTGTTTTTGTGTCATTTGATGACCATTTAGGTTATTTTCGTCCTCCCTAGGCTAATTCTAGTACAATTAGGGGTTTTAACCAATCTTGTGCATCCAATAGGTGTTTTGTGTCATTGGATGAACATTTAGGTGATTTTCGTCCGCCCTACACTTAATCTTGTCCAATTAGGGTTTCTAACCAATCTTGTGCATCCAATAGGTGTTTTGTGTCATTGGATGAACATTTAGGCCATTTTCGTCCTCCGTAGGCTAATTCTTGTCCAATTGGGGTTTTTAACCAATCTTGTGTATCCAATAGGTGTTTTGTGTCATTGGATGAACATTTAGGTCATTTTCGTCCTCCCTACACTTAATGTAGTTCAATTAGGGTTTTTAACCAATCCTGTGCATCCATTAGGTGTTTTTGTGTCATTGGAGAACATTTAGGTCATTTTCGTCCTCCCTAGGCTAATTCTTGTCCAATTAGGGTTTTTAACCAATCTTGTGCATCCAATAGATGTGTTTGTGTCATTGGATGAACTTTATGTCATTTTCGTCCTCCCTACACTTAATGTAGTCCAATTAGGGTTTCTAACCAATCTTGTACATCCATTAGGTGTTTTTGTGTCATTGGATGAACATTTAGGTCATTTTCGTCCTCCCTAGGCTAATTGTTGTCGAATTTGGGTTTTTAACCAGTCTTGTGCATCCAATAGGTGTGTTTGTGTCATTGGATGAATATTTAGGTCATTTTCGTCCTCCCTACACTTAATCTTTCCAATTAGGGTTTTTAACCAATCTTGTGCATCCAATAGGTGTTTTGTGTCATTGGATGAACAACTAGATCATTTTCGTCCTCCCTAAACTTAATCTTGTCCAATTAGGGTTTCTAACCAATCTTGTTCATCCATTTGGTGTTTTTGTGTCATTGGATGAACATTTAGGTCAGTTTCATCCTCCCTAGTCTTATGCTTGTCCAATTAGGGTTTCTAACCAATCTTGTGCATCCAATTGTTGTGTTTGTGTCATTCGATAAATAATTAGGTCATTTTCGACCTCCCTAGTCTTATTCTTGTCCAATTAGGGTATCTAACCATTCTTGTGCATCCAATAGGTGTTTTGTGTTATTGGATGAACATTTAGGTGATTTTCGTCCGCCCTACACTTAATCTTGTCCAATTAGGGTTTCTAACCAATCTTGTGCATCCAATAGGTGGTTTTTCGTCATTGGATGAACAATTAGGTCATTTTCGTCCTCCCTAGGCTAAATCTTGTCCAATTAGGGTTTTTAACCAATCTTTTGCATTCAATAGGTGTTTTGTGTCGTTGGATCAACATTTAGGTCATTTTCTTCCTCCCTATACTTAATGTAGTCAAATTAGGGTTTTTAACCAATCTTGTGCATCCATTAGGTGTTTTTGTGTCATTGGATAAACATTTAGGTCATTTTCGAACTCCCTAGGCTAATTCTTTTCCAATTAGGGGTTTTAACCAATCTTGTGCATCCATTAGGTGTTTTTGTGTCATTGGATGAACATTTAGGTCATTTTCGTCCTCCCTAGGCTAATTCTTGTCCAATTAGTGTTTTTAACCAATCTTGCGTATCCAATAGGTGTTTTTGTGTCATTGGATGAACATTTAGGTCATTTTCGTCGTCCCTACACTTAATGTAGTCCAATTAGGCTTTTTAACCAATCTTGTGCATCCATTAGGTGTTTTTGTGTCATTGGATGAACATTTAGGTCATTTTCGAACTCCCTAGGCTAATTCTTGTCCAACTAGGGTTTTTAACCAATCTTATGCATCCATTAGGTGTTTTTGTGTCATTCGATGAACATTTAGGTCATTTTCGTCCTCCCTACACTAATCTTGTCCAATTAGGGTTTTTAACCAATCTTGTGCATCAAATAGGTGTTTTGTGTCATTGGATGAACATTTAGGTCATTTTCGTCCTCCCTAAACTTAATCTTGTCCAATTAGGGTTTTTAACCAATCTTGTGCATCCATTAGGTGTTTTTGTGTCATTGGATGAACATTTAGGTCATTTTTGACCTCCCTAGGCTTATGCTTGTCCAATTAGGGTTTCTAACCAATCTTGTGCATCCAATAGTTGTGTTTGTGTCATTGGATGAACAATTAGGTCATTTTCGACCTCCCTAGGCTTATTCTTGTCCAATTAGGGTTTCTAACCAATCTTGTGCATCCAATAGGTGTGTTTGTGTCATTGGATGAACAATTAAGTGATTTTCTTCCTCCCTAGGCTAATTCTTGTCCAATTAGGGTTTTTAACCAATCTTGTGTATCCAATAGGTGTTTTGTGTCATTGGATGAACATTTAGGTCATTTTCGTCCTCCCTACACTTAATGTAGTCCAATTAGGGTTTTTAACCATTCTTGTACATCCATTAGGTTTTTCTGTGTCATTGGATGAACATTTATGTCATTTACGTCATACCTAGGCTAATTCTTATCCAATTAGGGTTTTTAACCAATCTTATGCATCCAATACGTGTTTTGTGTCATTGGATGAACATTTAGGTGATTTTCGTCCTCCCTACACTTAATCTTGTCCAATTAGGGTTTTTAACTAATCTTGTGCATGCATTAGGTGTTTTTGTGTCATTGGATGAACATTTAGGTCATTTTTGTCCTCCCTAGGCTTATTCTTGTCCAATTAGGATTTTTAACCAATCTTGTGCATCCAATAGATGTGTTTGTGTCATTGGATGAACTTTATGTCATTTTCGACCTCCCTACACTTAATCTTGTCCAATTAGGGTTTCTAACCAATCTTGTGCATCCAATAGGTGTTTTTGTGTCATTGGATCAACAATTAGGTCATTTTCGTCCTCCCTAGGCTAATTCTTGTCCAATTAGGGTTTTTAACCAATCTTGTGCATCCAATAGGTGTTTCGTGTCATTGGATGAACATTTAGGTCATTTGCGTCCTCCCTACACTTAATGTAGTCCAATTAGGGTTTTCAACCAATCTTGTGCATCCATTAGGTGTTTTTGTGTCATTGGATGAACATTTATGTCATTTTCGTCCTCCCTAGGCTAATTCTTATCCAATTAGGGTTTTTATCTAATCTTTTGCATCCAATAGGTGTTTTGTGTCATTGGATGAACATTTAGGTCATTTTCGTCCTCCCTACACTTAATCTTGTCCAATTAGGGTTTTTAACCAATCTTTTGCATCCATTAGGTGTTTTTGTGTCATTTGATGACCATTTAGGTTATTTTCGTCCTCCCTAGGCTAATTCTAGTACAATTAGGGGTTTTAACCAATCTTGTGCATCCAATAGGTGTTTTGTGTCATTGGATGAACATTTAGGTGATTTTCGTCCGCCCTACACTTAATCTTGTCCAATTAGGGTTTCTAACCAATCTTGTGCATCCAATAGGTGTTTTGTGTCATTGGATGAACATTTAGGTGATTTTCGTCCGCCCTACACTTAATCTTTTCCAATTAGGGTTTCTAACCAATCTTGTGCATCCAATAGGTGTTTTTGCGTCATTGGATGAATAATTAGGTCATTTTCGTCCACCCCAGGCTAATTCTTGTCCAATTAGGGTTTTTAACCAATCTTGTGTATCCAATAGGTGTTTTGTGTCATTGGATGAACATTTAGGTCATTTTCGTCTCCCAACACTTAATGTAGTCCAATTAGGGTTTTAACCAATCTTGTGCATCGTTTTGGTGTTTTTGTGTCATTGGATGAATATTTAGGTCATTTTCGTCATCCCTAGGCTAATTCTTATCCAATTAGGGTTTTTAACCAATCTTGTAATCTTTTCCATCCAATATGTGTTTTGTGTCGTTGGATGAATATTTAGGTCATTTTCGTCCTCCCTACACTTAATCTTGTCCAATTAGGGATTTTAACCAATATTGTGCATTCAATAGGTGTTTTGTGTCATTGGATGAACGTTTAGGTCATTTTCGTCGTCCCTACACTTAATGTAGTCCAATTAGGCTTTTTAACCAATCTAGTGCATCCATTAGGTGTTTTTGTGTCATTGGATGAAAATTTAGGTCATTTTCGTCCTCCCTAGGCTAATTGTTGTCGAATTAGGGTTTTTAACCAATCTTGTGCATTCATTAGGTGTTTTTGTGTCATTGGATGAACATTTAGGTCATTTTCGTCCTCCCTACACTTAATCTTGTCCAATTAGGGTTTTTAACCAATCTTGTGCATCCAATAGGTGTTTTGTGTCATTGGATGAACATTTAGGTCATTTTCGTCCTCCCTAGGCTTATTCTTGTCCAATTAGGGTTTCTAACCAATCTTGTGCATCCAATAGGTGTGTTTGTGTCAGTGGATGAACAATTAAGTCATTTTCGTCCTCCCTAGGCTAATTCATATCAAATTAAGGTTTTTAACCAATCTTGTGCAATCAATAGGTGTTTTGTGTCAATGGATGAACATTTAGGTCGTTATTCATCCTCCCTAGGCTTATGCTTATCCAATTAGGGTTTCTAACCAATCTTGTGCATCCAATAGTTGTGTTTGTGTCATTGGATGAACAATTAGGTCATTTTCGACCTCCCTAGGCTTATTCTTGTCCAATTAGGGTTTCTAACCAATCTTGTGCATCCAATAGGTGTGTTTGTATCATTGGATGAACAATTAAGTGATTTTCGTCCTCCCTAGGCTAATTCTTGTCCAATTAGGGTTTTTAACCAATCTTGTGTATCCAATAGGTGTTTTGTGTCATTGGATGAACATTTAGGTCATTTTCGTCCTCCCTACACTTATTGTAGTCCAATTAGGGTTTTTAACCATTCTTGTACATCCATTAGGTGTTTTTGTGTCATTGGATGAACATTTATGTCATTTACGTCATACCTAGGCTAATTCTTATCCAATTAGGTTTTTTAACCAATCTTATGCATCCAATACGTGTTTTGTGTCATTGGATGAACATTTAGGTGATTTTCGTCCTCCCTACACTTAATCTTGTCCAATTAGGGTTTTTAACTAATCTTGTGCATGCATTAGGTGTTTTTGTGTCATTGGATGAACATTTAGGTTATTTTTGTCCTCCCTAGGCTAATTCTTGTCCAATAAGGATTTTTAACCAATCTTGTGCATCCAATAGATGTGTTTGTGTCATTGGATGAACTTTATGTCATTTTTGACCTCCCTACACTTAATCTTGTCCAATTAGGGTTTTTAACCAATCTTGTGCATCCATTAGGTGTTTTTGTGTCATTGGATGAACATTTAGGTCATTTTCGTCCTCCCTACACTTAATCTTGTCCAATTAGGGTTTTTAACCAATCTTGTGCATCCATTAGGTTTTTTTGTGTCATTGAATGAACATTTAGGTCATTTTCGTCCTCCCTAGGCTAATTCTTGTCCAATAAGTGTTTTTAACCAATCTTGTGCATCTATTAGGTGTTTTGTGTCATTGGATGAACATTTAGGTCAGTTTCATCCTCCCTAGTCTTATGCTTGTCCAATTAGGGTTTCTAACCAATCTTGTGCATCCAATTGTTGTGTTTGTGTCATTGGATGAACAATTAGGTCATTTTCGACCTCCCTAGTCTTATTCTTGTCCAATTAGGGTTTCTAACCAATCTTGTGCATCCAATAGGTGTTTAGTGTCATTGGATGAACATTTAGGTGATTTTCGTCCGCCCTACACTTAATCTTGTCCAATTAGGGTTTCTGACCAATCTTGTGCATCCAATAGGTGTTTTTGCGTCATTGGATGAACAATTAGGTCATTTTCGTCCACCCTAGGCTAATTCTTGTCCAATTAGGGTTTTTAACCAATCTTTTGCATTCAATAGGTGTTTTGTGTCGTTGGATGAACATTTAGGTCATTTTCGTCCTCCCTACACTTAATGTAGTCAAATTAGGGTTTTTAACCAATCTTGTGCATCCATTAGGTGTTTTTGTGTCATTGGATAAACATTTAGGTCATTTTCGAACTCCCTAGGCTAATTCTTTTCCAATTAGGGGTTTTAACCAATCTTGTGCATCCATTAGGTGTTTTTGTGTCATTGGATGAACATTTAGGTCATTTTCGTCCTCCCTAGGCTAATTCTTGTCCAATTAGTGTTTTTAACCAATCTTGCGTATCCATTAGGTGTTTTTGTGTCATTGGATGAACATTTAGGTCATTTTCGTCGTCCCTACACTTAATGTAGTCCAATTAGGCTTTTTAACCAATCTTGTGCATCCATTAGGTGTTTTTGTGTCATTGGATGAACATTTAGGTCATTTTCGAACTCCCTAGGCTAATTCTTGTCCAACTAGGGTTTTTAACCAATCTTATGCATCCATTAGGTGTTTTTGTGTCATTCGATGAACATTTAGGTCATTTTCGTCCTCCCTACACTAATCTTGTCCAATTAGGGTTTTTAACCAATCTTGTGCATCCAATAGGTGTTTTGTGTCATTGGATGAACATTTAGGTCATTTTCGTCCTCCCTAAACTTAATCTTGTCCAATTAGGGTTTTTAACCAATCTTGTGCATCCATTAGGTGTTTTTGTGTCATTGGATGAACATTTAAGTCATTTTCGACCTCCCTAGGCTTATGCTTGTCCAATTAGGGTTTCTAACCAATCTTGTGCATCCAATAGTTGTGTTTGTGTCATTGGATGAACAATTAGGTCATTTTCGACCTCCCTAGGCTTATTCTTGTCCAATTAGGGTTTCTAACCAATCTTGTGCATCCAATAGGTGTGTTTGTGTCATTGGATGAACAATTAAGTGATTTTCTTCCTCCCTAGGCTAATTCTTGTCCAATTAGGGTTTTTAACCAATCTTGTGTATCCAATAGGTGTTTTGTGTCATTGGATGAACATTTAGGTCATTTTCGTCCTCCCTACACTTAATGTAGTCCAATTAGGGTTTTTAACCATTCTTGTACATCCATTAGGTTTTTTTGTGTCATTGGATGAACATTTATGTCATTTACGTCATACCTAGGCTAATTCTTATCCAATTAGGGTTTTTAACCAATCTTATGCATCCAATACGTGTTTTGTGTCATTGGATGAACATTTAGGTGATTTTCGTCCTCCCTACACTTAATCTTGTCCAATTAGGGTTTTTAACTAATCTTGTGCATGCATTAGGTGTTTTTGTGTCATTGGATGAACATTTAGGTCATTTTTGTCCTCCCTAGGCTTATTCTTGTCCAATTAGGATTATTAACCAATCTTGTGCATCCAATAGATGTGTTTGTGTCATTGGATGAACTTTATGTCATTTTCGACCTCCCTACACTTAATCTTGTCCAATTAGGGTTTCTAACCAATCTTGTGCATCCAATAGGTGTTTTTGTGTCATTGGATCAACAATTAGGTCATTTTCGTCCTCCCTAGGCTAATTCTTGTCCAATTAGGGTTTTTAACCAATCTTGTGCATCCAATAGGTGTTTCGTGTCATTGGATGAACATTTAGGTCATTTGCGTCCTCCCTACACTTAATGTAGTCCAATTAGGGTTTTCAACCAATCTTGTGCATCCATTAGGTGTTTTTGTGTCATTGGATGAACATTTAGGTCATTTTTGTCCTCCCTAGGCTTATTCTTGTCCAATTAGGATTTTTAACCAATCTTGTGCATCCAATAGATGTGTTTGTGTCATTGGATGAACTTTATGTCATTTTCGACCTCCCTACACTTAATCTTGTCCAATTAGGGTTTCTAACCAATCTTGTGCATCCAATAGGTGTTTTTGTGTCATTGGATGAACAATTAGGTCATTTTCGTCCTCCCTAGGCTTATTCTTGTCCAATTAGGGTTTTTAACCAATCTTGTGCATCCAATAGGTGTGTTTGTGTCATTGGATGAACAATTAGGTCATTTTCGACCTCCCTAGGCTTATTCTTGTCCAATTAGGGTTTCTAACCAATCTTGTGCATCCAATAGGTGTGTTTGTGTCATTGGATGAACAATTAAGTGATTTTCTTCCTCCCTAGGCTAATTCTTGTCCAATTAGGGTTTTTAACCAATCTTGTGTATCCAATAGGTGTTTTGTGTCATTGGATGAACATTTAGGTCATTTTCGTCCTCCCTACACTTAATCTTGTCCAATTAGGGTTTTTAACCAATCTTGTGCATCCATTAGGTGTTTTTGTGTCATTGGATGAACATTTAGGTCATTTTCGACCTCCCTAGGCTTATGCTTGTCCAATTAGGGTTTCTAACCAATCTTGTGCATCCAATAGTTGTGTTTGTGTCATTGGATGAACAATTAGGTCATTTTCGACCTCCCTAGGCTTATTCTTGTCCAATTAGGGTTTCTAACCAATCTTGTGCATCCAATAGGTGTGTTTGTGTCATTGGATGAACAATTAAGTGATTTTCTTCCTCCCTAGGCTAATTCTTGTCCAATTAGGGTTTTTAACCAATCTTGTGTATCCAATAGGTGTTTTGTGTCATTGGATGAACATTTAGGTCATTTTCGTCCTCCCTACACTTAATGTAGTCCAATTAGTGTTTTTAACCATTCTTGTACATCCATTAGGTTTTTTTGTGTCATTGGATGAACATTTATGTCATTTACGTCATACCTAGGCTAATTCTTATCCAATTAGGGTTTTTAACCAATCTTATGCATCCAATACGTGTTTTGTGTCATTGGATGAACATTTAGGTGATTTTCGTCCTCCCTACACTTAATCTTGTCCAATTAGGGTTTTTAACTAATCTTGTGCATGCATTAGGTGTTTTTGTGTCATTGGATGAACATTTAGGTCATTTTTGTCCTCCCTAGGCTTATTCTTGTCCAATTAGGATTTTTAACCAATCTTGTGCATCCAATAGATGTGTTTGTGTCATTGGATGAACTTTATGTCATTTTCGACCTCCCTACACTTAATCTTGTCCAATTAGGGTTTCTAACCAATCTTGTGCATCCAATAGGTGTTTTTGTGTCATTGGATAAACAATTAGGTCATTTTCGTCCTCCCTAGGCTAATTCTTGTCCAATTAGGGTTTTTAACCAATCTTGTGCATCCAATAGGTGTTTCGTGTCATTGGATGAACATTTAGGTCATTTGCGTCCTCCCTACACTTAATGTAGTCCAATTAGGGTTTTCAACCAATCTTGTGCATCCATTAGGTGTTTTTGTGTCATTGGATGAACATTTATGTCATTTTCGTCCTCCCTAGGCTAATTCTTATCCAATTAGGGTTTTTAACTAATCTTTTGCATCCAATAGGTGTTTTGTGTCATTGGATGAACATTTAGGTCATTTTCGTCCTCCCTACACTTAATCTTGTCCAATTAGGGTTTTTAACCAATCTTTTGCATCCATTAGGTGTTTTTGTGTCATTTGATGACCATTTAGGTTATTTTCGTCCTCCCTAGGCTAATTCTAGTACAATTAGGGGTTTTAACCAATCTTGTGCATCCAATAGGTGTTTTGTGTCATTGGATGAATATTTAGGTCATTTTCGTCCTCCCTACACTTAATTTTGTCCAATTCGGGTTTTTAACCAATCTTGTGCATCCAATAGGTGTTTTGTGTCATTGGATGAACTATTAGATCATTTTCGACCTCCCTAAACTTAATCTTGTCTAATTAGGGTTTCTAACCAATCTTGTCCATCCATTAGGTGTTTTTGTGTCATTGGATAAACATTTAGGTCATTTTCGAACTCCGTAGGCTAATTCTTTTCCAATTAGGGGTTTTAACCAATCTTGTGCATCCTTTTGGTGTTTTTGTGTCATTGGATGAATATTTAGGTCATTTTCGTCATCCCTAGGCTAATTCTTATCCAATTAGGGTTTTTAACCAATCTTGTAATCTTGTGCATCCAATATGTGGTTTGTGTCGTTGGATGAATATTTAGGTCATCCAATATGTGGTTTGTGCATCCAATATTGTTCATTCAATAGGTGTTTTGTGTCATTGGATGAACATTTAGGTTATTTTCGTCCTCCCTACACTTAATGTAGTCCAAATAGGGTTTTTAACCAATCTTGTGCATCCATTAGGTGTTTTTGTGTCATTGGATGAACATTTAGGTCATTTTCGAACTCCCTAGGCTAATTCTTCTCCAATTAGGGTTTTTAACCAATCTTGTGCATCCATTAGGTGTTTTTGTGTCATTGGATGAACATTTAGGTCATTTTTGTCCGTCCTAGGCTAATTCTTGTCCAATTAGGGTTTTTAACCAATCTTGTCCATCCAATAGGTGTTTTGTGTCATTGGATGAACATTTAGGTCGTTTTTCATCCTCCCTAGGCTTATGCTTTTCCAATTAGGGTTTCTAACCAATCTTGTGCATCCAATAGTTGTGTTTGTGTCATTGGATGAACAATTAGGTCATTTTCTACCTCCCTAGGCTTATGCTTGTCCAATTAGGGTTTCTAACCAATCTTGTGCATCCAATTGTTGTATTTGTGTCATTGGATGAATAATTAGGTCATTTTCGACCTCCCTAGGCTTATTCTTGTCCAATTAGGGTTTCTAACCAATCTTGTGCATCCAATAGGTGTGTTTGTGTCATTGGATGAACAATTAAGTGATTTTCGTCCTCCCTAGGCTAATTCTTGTCCAATTAGGGTTTTTAACCAATCTTGTGTATCCAATAGGTGTTTTGTGTCATTTGATGAACATTTAGGTCATTTTCGTCCTCCCTACATTTAATCTTGTCCAATTAGGGTTTTTAACCAATCTTGTGCATCCATTAGGTGTTTTTGTGTCATTGGAGAAACATTTAGGTCATTTTCGAACTCCCTAGGCTAATTCTCTTCCAATTAGGGTTTTTAACCAATCTTGTGCATCCAATAGGTGTGTTTGTGTCATTGGATGAACTTTATGTCATTCTCGACCTCCCTACACTTAATCTTGTCCAATTAGGGTTTCTAACAAATCTTGTGCATCCAATCGGTGTTTTTGTGTCATTGGATGAACAATTAGCTCATTTTCGTCCTCCCTAGGCTAATTCTTGTCCAATTAGGGTTTTTAACCAATCTTGTGCATCCAATAGGTGTTTTGTGTCATTGGATGAATATTTAGGTCATTTTCGTCCTCCCTACACTTAATCTTTCCAATTAGGTTTTGAACCAATCTTGTGCATCCAATAGGTGTTTTGTGTCATTGGATGAACAATTAGATCATTTTCGTCATCCCTAAACTTAATCTTGTCCAATTAGGGTTTCTAACCAATCTTGTGCATCCATTAGGTGTTTTTGTGTCATTGGATGAACATTTAGGTCAGTTTCATCCTACCTAGTCTTATGCTTGTCCAATTAGGGTTTCTAACCAATCTTGTGCATCCAATTGTTGTGTTTGTGTCATTGGATGAACAATTAGGTCATTTTCGAACTCCGTAGTCTTATTCTTGTCCAATCAGGGTTTTTAACCAATCTTGTGCATCCAATAGGTGTTTTGTGTCATTGGATGAACATTTAGGTGATTTTCGTCCGCCCTACACTTAATCTTGTCCAATTAGGGTTTCTAACCAATCTTGTGCATCCAATAGGTGTTTTGTGTCATTGGATGAACATTTAGGTCATTTTCGTCTCCCTACACTTAATGTACTCCAATTAGGGTTTATCCAATCTTGTGCATCCATTAGGTGTTTTTGTGTCATTGGATGAATATTTAGGTCATTTTCGTCATCCCTAGGATAATTCTTATCCAATTAGGGTTTTTAACCAATCTTGTAATCTTGTGCATCCAATATGTGTTTTGTATCGTTGGATGAATATTTAGGTCATTTTCGTCCTCCCTACACTTAATCTTGTCCAATTAGGGATTTTAACCAATATTGTGCATTGAATAGGTGTTTTGTGTCATTGGATGAACATTTAGGTCATTTTCGTCGTCCCTACACTTAATGTAGTCCAATTAGGCTTTTTAACCAGTCTTGTGCATCCATTAGGTGTTTTTGTGTCATTGGATGAACATTTAGGTCATTTTCGAACTCCCTAGGCTTATTCTTGTCCAATTAGGGTTTCTAACCAATCTTGTGCATCCAATAGGTGTGTTTGTGTCAGTGGATGAACAATTAAGTCATTTTCGTCCTCCCTAGGCTAATTCATATCAAATTAAGGTTTTTAACCAATCTTGTGCAATCAATAGGTGTTTTGTGTCAATGGATGAATATTTAGTTTATTTTCGTCCTTCCTACACTTAATGTAGTCCAATTAGGGTTTTTAACCAATCTTGTGCATCCATTAGGTGTTTTTGTGTCATTGGATGAACATTTAGGTCATTATTGTCCTCCCTAGGCTAATTCTTGTCCAATTAAGGTTTTTAACCAATCTTGTCCATTCAATAGGTGTTTTGTGTCATTGGATGAACATTTAGGTCGTTATTCATCCTCCCTAGGCTTATGCTTATCCAATTAGGGTTTCTAACCAATCTTGTGCATCCAATAGTTGTGTTTGTGTCATTGGATGAACAATTAGGTCATTTTCGACCTCCCTAGGCTTATTCTTGTCCAATTAGGGTTTCTAACCAATCTTGTGCATCCAATAGGTGTGTTTGTGTCATTGGATGAACAATTAAGTGATTTTCGTCCTCCCTAGGCTAATTCTTGTCCAATTAGGGTTTTTAACCAATCTTGTGTATCCAATTAGGGTTTTTAACCAATCTTATGCATCCAATACGTGTTTTGTGTCATTGGATGAACATTTAGGTGATTTTCGTTCTCCCTACACTTAATCTTGTCCAATTAGGGTTTTTAACTAATCTTGTGCATCCAATAGGTGTTTTGTGTCATTGGATGAACATTTAGGTCATTTTCGTCCTTCCTAATCTTAATGTAGTCCAATTAGGGTTTTTAACCATTCTTGTGCATCCATTAGGTGTTTTTGTGTCATTGGATGAACATTTAGGTCATTTTCGTCCTCCCTAGGCTAATTCTTGTCCCATTAGGGTTTTTAACTAATCTTTTGCATCCATTAGGTGTTTTGTGTCATTGGATGAACATTTAGGTCATTTTCGTCCTCCCTACACTTAATCTTGTGCAATTAGGGTTTTTAACCAATCTTGTGCATTCATTAGGTGTTTTTGGGTCATTGGATGAACATTTAGGTTATTTTCGTCCTCCCTAGGCTAATTCTAGTACAATTAGGGGTTTTAACCAATCTTGTGCATCCAATAGGTGTTTTGTGTCATTGGATGAATATTTAGGTCATTTTCGTCCTCCCTACACTTAATCTTGTCCAATTCGGGTTTTTAACCAATCTTGTGCATCCAATAGGTGTTTTGTGTCATTGGATGAACAATTAGATCATTTTGGACCTCCCTAAACATAATCTTGTCCAATTAGAGTTTCTAACCAATCTTGTGCATCCATTAGGTGTTTTTGTGTCATTGGATGAATATTTAGGTCATTTTCATCCTCCATAGTCTTATGCTTGTCCAATTAGGGTTTCTAACCAATCTTGTCCATCCAATAGTTGTGTTTGTGTCATTGGATGAACATTTAGGTCATTGTCGTCCTCCCTAGGCTAATTCTTGTCCAATTAGGGTTTTTAACTAATCTTTTGCATCCAATAGGTGTTTTGTGTCATTGGATGAACATTTAGGTCATTTTCGTCCTCCCTACACTTAATCTTGTCCAATTAGGGTTTTTAACCAATCTTGCACATCCATTAGGTGTTTTTGTGTCATTGGATGAAAAATTTAGGTCATTTTCGTCCTCCCTAGGCTAATTGTTGTCGAATTTGGGTTTTTAACCAATCTTGTGCATCCAATAGGTGTGTTTGTGTCATTGGATGAATATTTAGGTCATTTTCGTCCTCTCTACACTTAATCTTTCCAATTAGGGTTTTTAACCAATCTTGTGCATCCAATAGGTGTTTTGTGTCATTAAATGAACAACTAGATCATTTTCGTCCTCCCTAAACTTAATCTTGTCCAATTAGGGTTTCTAACCAATCTTGTTCATCCATTTGGTGTTTTGGTGTCATTGGATGAACATTTAGGTCAGTTTCATCCTCCCTAGTCTTATGCTTGTCCAATTAGGGTTTCTAACCAATCTTGTGCATCCAAATGTTGTGTTTGTGTCATTCGATAAATAATTAGGTCATTTTCTACCTCCCTAGTCTTATTCTTGTCCAATTAGGGTTTCTAACCATTCTTGTGCATCCAATAGGTGTTTTGTGTTATTGGATGAACATTTAGGTGATTTTCGTCCGCCCTACACTTAATCTTGTCCAATTAGGGTTTCTAACCAATCTTGTACATCCAATAGGTGTTTTTGCGTCATTGGATGAACAATTAGGTCATTTTCGTCCTCCCTAGGCTAAATCTTGTCCAATTAGGGTTTTTAACCAATCTTTTGCATTCAATAGGTGTTTTGTGTCATTGGATCAACATTTAGGTCATTTTCTTCCTCCCTACACTTAATGTAGTCAAATTAGGGTTTTTAACCAATCTTGTGCATCCATTAGGTGTTTTTGTGTCATTGGATAAACATTTAGGTCATTTTCGAACTCCCTAGGCTAATTCTTTTCCAATTAGGGGTTTTAACCAATCTTGTGCATCCATTAGGTGTTTTTGTGTCATTGGATGAACATTTAGGTCATTTTCGTCCTCCCTAGGCTAATTCTTGTCCAATTAGTGTTTTTAACCAATCTTGCGTATCCAATAGGTGTTTTTGTGTCATTGGATGAACATTTAGGTCATTTTCGTCGTCCCTACACTTAATGTAGTCCAATTAGGCATTTTAACCAATCTTGTGCATCCATTAGGTATTTTTGTGTCATTGGATGAACATTTAGGTCATTTTCGAACTCCCTAGGCTAATTCTTGTCCAATTAGGGTTTTTAACCAATCTTATGCATCCATTAGGTGTTTTTGTGTCATTGGATGAACATTTAGGTCATTTTCGTCCTCCCTACACTAATCTTGTCCAATTAGGGTTTTTAACCAATCTTGTGCATCCAATAGGTGTTTTGTGTCATTGGATGAACATTTAGGTCATTTTCGTCCTCCCTAAACTTAATCTTGTCCAATTAGGGTTTTTAACCAATCTTGTGCATCCATTAGGTGTTTTTGTGTCATTGGATGAACATTTAAGTCATTTTCGACCTCCCTAGGCTTATGCTTGTCCAATTAGGGTTTCTAACCAATCTTGTGCATCCAATAGTTGTGTTTGTGTCATTGGATGAACAATTAGGTCATTTTCGACCTCCCTAGGCTTATTCTTGTCCAATTAGGGTTTCTAACCAATCTTGTGCATCCAATAGGTGTGTTTGTGTCATTGGATGAACAATTAAGTGATTTTCTTCCTCCCTAGGCTAATTCTTGTCCAATTAGGGTTTTTAACCAATCTTGTGTATCCAATAGGTGTTTTGTGTCATTGGATGAACATTTAGGTCATTTTCGTCCTCCCTACACTTAATGTAGTCCAATTAGGGTTTTTAACCATTCTTGTACATCCATTAGGTTTTTTTGTGTCATTGGATGAACATTTATGTCATTTACGTCATACCTAGGCTAATTCTTATCCAATTAGGGTTTTTAACCAATCTTATGCATCCAATACGTGTTTTGTGTCATTGGATGAACATTTAGGTGATTTTCGTCCTCCCTACACTTAATCTTGTCCAATTAGGGTTTTTAACTAATCTTGTGCATGCATTAGGTGTTTTTGTGTCATTGGATGAACATTTAGGTCATTTTTGTCCTCCCTAGGCTTATTCTTGTCCAATTAGGATTATTAACCAATCTTGTGCATCCAATAGATGTGTTTGTGTCATTGGATGAACTTTATGTCATTTTCGACCTCCCTACACTTAATCTTGTCCAATTAGGGTTTCTAACCAATCTTGTGCATCCAATAGGTGTTTTTGTGTCATTGGATCAACAATTAGGTCATTTTCGTCCTCCCTAGGCTAATTCTTGTCCAATTAGGGTTTTTAACCAATCTTGTGCATCCAATAGGTGTTTCGTGTCATTGGATGAACATTTAGGTCATTTGCGTCCTCCCTACACTTAATGTAGTCCAATTAGGGTTTTCAACCAATCTTGTGCATCCATTAGGTGTTTTTGTGTCATTGGATGAACATTTATGTCATTTTCGTCCTCCCTAGGCTAATTCTTGTCCAATTAGGGTTTTTAACTAATCTTTTGCATCCAATAGGTGTTTTGTGTCATTGGATGAACATTTAGGTCATTTTCGTCCTCCCTACACTTAATCTTGTCCAATTAGGGTTTTTAACCAATCTTTTGCATCCATTAGGTGTTTTTGTGTCATTTGATGACCATTTAGGTTATTTTCGTCCTCCCTAGGCTAATTCTAGTACAATTAGGGGTTTTAACCAATCTTGTGCATCCAATAGGTGTTTTGTGTCATTGGATGAATATTTAGGTCATTTTCGTCCTCCCTACACTTAATTTTGTCCAATTCGGGTTTTTAACCAATCTTGTGCATCCAATAGGTGTTTTGTGTCATTGGATGAACAATTAGATCATTTTCGACCTCCCTAAACTTAATCTTGTCTAATTAGGGTTTCTAACCAATCTTGTCCATCCATTAGGTGTTTTTGTGTCATTGGATAAACATTTAGGTCATTTTCGAACTCCGTAGGCTAATTCTTTTCCAATTAGGGGTTTTAACCAATCTTGTGCATCCTTTTGGTGTTTTTGTGTCATTGGATGAACATTTAGGTCATTTTCGAACTCCCTAGGCTAATTCTTGTCCAACTAGGGTTTTTAACCAATCTTATGCATCCATTAGGTGTTTTTGTGTCATTCGATGAACATTTAGGTCATTTTCGTCCTCCCTACACTAATCTTGTCCAATTAGGGTTTTTAACCAATCTTGTGCATCCAATAGGTGTTTTGTGTCATTGGATGAACATTTAGGTCATTTTCGTCCTCCCTAAACTTAATCTTGTCCAATTAGGGTTTTTAACCAATCTTGTGCATCCATTAGGTGTTTTTGTGTCATTGGATGAACATTTAGGTCATTTTCATCCTCCCTAGGCTAATTCTTGTCCAATAAGTGTTTTTAACCAATCTTGTCCATCCAATAGGTGTTTTGTGTCATTGGATGAACATTTAGGTCATTTTCGTCCTCCCTAGGCTTATTCTTGTCCAATTAGGGTTTGTAACCAATCTTGTGCATCCAATAGGTGTGTTTGTGTCATTGGATGAACAATTAAGTCATTTTCGTCCTCCCTAGGCTAATTCTTGTCAAATTAGGGTTTTTAACCGATCTTGTGCAATCAATAGGTGTTTTGTGTCATTGGATGAACATTTAGGTCATTTTCGTCCTCCCTAAACTTAATCTTGTCCAATTAGGGTTTTTAACCAATCTTGTGCATCCATTAGGTGTTTTTGTGTCATTGGATGAACATTTAGGTCATTTTCATCCTCCCTAGGCTAATTCTTGTCCAATAAGTGTTTTTAACCAATCTTGTGCATCCAATAGGTGTTTTGTGTCATTGGATGAACATTTAGGTCATTTTCGTCCTCCCTACATTAATGTAGTCCAATTAGGGTTTTTAACCAATCTTGTGCATCCATTAGGTGTTTTTGTGTCATTGGATGAACATTTAGGTTATTTTCGTCCTCCCTACACTTAATGTAGTCCAATTAGGGTTTTTAACCAATCTTGTGCATCCATTAGGTGTTTTTGTGACATTGGATGAACATTTAGGTCATTTTCATCCTCCCTAGGCAAATTCTTGTCCAATTAGGGTTTTTAACCAATCTTGTGCATCCAATAGGTGTTTTGTGTCATTGGATGAACATTTAGGTCGTTTTTCATCCTCCCTAGGCTTATGCTTGTCCAATTAGGGTTTCTAACCAATCTTGTGCATCCAATAGTTGTGTTTGTGTCATTGGATGAACAATTAGGTCATTTTCGACCTCCCTAGGCTTATTCTTGTCCAATTAGGGTTTCTAACCAATCTTGTGCATCCAATAGGTGTTTTTGTGTCATTGGATGAACATTTAGGTCATTTTCGTCCTCCCTAGGCTAATTCTTGTCCAATTAGGGTTTTTAACCAATCTTGTGCATCCAATAGGTTTTTTGTGTCATTGGATGAACATTTAGGTCATTTTCGTCCTCCCTACACTTAATGTAGTCCAATTAGGGTTTTTAACCAATCTTGTGCATCCAATAGGTGTTTTGTGTCATTGGATGAACATTTAGGTCATTTTCGTCCTCCCTAGGCTAATTCTTGTCCAATTAGGGTTTTTAACCAATCTTGTGCATCTAATAGGTGTTTTGTGTCATTGGATGAACATTTAGGTCATTTTCATCCTCCCTAGGCTTATCCTTGTCCAACTAGGGTTTCTAACCAATCTTGTGCATCCAATAGTTGTGTTTGTGTCATTGGATGAACAATTAGGTCATTTTCGACCTCCCTAGGCTTATGCTTGTCCAATTAGGGTTTCTAACCAATCTTGTGCATCCAATAGTTGTGTTTGTGTCATTGGATGAACAATTAGGTCATTTTCGTCCTCCCTAGTCTTATTCTTGTCCAATTAGGGTTTCTAACCAATCTTGTGCATCCAATAGGTGTGTTTGTGTCATTGGATGAACAATTAGGTGATTTTCGTCCTCCCTAGGCTAATTCTTGTCCAATTAGGGTTTTTAACCAATCTTGTGTATCCAATAGGTGTTTTGTGTCATTGGATGAACATTTAGGTCATTTTCGTCCTCCCTAAACTTAATCTTGTCCAATTAGGGTTTCTAACCAATCTTGTACATCCAATAGGTGTTTTTGCGTCATTGGATGAACAATTAGGTCATTTTCGTCCTCCCTAGGCTAAATCTTGTCCAATTAGGGTTTTTAACCAATCTTTTGCATTCAATAGGTGTTTTGTGTCATTGGATCAACATTTAGGTCATTTTCTTCCTCCCTACACTTAATGTAGTCAAATTAGGGTTTTTAACCAATCTTGTGCATCCATTAGGTGTTTTTGTGTCATTGGATAAACATTTAGGTCATTTTCGAACTCCCTAGGCTAATTCTTTTCCAATTAGGGGTTTTAACCAATCTTGTGCATCCATTAGGTGTTTTTGTGTCATTGGATGAACATTTAGGTCATTTTTGTCCTCCCTAGGCTTATTCTTGTCGAATTAGGATTTTTAACCAATCTTGTGCATCCAATAGATGTGTTTGTGTCATTGGATGAACTTTATGTCATTTTCGACCTCCCTACACTTAATCTTGTCCAATTAGGGTTTCTAACCAATCTTGTGCATCCAATAGGTGTTTTTGTGTCATTGGATCAACAATTAGGTCATTTTCGTCCTCCCTAGGCTAATTCTTGTCCAATTAGGGTTTTTAACCAATCTTGTGCATCCAATAGGTGTTTCGTGTCATTGGATGAACATTTAGGTCATTTGCGTCCTCCCTACACTTAATGTAGTCCAATTAGGGTTTTCAACCAATCTTGTGCATCCATTAGGTGTTTTTGTGTCATTGGATGAACATTTATGTCATTTTCGTCCTCCCTATGCTAATTCTTATCCAATTAGGGTTTTTAACTAATCTTTTGCATCCAATAGGTGTTTTGTGTCATTGGATGAACATTTAGGTCATTTTCGTCCTCCCTACACTTAATCTTGTCCAATTAGGGTTTTTAACCAATCTTTTGCATCCATTAGGTGTTTTTGTGTCATTTGATGACCATTTAGGTTATTTTCGTCCTCCCTAGGCTAATTCTAGTACAATTAGGGGTTTTAACCAATCTTGTGCATCCAATAGGTGTTTTGTGTCATTGGATGAATATTTAGGTCATTTTCGTCCTCCCTACACTTAATTTTGTCCAATTCGGGTTTTTAACCAATCTTGTGCATCCAATAGGTGTTTTGTGTCATTGGATGAACAATTAGATCATTTTCGACCTCCCTAAACTTAATCTTGTCTAATTAGGGTTTCTAACCAATCTTGTCCATCCATTAGGTGTTTTTGTGTCATTGGATAAACATTTAGGTCATTTTCGAACTCCGTAGGCTAATTCTTTTCCAATTAGGGGTTTTAACCAATCTTGTGCATCCTTTTGGTGTTTTTGTGTCATTGGATGAACATTTAGGTCATTTTCGAACTCCCTAGGCTAATTCTTGTCCAACTAGGATTTTTAACCAATCTTATGCATCCATTAGGTGTTTTTGTGTCATTCGATGAACATTTAGGTCATTTTCGTCCTCCCTACACTAATCTTGTCCAATTAGGGTTTTTAACCAATCTTGTGCATCCAATAGGTGTTTTGTGTCATTGGATGAACATTTAGGTCATTTTCGTCCTCCCTAAACTTAATCTTGTCCAATTAGGGTTTTTAACCAATCTTGTGCATCCATTAGGTGTTTTTGTGTCATTGGATGAACATTTAAGTCATTTTCGACCTCCCTAGGCTTATGCTTGTCCAATTAGGGTTTCTAACCAATCTTGTGCATCCAATAGTTGTGTTTGTGTCATTGGATGAACAATTAGGTCATTTTCGACCTCCCTAGGCTTATTCTTGTCCAATTAGGGTTTCTAACCAATCTTGTGCATCCAATAGGTGTGTTTGTGTCATTGGATGAACAATTAAGTGATTTTCTTCCTCCCTAGGCTAATTCTTGTCCAATTAGGGTTTTTAACCAATCTTGTGTATCCAATAGGTGTTTTGTGTCATTGGATGAACATTTAGGTCATTTTCGTCCTCCCTACACTTAATGTAGTCCAATTAGGGTTTTTAACCATTCTTGTACATCCATTAGGTTTTTTTGTGTCATTGGATGAACATTTATGTCATTTACGTCATACCTAGGCTAATTCTTATCCAATTAGGGTTTTTAACCAATCTTATGCATCCAATACGTGTTTTGTGTCATTGGATGAACATTTAGGTGATTTTCGTCCTCCCTACACTTAATCTTGTCCAATTAGGGTTTTTAACTAATCTTGTGCATGCATTAGGTGTTTTTGTGTCATTGGATGAACATTTAGGTCATTTTTGTCCTCCCTAGGCTTATTCTTGTCCAATTAGGATTATTAACCAATCTTGTGCATCCAATAGATGTGTTTGTGTCATTGGATGAACTTTATGTCATTTTCGACCTCCCTACACTTAATCTTGTCCAATTAGGGTTTCTAACCAATCTTGTGCATCCAATAGGTGTTTTTGTGTCATTGGATCAACAATTAGGTCATTTTCGTCCTCCCTAGGCTAATTCTTGTCCAATTAGGGTTTTTAACCAATCTTGTGCATCCAATAGGTGTTTCGTGTCATTGGATGAACATTTAGGTCATTTGCGTCCTCCCTACACTTAATGTAGTCCAATTAGGGTTTTCAACCAATCTTGTGCATCCATTAGGTGTTTTTGTGTCATTGGATGAACATTTATGTCATTTTCGTCCTCCCTAGGCTAATTCTTATCCAATTAGGGTTTTTAACTAATCTTTTGCATCCAATAGGTGTTTTGTGTCGTTGGATGAACATTTAGGTCATTTTCGTCCTCCCTACACTTAATCTTGTCCAATTAGGGTTTTTAACCAATCTTTTGCATCCATTAGGTGTTTTTGTGTCATTTGATGACCATTTAGGTTATTTTCGTCCTCCCTAGGCTAATTCTAGTACAATTAGGGGTTTTAACCAATCTTGTGCATCCAATAGGTGTTTTGTGTCATTGGATGAATATTTAGGTCATTTTCGTCCTCCCTACACTTAATTTTGTCCAATTCGGGTTTTTAACCAATCTTGTGCATCCAATAGGTGTTTTGTGTCATTGGATGAACAATTAGATCATTTTCGACCTCCCTAAACTTAATCTTGTCTAATTAGGGTTTCTAACCAATCTTGTCCATCCATTAGGTGTTTTTGTGTCATTGGATAAACATTTAGGTCATTTTCGAACTCCGTAGGCTAATTCTTTTCCAATTAGGGGTTTTAACCAATCTTGTGCATCCTTTTGGTGTTTTTGTGTCATTGGATGAACATTTAGGTCATTTTCGAACTCCCTAGGCTAATTCTTGTCCAACTAGGGTTTTTAACCAATCTTATGCATCCATTAGGTGTTTTTGTGTCATTCGATGAACATTTAGGTCATTTTCGTCCTCCCTACACTAATCTTGTCCAATTAGGGTTTTTAACCAATCTTGTGCATCCAATAGGTGTTTTGTGTCATTGGATGAACATTTAGGTCATTTTCGTCCTCCCTAAACTTAATCTTGTCCAATTAGGGTTTTTAACCAATCTTGTGCATCCATTAGGTGTTTTTGTGTCATTGGATGAACATTTAAGTCATTTTCGACCTCCCTAGGCTTATGCTTGTCCAATTAGGGTTTCTAACCAATCTTGTGCATCCAATAGTTGTGTTTGTGTCATTGGATGAACAATTAGGTCATTTTCGACCTCCCTAGGCTTATTCTTGTCCAATTAGGGTTTCTAACCAATCTTGTGCATCCAATAGGTGTGTTTGTGTCATTGGATGAACAATTAAGTGATTTTCTTCCTCCCTAGGCTAATTCTTGTCCAATTAGGGTTTTTAACCAATCTTGTGTATCCAATAGGTGTTTTGTGTCATTGGATGAACATTTAGGTCATTTTCGTCCTCCCTACACTTAATGTAGTCCAATTAGGGTTTTTAACCATTCTTGTACATCCATTAGGTTTTTTTGTGTCATTGGATGAACATTTATGTCATTTACGTCATACCTAGGCTAATTCTTATCCAATTAGGGTTTTTAACCAATCTTATGCATCCAATACGTGTTTTGTGTCATTGGATGAACATTTAGGTGATTTTCGTCCTCCCTACACTTAATCTTGTCCAATTAGGGTTTTTAACTAATCTTGTGCATGCATTAGGTGTTTTTGTGTCATTGGATGAACATTTAGGTCATTTTTGTCCTCCCTAGGCTTATTCTTGTCCAATTAGGATTATTAACCAATCTTGTGCATCCAATAGATGTGTTTGTGTCATTGGATGAACTTTATGTCATTTTCGACCTCCCTACACTTAATCTTGTCCAATTAGGGTTTCTAACCAATCTTGTGCATCCAATAGGTGTTTTTGTGTCATTGGATCAACAATTAGGTCATTTTCGTCCTCCCTAGGCTAATTCTTGTCCAATTAGGGTTTTTAACCAATCTTGTGCATCCAATAGGTGTTTCGTGTCATTGGATGAACATTTAGGTCATTTGCGTCCTCCCTACACTTAATGTAGTCCAATTAGGGTTTTCAACCAATCTTGTGCATCCATTAGGTGTTTTTGTGTCATTGGATGAACATTTATGTCATTTTCGTCCTCCCTAGGCTAATTCTTATCCAATTAGGGTTTTTAACTAATCTTTTGCATCCAATAGGTGTTTTGTGTCATTGGATGAACATTTAGGTCATTTTCGTCCTCCCTACACTTAATCTTGTCCAATTAGGGTTTTTAACCAATCTTTTGCATCCATAAGGTGTTTTTGTGTTATTTGATGACCATTTAGGTTATTTTCGTCCTCCCTAGGCTAATTCTAGTACAATTAGGGGTTTTAACCAATCTTGTGCATCCAATAGGTGTTTTGTGTCATTGGATGAACATTTAGGTGATTTTCGTCCGCCCTACACTTAATCTTGTCCAATTAGGGTTTCTAACCAATCTTGTGCATCCAATAGGTGTTTTGTGTCATTGGATGAACATTTAGGTCATTTTCGTCTCCCTACACTTAATGTACTCCAATTAGGGTTTATCCAATCTTGTGCATCCATTAGGTGTTTTTGTGTCATTGGATGAATATTTAGGTCATTTTCGTCATCCCTAGGATAATTCTTATCCAATTAGGGTTTTTAACCAATCTTGTAATCTTGTGCATCCAATATGTGTTTTGTATCGTTGGATGAATATTTAGGTCATTTTCGTCCTCCCTACACTTAATCTTGTCCAATTAGGGATTTTAACCAATATTGTGCATTGAATAGGTGTTTTGTGTCATTGGATGAACATTTAGGTCATTTTCGTCGTCCCTACACTTAATGTAGTCCAATTAGGCTTTTTAACCAGTCTTGTGCATCCATTAGGTGTTTTTGTGTCATTGGATGAACATTTAGGTCATTTTCGAACTCCCTAGGCTAATTCTTGTCCCATTAGGGTTTTTAACCAATCTTGTGCATCCATTAGGTGTTTTGGTGTCATTGGATGAACATTTAGGTCATTTTCGTCCTCCCTACACTTAATCTTGTCCAATTAGGGTTTTTAACCAATCTTGTGCATCCATTAGGTTTTTTTGTGTCATTGGATGAACATTTAGGTCATTGTCGTCCTCCCTAGGCTAATTCTTGTCCAATAAGTGTTTTTAACCAATCTTGTGCATTTAATAGGTGTTTTGTGTCATTGGATGAACATTTAGGTCAGTTTCATCCTCCCTAGTCTTATGCTTGTCCAATTAGGGTTTCTAACCAATCTTGTGCATCCAATTATTGTGTTTGTGCCATTGGTTGAACAATTAGGTCATTTTCGACCTCCCTAGTCTTATTCTTGTCCAATCAGGGTTTCTAACCAATCTTGTGCATCCAATAGGTGTTTTGTGTCATTGGATGAACATTTAGGTGATTTTCGTCCGCCCTACACTTAATCTTTTCCAATTAGGGTTTCTAACCAATCTTGTGCATCCAATAGGTGTTTTTGCGTCATTGGATGAATAATTAGGTCATTTTCGTCCACCCCAGGCTAATTCTTGTCCAATTAGGGTTTTTAACCAATCTTGTGTATCCAATAGGTGTTTTGTGTCATTGGATGAACATTTAGGTCATTTTCGTCTCCCAACACTTAATGTAGTCCAATTAGGGTTTTAACCAATCTTGTGCATCGTTTTGGTGTTTTTGTGTCATTGGATGAATATTTAGGTCATTTTCGTCATCCCTAGGCTAATTCTTATCCAATTAGGGTTTTTAACCAATCTTGTAATCTTTTCCATCCAATATGTGTTTTGTGTCGTTGGATGAATATTTAGGTCATTTTCGTCCTCCCTACACTTAATCTTGTCCAATTAGGGATTTTAACCAATATTGTGCATTCAATAGGTGTTTTGTGTCATTGGATGAACGTTTAGGTTATTTTCGTCGTCCCTACACTTAATGTAGTCCAATTAGGCTTTTTAACCAATCTAGTGCATCCATTAGGTGTTTTTGTGTCATTGGATGAACATTTAGGTCATTTTCGTCCTCCCTAGGCTAATTGTTGTCGAATTAGGGTTTTTAACCAATCTTGTGCATTCATTAGGTGTTTTTGTGTCATTGGATGAACATTTAGGTCATTTTCGTCCTCCCTACACTTAATCTTGTCCAATTAGGGTTTTTAACCAATCTTGTGCATCCAATAGGTGTTTTGTGTCATTGGATGAACATTTAGGTCATTTTCGTCCTCCCTAGGCTTATTCTTGTCCAATTAGGGTTTCTAACCAATCTTGTGCATCCAATAGGTGTGTTTGTGTCAGTGGATGAACAATTAAGTCATTTTCGTCCTCCCTAGGCTAATTCATATCAAATTAAGGTTTTTAACCAATCTTGTGCAATCAATAGGTGTTTTGTGTCAATGGATGAATATTTAGTTTATTTTCGTCCTTCCTACACTTAATGTAGTCCAATTAGGGTTTTTAACCAATCTTGTGCATCCATTAGGTGTTTTTGTGTCATTGGATGAACATTTAGGTCATTATTGTCCTCCCTAGGCTAATTCTTGTCCAATTAAAGTTTTTAACCAATCTTGTCCATTCAATAGGTGTTTTGTGTCATTGGATGAACATTTAGGTCGTTATTCATCCTCCCTAGGCTTATGCTTATCCAATTAGGGTTTCTAACCAATCTTGTGCATCCAATAGTTGTGTTTGTGTCATTGGATGAACAATTAGGTCATTTTCGACCTCCCTAGGCTTATTCTTGTCCAATTAGGGTTTCTAACCAATCTTGTGCATCCAATAGGTGTGTTTGTGTCATTGGATGAACAATTAAGTGATTTTCGTCCTCCCTAGGCTAATTCTTGTCCAATTAGGGTTTTTAACCAATCTTGTGTATCCAATAGGTGTTTTGTGTCATTGGATGAACATTTAGGTCATTTTCGTCCTCCCTACACTTAATGTAGTCCAATTAGGGTGTTTAACCATTCTTGTACATCCATTAGGTGTTTTTGTGTCATTGGATGAACATTTATGTCATTTACGTCATACCTAGGCTAATTCTTATCCAATTAGGGTTTTTAACCAATCTTATGCATCCAATACGTGTTTTGTGTCATTGGATGAACATTTAGGTGATTTTCGTCCTCCCTACACTTAATCTTGTCCAATTAGGGTTTTTAACTAATCTTGTGCATCCAATAGGTGTTTTGTGTCATTGGATGAACATTTAGGTCATTTTCGTCCTTCCTAATCTTAATGTAGTCCAATTAGGGTTTTTAACCATTCTTGTGCATCCATTAGGTGTTTTTGTGTCATTGGATGAACATTTAGGTCATTTTCGTCCTCCCTAGGCTAATTCTTGTCCCATTAGGGTTTTTAACTAATCTTTTGCATCCATTAGGTGTTTTGTGTCATTGGATGAACATTTAGGTCATTTTCGTCCTCCCTACACTTAATCTTGTGCAATTAGGGTTTTTAACCAATCTTGTGCATTCATTAGGTGTTTTTGGGTCATTGGATGAACATTTAGGTTATTTTCGTCCTCCCTAGGCTAATTCTAGTACAATTAGGGGTTTTAACCAATCTTGTGCATCCAATAGGTGTTTTGTGTCATTGGATGAATATTTAGGTCATTTTCGTCCTCCCTACACTTAATCTTGTCCAATTCGGGTTTTTAACCAATCTTGTGCATCCAATAGGTGTTTTGTGTCATTGGATGAACAATTAGATCATTTTCGTCCTCCCTAAACTTAATCTTGTCCAATTAGGGTTTCTAACCAATCTTGTGCATCCATTAGGTGTTTTTGTGTCATTGGATGAACATTTAGGTCATTTTCATCCTCCCTAGTCTTATGCTTGTCCAATTAGGGTTTCTAACCAATCTTGTCCATCCAATAGTTGTGTTTGTGTCATTCGATAAATAATTAGGTCATTTTCGACCTCCCTAGTCTTATTCTTGTCCAATTAGGGTATCTAACCATTCTTGTGCATCCAATAGGTGTTTTGTGTTATTGGATGAACATTTAGGTGATTTTCGTCCGCCCTACACTTAATCTTGTCCAATTAGGGTTTCTAACCAATCTTGTGCATCCAATAGGTGGTTTTTCGTCATTGGATGAACAATTAGGTCATTTTCGTCCTCCCTAGGCTAAATCTTGTCCAATTAGGGTTTTTAACCAATCTTTTGCATTCAATAGGTGTTTTGTGTCATTGGATCAACATTTAGGTCATTTTCTTCCTCCCTACACTTAATGTAGTCAAATTAGGGTTTTTAACCAATCTTGTGCATCCATTAGGTGTTTTTGTGTCATTGGATAAACATTTAGGTCATTTTCGAACTCCCTAGGCTAATTCTTTTCCAATTAGGGGTTTTAACCAATCTTGTGCATCCATTAGGTGTTTTTGTGTCATTGGATGAACATTTAGGTCATTTTTGTCCTCCCTAGGCTAATTCTTGTCCAATTAGTGTTTTTAACCAATCTTGCGTATCCAATAGGTGTTTTTGTGTCATTGGATGAACATTTAGGTCATTTTCGTCGTCCCTACACTTAATGTAGTCCAATTAGGCTTTTTAACCAATCTTGTGCATCCATTAGGTGTTTTTGTGTCATTGGATGAACATTTAGGTCATTTTCGAACTCCCTAGGCTAATTCTTGTCCAACTAGGGTTTTTAACCAATCTTATGCATCCATTAGGTGTTTTTGTGTCATTCGATGAACATTTAGGTCATTTTCGTCCTCCCTACACTAATCTTGTCCAATTAGGGTTTTTAACCAATCTTGTGCATCCAATAGGTGTTTTGTGTCATTGGATGAACATTTAGGTCATTTTCGTCCTCCCTAAACTTAATCTTGTCCAATTAGGGTTTTTAACCAATCTTGTGCATCCATTAGGTGTTTTTGTGTCATTGGATGAACATTTAAGTCATTTTCGACCTCCCTAGGCTTATGCTTGTCCAATTAGGGTTTCTAACCAATCTTGTGCATCCAATAGTTGTGTTTGTGTCATTGGATGAACAATTAGGTCATTTTCGACCTCCCTAGGCTTATTCTTGTCCAATTAGGGTTTCTAACCAATCTTGTGCATCCAATAGGTGTGTTTGTGTCATTGGATGAACAATTAAGTGATTTTCTTCCTCCCTAGGCTAATTCTTGTCCAATTAGGGTTTTTAACCAATCTTGTGTATCCAATAGGTGTTTTGTGTCATTGGATGAACATTTAGGTCATTTTCGTCCTCCCTACACTTAATGTAGTCCAATTAGGGTTTTTAACCATTCTTGTACATCCATTAGGTTTTTTTGTGTCATTGGATGAACATTTATGTCATTTACGTCATACCTAGGCTAATTCTTATCCAATTAGGGTTTTTAACCAATCTTATGCATCCAATACGTGTTTTGTGTCATTGGATGAACATTTAGGTGATTTTCGTCCTCCCTACACTTAATCTTGTCCAATTAGGGTTTTTAACTAATCTTGTGCATGCATTAGGTGTTTTTGTGTCATTGGATGAACATTTAGGTCATTTTTGTCCTCCCTAGGCTTATTCTTGTCCAATTAGGATTATTAACCAATCTTGTGCATCCAATAGATGTGTTTGTGTCATTGGATGAACTTTATGTCATTTTCGACCTCCCTACACTTAATCTTGTCCAATTAGGGTTTCTAACCAATCTTGTGCATCCAATAGGTGTTTTTGTGTCATTGGATCAACAATTAGGTCATTTTCGTCCTCCCTAGGCTAATTCTTGTCCAATTAGGGTTTTTAACCAATCTTGTGCATCCAATAGGTGTTTCGTGTCATTGGATGAACATTTAGGTCATTTGCGTCCTCCCTACACTTAATGTAGTCCAATTAGGGTTTTCAACCAATCTTGTGCATCCATTAGGTGTTTTTGTGTCATTGGATGAACATTTAGGTCATTTTTGTCCTCCCTAGGCTTATTCTTGTCCAATTAGGATTTTTAACCAATCTTGTGCATCCAATAGATGTGTTTGTGTCATTGGATGAACTTTATGTCATTTTCGACCTCCCTACACTTAATCTTGTCCAATTAGGGTTTCTAACCAATCTTGTGCATCCAATAGGTGTTTTTGTGTCATTGGATCAACAATTAGGTCATTTTCGTCCTCCCTAGGCTAATTCTTGTCCAATTAGGGTTTTTAACCAATCTTGTGCATCCAATAGGTGTTTCGTGTCATTGGATGAACATTTAGGTCATTTGCGTCCTCCCTACACTTAATGTAGTCCAATTAGGGTATTCAACCAATCTTGTGCATCCATTAGGTGTTTTTGTGTCATTGGATGAACATTTATGTCATTTTCGTCCTCCCTATGCTAATTCTTATCCAATTAGGGTTTTTAACTAATCTTTTGCATCCAATAGGTGTTTTGTGTCATTGGATGAACATTTAGGTCATTTTCGTCCTCCCTACACTTAATCTTGTCCAATTAGGGTTTTTAACCAATCTTTTGCATCCATTAGGTGTTTTTGTGTCATTTGATGACCATTTAGGTTATTTTCGTCCTCCCTAGGCTAATTCTAGTACAATTAGGGGTTTTAACCAATCTTGTGCATCCAATAGGTGTTTTGTGTCATTGGATGAATATTTAGGTCATTTTCGTCCTCCCTACACTTAATTTTGTCCAATTCGGGTTTTTAACCAATCTTGTGCATCCAATAGGTGTTTTGTGTCATTGGATGAACAATTAGATCATTTTCGACCTCCCTAAACTTAATCTTGTCTAATTAGGGTTTCTAACCAATCTTGTCCATCCATTAGGTGTTTTTGTGTCATTGGATAAACATTTAGGTCATTTTCGAACTCCGTAGGCTAATTCTTTTCCAATTAGGGGTTTTAACCAATCTTGTGCATCCTTTTGGTGTTTTTGTGTCATTGGATGAATATTTAGGTCATTTTCGTCATCCCTAGGCTAATTCTTATCGAATTAGGGTTTTTAACCAATCTTGTAATCTTGTGCATCCAATATGTGGTTTGTGTCGTTGGATGAATATTTAGGTCATTTTCGTCCTCCCTACACTTAATCTTGTCCAATTAGGGATTTTAACCAATATTGTTCATTCAATAGGTGTTTTGTGTCATTGGATGAACATTTAGGTTATTTTCGTCCTCCCTACACTTAATGTAGTCCAAATAGGGTTTTTAACCAATCTTGTGCATCCATTAGGTGTTTTTGTGTCATTGGATGAACATTTAGGTCATTTTCGAACTCCCTAGGCTAATTCTTCTCCAATTAGGGTTTTTAACCAATCTTGTGCATCCATTAGGTGTTTTTGTGTCATTGGATGAACATTTAGGTCATTTTTGTCCTCCCTAGGCTAATTCTTGTCCAATTAGGGTTTTTAACCAATCTTTTCCATCCAATAGGTGTTTTGTGTCATTGGATCAACATTTAGGTCGTTTTTCATCCTCCCTAGGCTTATGCTTGTCCAATTAGGGTTTCTAACCAATCTTGTGCATCCAATAGTTGTGTTTGTGTCATTGGATGAACAATTAGGTCATTTTCGACCTCCCTAGGCTTATGCTTGTCCAATTAGGGTTTCTAACCAATCTTGTGCATCCAATTGTTGTGTTTGTGTCATTGGATGAACAATTAGGTCATTTTCGACCTCCCTAGGCTTATTCTTGTCCAATTAGGGTTTCTAACCAATCTTGTGCATCCAATAGGTGTGTTTGTATCATTGAATGAACAATTAAGTGATTTTCGTCCTCCCTAGGCTAATTCTTGTCCAATTAGGGTTTTCAACCAATCTTGTGTATCCAATAGGTGTTTTTTGTCATTGGATGAACATTTAGGTCATTTTCGTCCTTCCTACACTTAATGTAGTCCAATTAGGGTTTTTAACCATTCTTGTACATCCATTAGGTGTTTTTGTGTCATTGGATGAACATTTATGTCATTTACGTCATACCTAGGCTAATTCTTATCCAATTGGGGTTTTTAACCAATCTTATGCATCCAATACGTGTTTTGTGTCATTGGATGAACATTTAGGTGATTTTCGTCCTCCCTACACTTAATCTTGTCCAATTAGGGTTTTTAACTAATCTTGTGCATGCATTAGGTGTTTTTGTGTCATTGGATGAACATTTAGGTCATTTTTGTCCTCCCTAGGCTAATTCTTGTCCAATTAGGATTTTTAACCAATCTTGTGCATCCAATAGATGTGTTTGTGTCATTGGATGAACTTTATGTCATTTTCGACCTCCCGACACTTAATCTTGTCCAATTAGGGTTTCTAACCAATCTTGTGAATCCAATAGGTGTTTTTGTGTCATTGGATGAACAATTAGGTCATTTTCGTCCTCCCTAGGCTAATTGTTGTCCAATTAGGGTTTTTAACCAATCTTGTGCATCCAATAGGTGTTTCGTGTCATTGGATGAACATTTAGGTCATTTGCGTCCTCCCTACACTTAATGTAGTCCAATTAGGGTTTTCAACCAATCTTGTGCATCCATTAGGTGTTTTTGTGTGATTGGATGAACATTTATGTCATTTTCGTCCTCCCTAGGCTAATTCTTGTCCAATTAGGGTTTTTAACTAATCTTTTGCATCCAATAGGTGTTTTGTGTCATTGGATGAACATTTAGGTCATTTTCGTCCTCCCTACACTTAATCTTGTCCAATTAGGGTTTTCAACCAATCTTGTGCATCCATTAGGTGTTTTTGTGTGATTGGATGAACATTTATGTCATTTTCGTCCTCCCTAGGCTAATTCTTGTCCAATTAGGGTTTTTAACCAATCTTGTGCATCCAATAGGTGTTTCGTGTCATTGGATGAACATTTAGGTCATTTGCGTCCTCCCTACACTTAATGTAGTCCAATAAGGGTTTTCAACCAATCTTGTGCATCCATTAGGTGTTTTTGTGTGATTGGATGAACATTTATGTCATTTTCGTCCTCCCTAGGCTAATTCTTGTCCAATTAGGGTTTTTAACTAATCTTTTGCATCCAATAGGTGTTTTGTGTCATTGGATGAACATTTAGGTCATTTTCGTCCTCCCTACACTTAATCTTGTCCAATTAGGGGTTTTAACCAATCTTGTGCATCCAATAGGTGTTTTGTGTCATTGGATGAATATTTAGGTCATTTTCGTCCTCCCTACACTTAATCTTGTCCAATTCGGGTTTTTAACCAATCTTGTGCATCCAATAGGTGTTTTGTGTCATTGGATGAACAATTAGATCATTTTCGACCTCCCTAAACTTAATCTTGTCTAATTAGGGTTTCTAACCAATCTTGTCCATCCATTAGGTGTTTTTGTGTCATTGGATAAACATTTAGGTCATTTTCGAACTCCGTAGGCTAATTCTTTTCCAATTAGGGGTTTTAACCAATCTTGTGCATCCTTTTGGTGTTTTTGTGTCATTGGATGAATATTTAGGTCATTTTCGTCATCCCTAGGCTAATTCTTATCCAATTAGGGTTTTTAACCAATCTTGTAATCTTGTGCATCCAATATGTGGTTTGTGTCGTTGGATGAATATTTAGGTCATTTTCGTCCTCCCTACACTTAATCTTGTCCAATTAGGGTTTTAACCAATATTGTTCATTCAATAGGTGTTTTGTGTCATTGGATGAACATTTAGGTTATTTTCGTCCTCCCTACACTTAATGTAGTCCAAATAGGGTTTTTAACCAATCTTGTGCATCCATTAGGTGTTTTTGTGTCATTGGATGAACATTTAGGTCATTTTCGAACTCCCTAGGCTAATTCTTGTCCAATTAGGGTTTTTAACCAATCTTGTGCATCCATTAGGTGTTTTTGTGTCATTGGATGAACATTTAGGTCATTTTTGTCCTCCCTAGGCTAATTCTTGTCCAATTAGGGTTTTTAACCAATCTTTTCCATCCAATAGGTGTTTTGTGTCATTGGATGAACATTTAGGTCGTTTTTCATCCTCCCTAGGCTTATGCTTGTCCAATTAGGGTTTCTAACCAATCTTGTGCATCCAATAGTTGTGTTTGTGTCATTGGATGAACAATTAGGTCATTTTCGACCTCCCTAGGCTTATGCTTGTCCAATTAGGGTTTCTAACCAATCTTGTGCATCCAATTGGTGTGTTTGTGTCATTGGATGAACAATTAGGTCATTTTCGACCTCCCTAGGCTTATTCTTGTCCAATTAGGGTTTCTAACCAATCTTGTGCATCCAATAGGTGTGTTTGTGTCATTGGATGAACAATTAAGTGATTTTCTTCCTCCCTAGGCTAATTCTTGTCCAATTAGGGTTTTTAACCAATCTTGTGTATCCAATAGGTGTTTTGTGTCATTGGATGAACATTTAGGTCATTTTCGTCCTCCCTACACTTAATCTTGTCCAATTAGGGTTTTTAACCAATCTTGTGCATCCAATAGGTGTTTTGTGTCATTGGATGAACATTTAGGTCATTTTCGTCCTCCCTACACTTAATCTTGTCCAATTAGGGTTGTTAACCAATCTTGTGCATCCAATAGGTGTTTTGTGTCATTGGATGAACATTTAGGTCATTTTCGTCCTCCCTAGGCTAATTCTTGTCCAATTAGGGTTTTTAACCAATCTTGTGCATCCAATAGGTGTTTTGTATCATTGGATGAACATTTAGGTCATTTTCGTCCTCCCAAAACATAATCTTGTCCAATTAGCTTTCTAACCAATCTTGTGCATCCAATAGGTGTTTTGTGTCATTCGATGAACATTTAGGTCATTTACGTCCTCCCTACACTTAATCTTGTCCAATTAGGGTTTTTAACCAATCTTGTGCATCCAATAGGTGTTTTTTTGTCATTGGCTGAACATTTAGGTCATTTTCGTCTTCCCCACACTTAATGTAGTCCAATTAGGGTTTTTAACCAATCTTGTGAATCCATTAGGTGTTTTTGTGTCATTGGATGAACATTTAGGTCATTTTCGTCCTCCCTAGGTTAATTCTTGTCCAATTAGGGTTTTTAACCAATCTTGTGCATCCAATAGGTGTTTTATATCATTGGATGAACATTTAGGTCATTTTCGTCCTCCCAAAACATAATCTTGTCCAATTAGCTTTCTAACCAATCTTGTGCATCCAATAGGTGTTTTGTGTCATTCGATGAACATTTAGGTCATTTACGTCCTCCCTACACTTAATCTTGTCCAATTAGGGTTTTTAACCAATCTTGTGCATCCAATAGGTGTTTTTGTGTCATTGGATGAACATTTAGGTCATTTTCATCCTCCCTACACTTAATGTAGTCCAATTAGGGTTTTTAACCAATCTTGTGAATCCATTAGGTGTTTTTGTGTCATTGGATGAACATTTAGGTCATTTTCTTCCTCCCTAGGCTAATTCTTGTCCAATTAGGGTTTTTAACCAATCTTGTGCATCCAATAGGTGTTTTGTATCATTGGATGAACATTTAGGTCATTTTCGTCCTCCCAAAACATAATCTTGTCCAATTAGCTTTCTAACCAATCTTGTGCATCCAATAGGTGTTTTGTGTCATTCGATGAACATTTAGGTCATTTACGTCCTCCCTACACTTAATCTTGTCCAATTAGGGTTTTTAACCAATCTTGTGCATCCAATAGGTGTTTTTGTGTCATTGGATGAACATTTAGGTCATTTTCGTCCTCCCTACACTTAATGTAGTCCAATTAAGGTTTTTAACCAATCTTGTGAATCCATTAGGTGTTTTGTGTTATTGGAGGAACATTTAGGTCATTTTCATACTCCCTAGGCTTATGCTTGTCCAATTAGGGTTTCTAACCAATCTTGTGCATCCAATAGTTATGTTTGTGTCATTGGATGAACAATTAGGTCATTTTCGTCCTCCCTAGGCTAATTCTTGTCCAATTTGGGTTTTTAACCAATCTTGTGCATCCAATAGGTGTTTTGTGTCATTGCATGAATATTTAGGTCATTTTCGTCCTCCCTACACTTAATCTTGTCCAATTAGGGTTTTTAACCAATCTTGTGCATCCAATAGGTGTTTTTGTGTCATTGGATGAACATTTAGGTCATTTACGTCCTCCCTACACTTAAACTTGTCCAATTAGGGTTCTTAACCAATCTTGTGCATCCATTAGGTGTTTTTGTGTCATATGATGAACATTTAGGTCATTTTCGTGTTCCCTAGGCTAATTCTTGTCCAATTAGGGTTTTTAACCAATCTTGTGCATCCAATAGGTGTTTTTGTGTCATTGGATGAACATTTAGGTCATTTTTGTCCTCCCTAGGCTAATTCTTGTCCAATTAGAGCTTTTAACCAATCTTGTGCATCCATTAGGTGTTTTTGTGTCATTGGATGAACATTTAGGTCATTTTCGTCTTCCCTAGGCTAATTCTTGTCCAATTAGGGTTTTTAACCAATCTTGTGCATCCAATAGGTGTTTTGTGTCATTGGATGAACATTTAGGTCATTTTCGTCCTCCTTACACTTAATGTAGTCCAATTAGGGTTTTTAACCAATCTTGTGCATCCATTAGGTATTATTGTGTCATTGGATGAACAATTAGGTCATTTTCGTCCTCCCTAGGCTAATTCTTGTCCAATTAGGGTTTTTAACCAATCTTGTGCATCCAATAGGTGTTTTGTGTCATTGGATGAACATTTAGGTGATTTTCGTCCTCCCTACACTTAATCTTGTCCAATTAGGGTTTTTAACTAATCTTGTGCATGCATTAGGTGTTTTTGTGTCATTGGATGAACATTTAGGTCATTTTTGTCCTCCCTAGGCTTATTCTTGTCCAATTAGGATTTTTAACCAATCTTGTGCATCCAATAGATGTGTTTGTGTCATTGGATGAACTTTATGTCATTTTCGTCCTCCCTACACTTAATCTTGTCCAATTAGGGTTTCTAACCAATCTTGTGCATCCAATAGGTGTTTTTGTGTCATTGGATCAACAATTAGGTCATTTTCGTCCTCCCTAGGCTAATTCTTGTCCAATTAGGGTTTTTAACCAATCTTGTGCATCCAATAGGTGTTTCGTGTCATTGGATGAACATTTAGGTCATTTGCGTCCTCCCTACACTTAATGTAGTCCAATTAGGGTTTTCAACCAATCTTGTGCATCCATTAGGTGTTTTTGTGTCATTGGATGAACATTTATGTCATTTTCGTCCTCCCTAGGCTAATTCTTGTCCAATTAGGGTTTTTAACTAATCTTTTGCATCCAATAGGTGTTTTGTGTCATTGGATGAACATTTAGGTCATTTTCGTCCTCCCTACACTTAATCTTGTCCAATTAGGGGTTTTAACCAATCTTGTGCATCCAATAGGTGTTTTGTGTCATTGGATGAATATTTAGGTCATTTTCGTCCTCCCTACACTTAATCTTGTCCAATTCGGGTTTTTAACCAATCTTGTGCATCCAATAGGTGTTTTGTGTCATTGGATGAACAATTAGATCATTTTCGTCCTCCCTAAACTTAATCTTGTCCAATTAGGGTTTCTAACCAATCTTGTGCATCCATTAGGTGTTTTTGTGTCATTGGATGAACATTTAGGTCATTTTCATCCTCCCTAGTCTTATGCTTGTCCAATTAGGGTTTCTAACCAATCTTGTGCATCCAATAGTTGTGTTTGTGTCAATGGATGAACAATTAGGTCATTTTCGACCTCCCTAGGCTTATTCTTGTCCAATTAGGGTTTCTAACCAATCTTGTGTATGCAATAGGTGCGTTTGTGTCATTGGATGAACAATTAGGTCATTTTCGTCCTCCCTAGGCTAATTCTCTTCCAATTAGGGTTTTTAACTAATCTTGTGCTTCCAATCGGTGTTTTGTGTCATTGGATGAACATTTAGGTCATTTTCGTCCTCCCTACACTTAATGTAGTCCAATTAGGGTTTTTAACCAATCTTGTGCATCCATTAGGTGTTTTTGTGTCATTGGATGAACATTTAGGTCATTTTCGTCTTCCCTAGGCTAATTCTTGTCCAATTAGGGTTTTTAACCAATCTTGTGCATCCAATAGGTGTTTTGTGTCATTTCAAGAACGTTTAACTCATTTTCGTTCTCCCTACAATTAATCTTGTCCAATTAGGGTTTTTAACCAATGTTGTGCATCCAATAGGTGTTTTGTATCATTGGATGAACAATCAGGTCATTTTCGTCCTCCCTAGGCTAATTCTTGTCCAATTAGGGTTTTTAGCCAATCTTGTGCATCCAACAGGTGTTTTGTGTCATTGGATGAACATTTAGGCCATCTTCGTCCTCCCTACACTTAATCTTGTCCAATTAGGGTTTTTAACCAATCTTGTGCATCCATAAGGTTTTTTTGTGTCATTGGATGAACATTTAGGTCATTTTCGTCCTCCCTAGGCTAATTCTTGTCCAATTAGGGTTTTTAACCAATCTTGTGCATCCATTAGGTGTTTTTGTGTCATTGGATGAACATTTAGGTCATTTTTGTCCTCCCTAGGCTAATTCTTGTCCAATTAGGGTTTTTAACCAATCTTGTCCATCCAATAGGTGTGTTTGTGTCATTGGATGAACAATTAAGTCATTTTCGTCCTCCCTAGGCTAATTCTTGTCAAATTAGGGTTTTTAACCGATCTTGTGCAATCAATAGGTGTTTTGTGTCATTGGATGAACATTTAGGTTATTTTCGTCCTCCCTACACTTAATGTAGTCCAATTAGGGTTTTTAACCAATCTTGTGCATCCATTAGGTGTTTTTGTGTCATTGGATGAACATTTAGGTTATTTTCGTCCTCCCTACACTTAATGTAGTCCAATTAGGGTTTTTAACCAATCTTGTGCATCCATTAGGTGTTTTTGTGACATTGGATGAAAATTTAGGTCATTTTCATCCTCCCTAGGCTAATTCTTGTCCAATTAGGGTTTTTAACCAATCTTGTCCATCCAATAGGTGTTTTGTGTCATTGGATGAACATTTAGGTCGTTTTTCATCCTCCCTAGGCTTATGCTTGTCCAATTAGGGTTTCTAACCAATCTTGTGCATCCAATAGTTGTGTTTGTGTCATTGGATGAACAATTAGGTCATTTTCGACCTCCCTAGGCTTATGCTTGTCCAATTAGGGTTTCTAACCAATCTTGTGCATCCAATAGGTGTGTTTGTATCATTGAATGAACAATTAAGTGATTTTCGTCCTCCCTAGGCTAATTCTTGTCCAATTAGGGTTTTCAACCAATCTTGTGTATCCAATAGGTGTTTTGTGTCATTGGATGAACATTTAGGTCGTTTTTCATCCTCCCTAGGCTTATGCTTGTCCAATTAGGGTTTCTAACCAATCTTGTGCATCCAATAGTTGTGTTTGTGTCATTGGATGAACAATTAGGTCATTTTCGACCTCCCTAGGCTTATGCTTGTCCAATTAGGGTTTCTAACCAATCTTGTGCATCCAATTGTTGTGTTTGTGTCATTGGATGAACAATTAGGTCATTTTCGACCTCCCTAGGCTTATTCTTGTCCAATTAGGGTTTCTAACCAATCTTGTGCATCCAATAGGTGTGTTTGTATCATTGAATGAACAATTAAGTGATTTTCGTCCTCCCTAGGCTAATTCTTGTCCAATTAGGGTTTTCAACCAATCTTGTGTATCCAATAGGTGTTTTGTGTCATTGGATGAACATTTAGGTCATTTTCGTCCTCCCTACACTTAATGTAGTCCAATTAGGGTTTTTAACCATTCTTGTACATCCATTAGGTGTTTTTGTGTCATTGGATGAACATTTATGTCATTTACGTCATACCTAGGCTAATTCTTATCCAATTGGGGTTTTTAACCAATCTTATGCATCCAATACGTGTTTTGTGTCATTGGATGACCATTTAGGTGATTTTCGTCCTCCCTACACTTAATCTTGTCCAATTAGGGTTTTTAACTAATCTTGTGCATGCATTAGGTGTTTTTGTGTCATTGGATGAACATTTAGGTCATTTTTGTCCTCCCTAGGCTAATTCTTGTCCAATTAGGATTTTTAACCAATCTTGTGCATCCAATAGATGTGTTTGTGTCATTGGATGAACTTTATGTCATTTTCGACCTCCCGACACTTAATCTTGTCCAATTAGGGTTTCTAACCAATCTTATGAATCCAATAGGTGTTTTTGTGTCATTGGATGAACAATTAGGTCATTTTCGTCCTCCCTAGGCTAATTGTTGTCCAATTAGGGTTTTTAACCAATCTTGTGCATCCAATAGGTGTTTCGTGTCATTGGATGAACATTTAGGTCATTTGCGTCCTCCCTACACTTAATGTAGTCCAATTAGGGTTTTCAACCAATCTTGTGCATCCATTAGGTGTTTTTGTGACATTGGATAAACATTTAGGTTATTTTCGTCCTCCCTAGGCTAATTCTTGTCCAATTATCGTTTTTAACCAATCTTGTGCATCCAATAGGTGTTTTGTGTCATTGGATGAACATTTAGGTCATTTTCGTCCTATCTAATCTTAATGTAGTCCAATTAGGGTTTTCAACCATTCTTGTGCATCCATTAGGTGTTTTTGTGTCATTGGATGAACATTTAGTTCATTTTCGTCATCCCTAGGCTAATTCTTGTCCAATTAGGATTTTTAACCAATCTTGTGCATCCAATAGATGTGTTTGTGTCATTGGATGAACTTTATGTCATTTTCGACCTCCCGACACTTAATCTTGTCCAATTAGGGTTTCTAACCAATCTTGTGAATCCAATAGGTGTTTTTGTGTCATTGGATGAACAATTAGGTCATTTTCGTCCTCCCTAGGCTAATTGTTGTCCAATTAGGGTTTTTAACCAATCTTGTGCATCCAATAGGTGTTTCGTGTCATTGGATGAACATTTAGGTCATTTGCGTCCTCCCTACACTTAATGTAGTCCAATTAGGGTTTTCAACCAATCTTGTGCATCCATTAGGTGTTTTTGTGACATTGGATAAACATTTAGGTTATTTTCGTCCTCCCTAGGCTAATTCTTGTCCAATTATCGTTTTTAACCAATCTTGTGCATCCAATAGGTGTTTTGTGTCATTGGATGAACATTTAGGTCATTTTCGTCCTATCTAATCTTAATGTAGTCCAATTAGGGTTTTCAACCATTCTTGTGCATCCATTAGGTGTTTTTGTGTCATTGGATGAACATTTAGTTCATTTTCGTCATCCCTAGGCTAATTCTTGTCCAATTAGGGTTTTAAACTAATCTTTTGCATCCAATAGGTGTTTTGTGTCATTGGATGAACATTTAGGTCATTTGCGTCCTCCCTACACTTAATGTAGTCCAATTAGGGTTTTCAACCAATCTTGTGCATCCATTAGGTGTTTTTGTGACATTGGATAAACATTTAGGTTATTTTCGTCCTCCCTAGGCTAATTCTTGTCCAATTATCGTTTTTAACCAATCTTGTGCATCCAATAGGTGTTTTGTGTCATTGGATGAACATTTAGGTCATTTTCGTCCTATCTAATCTTAATGTAGTCCAATTAGGGTTTTCAACCATTCTTGTGCATCCATTAGGTGTTTTTGTGTCATTGGATGAACATTTAGTTCATTTTCGTCATCCCTAGGCTAATTCTTGTCCAATTAGGGTTTTAAACTAATCTTTTGCATCCAATAGGTGTTTTGTGTCATTGGATGAACATTTAGGTCATTTTCGTCCTCCCTACACTTAATCTTGTGCAATTAGGGTTTTTAACCAACCTTGTGCATTCATTAGGTGTTTTTGTGTCATTGGATGAACATTTAGGTTATTTTCGTCCTCCCTAGGCTAATTCTAGTACAATTAGGGGTTTTAACCAATCTTGTGCATCCAATAGGTGTTTTGTGTCATTGGATGAATATTTAGGTCATTTTCGTCCTCCCTACACTTAATCTTGTCCAATTCGGGTTTTTAACCAATCTTGTGCATCCAATAGGTGTTTTGTGTCATTGGATGAACAATTAGATCATTTTCGTCCTCCCTAAACTTAATCTTGTCCAATTAGGGTTTCTAACCAATCTTGTGCATCCATTAGGTGTTTTTGTGTCATTGGATGAACATTTAGGTCATTTTCATCCTCCCTAGTCTTATGCTTGTCCAATTAGGGTTTCTAACCAATCTTGTCCATCCAATAGTTGTGTTTGTGTCATTGGATGAACATTTAGGCCATTTTCGTCCTCCGTAGGCTAATTCTTGTCCAATTGGGGTTTTTAACCAATCTTGTGTATCCAATAGGTGTTTTGTGTCATTGGATGAACATTTAGGTCATTTTCGTCCTCCCTACACTTAATGTAGTTCAATTAGGGTTTTTAACCAATCCTGTGCATCCATTAGGTGTTTTTGTGTCATTGGAGAACATTTAGGTCATTTTCGTCCTCCCTAGGCTAATTCTTGTCCAATTAGGGTTTTTAACCAATCTTGTGCATCCAATAGATGTGTTTGTGTCATTGGATGAACTTTATGTCATTTTCGTCCTCCCTACACTTAATGTAGTCCAATTAGGGTTTCTAACCAATCTTGTACATCCATTAGGTGTTTTTGTGTCATTGGATGAACATTTAGGTCATTTTCGTCCTCCCTAGGCTAATTGTTGTCGAATTTGGGTTTTTAACCAATCTTGTGCATCCAATAGGTGTGTTTGTGTCATTGGATGAATATTTAGGTCATTTTCGTCCTCCCTACACTTAATCTTTCCAATTAGGGTTTTTAACCAATCTTGTGCATCCAATAGGTGTTTTGTGTCATTGGATGAACAACTAGATCATTTTCGTCCTCCCTAAACTTAATCTTGTCCAATTAGGGTTTCTAACCAATCTTGTTCATCCATTTGGTGTTTTTGTGTCATTGGATGAACATTTAGGTCAGTTTCATCCTCCCTAGTCTTATGCTTGTCCAATTAGGGTTTCTAACCAATCTTGTGCATCCAATTGTTGTGTTTGTGTCATTCGATAAATAATTAGGTCATTTTCGACCTCCCTAGTCTTATTCTTGTCCAATTAGGGTATCTAACCATTCTTGTGCATCCAATAGGTGTTTTGTGTTATTGGATGAACATTTAGGTGATTTTCGTCCGCCCTACACTTAATCTTGTCCAATTAGGGTTTCTAACCAATCTTGTGCATCCAATAGGTGGTTTTTCGTCATTGGATGAACAATTAGGTCATTTTCGTCCTCCCTAGGCTAAATCTTGTCCAATTAGGGTTTTTAACCAATCTTTTGCATTCAATAGGTGTTTTGTGTCATTGGATCAACATTTAGGTCATTTTCTTCCTCCCTACACTTAATGTAGTCAAATTAGGGTTTTTAACCAATCTTGTGCATCCATTAGGTGTTTTTGTGTCATTGGATAAACATTTAGGTCATTTTCGAACTCCCTAGGCTAATTCTTTTCCAATTAGGGGTTTTAACCAATCTTGTGCATCCATTAGGTGTTTTTGTGTCATTGGATGAACATTTAGGTCATTTTCGTCCTCCCTAGGCTAATTCTTGTCCAATTAGTGTTTTTAACCAATCTTGCGTATCCAATAGGTGTTTTTGTGTCATTGGATGAACATTTAGGTCATTTTCGTCGTCCCTACACTTAATGTAGTCCAATTAGGGTTTTTAACCAATCTTGTGCATCCATTAGGTGTTTTTGTGTCATTGGATGAACATTTAGGTCATTTTCGTCCTCCCTAGGCTAATTCTTGTCCAATTAGGGTTTTAACCAATCTTGTGCATCCAATAGGTGTTTTGTGTCATTGGATGAATATTTAGGTCATTTTCGTCATCCCTACACTTAATCTTGTCCAATTAGGGTTTTTAACCAATCTTGTGCATCCAATAGGTGTTTTGTGTCATTGGATGAACAATTAGATGATTTTCGTCCTCCCTATAATTAATCTTGTCCAATTAGGGTTTCTAACCAATCTTGTGCATCCATTAGGTGTTTTTGTGTCATTGGATGAACATTTAGGTTAGTTTCATCCTCCCTAGTCTTATGCTTGTCCAATTAGGGTTTCTAACCAATCTTGTGCATCCAATTGGTGTGTTTGTGTCATTGGATGAACAATTAGGTCATTTTCGACCTCCCTAGGCTTATTCTTGTCCAATTAGGGTTTCTAACCAATCTTGTGCATCCAATAGGTGTGTTTGTATCATTGAATGAACAATTAAGTGATTTTCGTCCTCCCTAGGCTAATTCTTGTCCAATTAGGGTTTTCAACCAATCTTGTGTATCCAATAGGTGTTTTGTGTCATTGGATGAACATTTAGGTCATTTTCGTCCTCCCTACACTTAATGTAGTCCAATTAGGGTTTTTAACCATTCTTGTACATCCATTAGGTGTTTTTGTGTCATTGGATGAACATTTATGTCATTTACGTCATACCTAGGCTAATTCTTATCCAATTGGGGTTTTTAACCAATCTTATGCATCCAATACGTGTTTTGTGTCATTGGATGAACATTTAGGTGATTTTCGTCCTCCCTACACTTAATCTTGTCCAATTAGGGTTTTTAACTAATCTTGTGCATGCATTAGGTGTTTTTGTGTCATTGGATGAACATTTAGGTCATTTTTGTCCTCCCTAGGCTAATTCTTGTCCAATTAGGATTTTTAACCAATCTTGTGCATCCAATAGATGTGTTTGTGTCATTGGATGAACTTTATGTCATTTTCGACCTCCCGACACTTAATCTTGTCCAATTAGGGTTTCTAACCAATCTTGTGAATCCAATAGGTGTTTTTGTGTCATTGGATGAACAATTAGGTCATTTTCGTCCTCCCTAGGCTAATTGTTGTCCAATTAGGGTTTTTAACCAATCTTGTGCATCCAATAGGTGTTTCGTGTCATTGGATGAACATTTAGGTCATTTGCGTCCTCCCTACACTTAATGTAGTCCAATTAGGGTTTTCAACCAATCTTGTGCATCCATTAGGTGTTTTTGTGTCATTGGATAAACATTTAGGTTATTTTCGTCCTCCCTAGGCTAATTCTTGTCCAATTATCGTTTTTAACCAATCTTGTGCATCCAATAGGTGTTTTGTGTCATTGGATGAACATTTAGGTCATTTTCGTCCTATCTAATCTTAATGTAGTCCAATTAGGGTTTTCAACCATTCTTGTGCATCCATTAGGTGTTTTTGTGTCATTGGATGAACATTTAGTTCATTTTCGTCATCCCTAGGCTAATTCTTGTCCAATTAGG
>JBBPBS010000448.1:117062-142677 GCA_037974835.1 Cicer judaicum
ACACTTAATCTTGTCCAATTAGGGTTTCTAACCAATCTTGTGAATCCAATAGGTGTTTTTGTGTCATTGGATGAACAATTAGGTCATTTTCGTCCTCCCTAGGCTAATTGTTGTCCAATTAGGGTTTTTAACCAATCTTGTGCATCCAATAGGTGTTTCGTGTCATTGGATGAACATTTAGGTCATTTGCGTCCTCCCTACACTTAATGTAGTCCAATTAGGGTTTTCAACCAATCTTGTGCATCCATTAGGTGTTTTTGTGACATTGGATAAACATTTAGGTTATTTTCGTCCTCCCTAGGCTAATTCTTGTCCAATTATCGTTTTTAACCAATCTTGTGCATCCAATAGGTGTTTTGTGTCATTGGATGAACATTTAGGTCATTTTCGTCCTATCTAATCTTAATGTAGTCCAATTAGGGTTTTCAACCATTCTTGTGCATCCATTAGGTGTTTTTGTGTCATTGGATGAATATTTAGTTTATTTTCGTCCTTCCTACACTTAATGTAGTCCAATTAGGGTTTTTAACAAATCTTGTGCATCCAATTATTGTGTTTGTGCCATTGGTTGAACAATTAGGTCATTTTCGACCTCCCTAGTCTTATTCTTGTCCAATCAGGGTTTCTAACCAATCTTGTGCATCCAATAGGTGTTTTGTGTCATTGGATGAACATTTAGGTGATTTTCGTCCGCCCTACACTTAATCTTTTCCAATTAGGGTTTCTAACCAATCTTGTGCATCCAATAGGTGTTTTTGCGTCATTGGATGAATAATTAGGTCATTTTCGTCCACCCCAGGCTAATTCTTGTCCAATTAGGGTTTTTAACCAATCTTGTGTATCCAATAGGTGTTTTGTGTCATTGGATGAACATTTAGGTCATTTTCGTCTCCCAACACTTAATGTAGTCCAATTAGGGTTTTAACCAATCTTGTGCATCGTTTTGGTGTTTTTGTGTCATTGGATGAATATTTAGGTCATTTTCGTCATCCCTAGGCTAATTCTTATCCAATTAGGGTTTTTAACCAATCTTGTAATCTTTTCCATCCAATATGTGTTTTGTGTCGTTGGATGAATATTTAGGTCATTTTCGTCCTCCCTACACTTAATCTTGTCCAATTAGGGATTTTAACCAATATTGTGCATTCAATAGGTGTTTTGTGTCATTGGATGAACGTTTAGGTCATTTTCGTCGTCCCTACACTTAATGTAGTCCAATTAGGCTTTTTAACCAATCTAGTGCATCCATTAGGTGTTTTTGTGTCATTGGATGAACATTTAGGTCATTTTCGTCCTCCCTAGGCTAATTGTTGTCGAATTAGGGTTTTTAACCAATCTTGTGCATTCATTAGGTGTTTTTGTGTCATTGGATGAACATTTAGGTCATTTTCGTCCTCCCTACACTTAATCTTGTCCAATTAGGGTTTTTAACCAATCTTGTGCATCCAATAGGTGTTTTGTGTCATTGGATGAACATTTAGGTCATTTTCGTCCTCCCTAGGCTTATTCTTGTCCAATTAGGGTTTCTAACCAATCTTGTGCATCCAATAGGTGTGTTTGTGTCAGTGAATGAACAATTAAGTCATTTTCGTCCTCCCTAGGCTAATTCATATCAAATTAAGGTTTTTAACCAATCTTGTGCAATCAATAGGTGTTTTGTGTCAATGGATGAATATTTAGTTTATTTTCGTCCTTCCTACACTTAATGTAGTCCAATTAGGGTTTTTAACCAATCTTGTGCATCCATTAGGTGTTTTTGTGTCATTGGATGAACATTTAGGTCATTATTGTCCTCCCTAGGCTAATTCTTGTCCAATTAAGGTTTTTAACCAATCTTGTCCATTCAATAGGTGTTTTGTGTCATTGGATGAACATTTAGGTCGTTATTCATCCTCCCTAGGCTTATGCTTATCCAATTAGGGTTTCTAACCAATCTTGTGCATCCAATAGTTGTGTTTGTGTCATTGGATGAACAATTAGGTCATTTTCGACCTCCCTAGGCTTATTCTTGTCCAATTAGGGTTTCTAACCAATCTTGTGCATCCAATAGTTGTGTTTGTGTCATTGGATGAACAATTAAGTGATTTTCGTCCTCCCTAGGCTAATTCTTGTCCAATTAGGGTTTTTAACCAATCTTGTGTATCCAATAGGTGTTTTGTGTCATTGGATGAACATTTAGGTCATTTTCGTCCTCCCTACACTTAATGTAGTCCAATTAGGGTTTTTAACCACTCTTGTACATCCATTAGGTGTTTTTGTGTCATTGGATGAACATTTATGTCATTTACGTCATACCTAGGCTAATTCTTATCCAATTAGGGTTTTTAACCAATCTTATGCATCCAATACGTGTTTTGTGTCATTGGATGAACATTTAGGTGATTTTCGTCCTCCCTACACTTAATCTTGTCCAATTTGGGTTTTTAACTAATCTTGTGCATGCATTAGGTGTTTTTGTGTCATTGGATGAACATTTAGGTCATTTTTATCCTCCCTAGGCTAATTCTTGTCCAATTAGGATTTTTAACCAATCTTGTGCATCCAATAGATGTGTTTGTGTCATTGGATGAACTTTATGTCATTTTCGACCTCCCTACACTTAATCTTGTCCAGTTAGGGTTTCTAACCAATCTTGTGCATCCAATAGGTGTTTCGTGTCATTGGATGAACATTTAGGTCATTTGCATCTTCCCTACACTTAATGTAGTCCAATTAGGGTTTTCAACCAATCTTGTGCATCCATTAGGTGTTTTTGTGACATTGGATAAACATTTAGGTCATTTTCGTCCTCCCTAGGCTAATTCTTGTCCAATTATCGTTTTTAACCAATCTTGTGCATCTAATAGGTGTTTTGTGTCATTGGATGAACATTTAGGTCATTTTCGTCCTTCCTACCCTTAATGTAGTCCAATTAGCGTTTTTAACCATTCTTGTGCATCCATTAGGTGTTTTTGTGTCATTGGATGAACATTTAGGTCATTTTCGTCCTCCCTAGGCTAATTCTTGTCCAATTAGGGTTTTTAACTAATCTTTTGCATCCAATAGGTGTTTTGTGTCATTGGATGAACATTTAGGTCATTTTCGTCCTCCCTACACTTAATCTTGTCCAATTAGGGTTTTTAACCAATCTTTTGCATCCATTAGGTGTTTTTGTGTCATTTGATGACCATTTAGGTTATTTTCGTCCTCCCTAGGCTAATTCTAGTACAATTAGGGGTTTTAACCAATCTTGTGCATCCAATAGGTGTTTTGTGTCATTGGATGAATATTTAGGTCATTTTCGTCCTCCCTACACTTAATTTTGTCCAATTCGGGTTTTTAACCAATCTTGTGCATCCAATAGGTGTTTTGTGTCATTGGATGAACAATTAGATCATTTTCGACCTCCCTAAACTTAATCTTGTCTAATTAGGGTTTCTAACCAATCTTGTCCATCCATTAGGTGTTTTTGTGTCATTGGATAAACATTTAGGTCATTTTCGAACTCCGTAGGCTAATTCTTTTCCAATTAGGGGTTTTAACCAATCTTGTGCATCCTTTTGGTGTTTTTGTGTCATTGGATGAACATTTAGGTCATTTTCGAACTCCCTAGGCTAATTCTTGTCCAACTAGGGTTTTTAACCAATCTTATGCATCCATTAGGTGTTTTTGTGTCATTCGATGAACATTTAGGTCATTTTCGTCCTCCCTACACTAATCTTGTCCAATTAGGGTTTTTAACCAATCTTGTGCATCCAATAGGTGTTTTGTGTCATTGGATGAACATTTAGGTCATTTTCGTCCTCCCTAAACTTAATCTTGTCCAATTAGGGTTTTTAACCAATCTTGTGCATCCATTAGGTGTTTTTGTGTCATTGGATGAACATTTAGGTCATTTTCGACCTCCCTAGGCTTATGCTTGTCCAATTAGGGTTTCTAACCAATCTTGTGCATCCAATAGTTGTGTTTGTGTCATTGGATGAACAATTAGGTCATTTTCGACCTCCCTAGGCTTATGCTTGTCCAATTAGGGTTTCTAACCAATCTTGTGCATCCAATAGTTGTGTTTGTGTCATTGGATGAACAATTAGGTCATTTTTGTCCTCCCTAGGCTAATTCTTGTCCAATTAGGGTTTTTAACCAATCTTGTGCATCCATTAGGTGTTTTTGTGTCATTGGATGAACATTTAGGTCATTTTCGTCCTCCCTAGGCTAATTCTTGTCCAATTAGTGTTTTTAACCAATCTTGCGTATCCAATAGGTGTTTTTGTGTCATTGGATGAACATTTAGGTCATTTTCGTCGTCCCTACACTTAATGTAGTCCAATTAGGGTTTTTAACCAATCTTGTGCATCCATTAGGTGTTTTTGTGTCATTGGATGAACATTTAGGTCATTTTCGTCCTCCCTACACTTAATCTTGTCCAATTAGGGTTTTTAACCAATCTTGTGCATCCATTAGGTTTTTTTGTGTCATTGGATGAACATTTAGGTCATTTTCGTCCTCCCTAGGCTAATTCTTGTCCAATAAGTGTTTTTAACCAATCTTGTGCATTTAATAGGTGTTTTGTGTCATTGGATGAACATTTAGGTCAGTTTCATCCTCCCTAGTCTTATGCTTGTCCAATTAGGGTTTCTAACCAATCTTGTGCATCCAATTATTGTGTTTGTGCCATTGGTTGAACAATTAGGTCATTTTCGACCTCCCTAGTCTTATTCTTGTCCAATCAGGGTTTCTAACCAATCTTGTGCATCCAATAGGTGTTTTGTGTCATTGGATGAACATTTAGGTGATTTTCGTCCGCCCTACACTTAATCTTTTCCAATTAGGGTTTCTAACCAATCTTGTGCATCCAATAGGTGTTTTTGCGTCATTGGATGAATAATTAGGTCATTTTCGTCCACCCCAGGCTAATTCTTGTCCAATTAGGGTTTTTAACCAATCTTGTGTATCCAATAGGTGTTTTGTGTCATTGGATGAACATTTAGGTCATTTTCGTCTCCCAACACTTAATGTAGTCCAATTAGGGTTTTAACCAATCTTGTGCATCGTTTTGGTGTTTTTGTGTCATTGGATGAATATTTAGGTCATTTTCGTCATCCCTAGGCTAATTCTTATCCAATTAGGGTTTTTAACCAATCTTGTAATCTTTTCCATCCAATATGTGTTTTGTGTCGTTGGATGAATATTTAGGTCATTTTCGTCCTCCCTACACTTAATCTTGTCCAATTAGGGATTTTAACCAATATTGTGCATTCAATAGGTGTTTTGTGTCATTGGATGAACGTTTAGGTTATTTTCGTCGTCCCTACACTTAATGTAGTCCAATTAGGCTTTTTAACCAATCTAGTGCATCCATTAGGTGTTTTTGTGTCATTGGATGAACATTTAGGTCATTTTCGTCCTCCCTAGGCTAATTGTTGTCGAATTAGGGTTTTTAACCAATCTTGTGCATTCATTAGGTGTTTTTGTGTCATTGGATGAACATTTAGGTCATTTTCGTCCTCCCTACACTTAATCTTGTCCAATTAGGGTTTTTAACCAATCTTGTGCATCCAATAGGTGTTTTGTGTCATTGGATGAACATTTAGGTCATTTTCGTCCTCCCTAGGCTTATTCTTGTCCAATTAGGGTTTCTAACCAATCTTGTGCATCCAATAGGTGTGTTTGTGTCAGTGGATGAACAATTAAGTCATTTTCGTCCTCCCTAGGCTAATTCATATCAAATTAAGGTTTTTAACCAATCTTGTGCAATCAATAGGTGTTTTGTGTCAATGGATGAATATTTAGTTTATTTTCGTCCTTCCTACACTTAATGTAGTCCAATTAGGGTTTTTAACCAATCTTGTGCATCCATTAGGTGTTTTTGTGTCATTGGATGAACATTTAGGTCATTATTGTCCTCCCTAGGCTAATTCTTGTCCAATTAAAGTTTTTAACCAATCTTGTCCATTCAATAGGTGTTTTGTGTCATTGGATGAACATTTAGGTCGTTATTCATCCTCCCTAGGCTTATGCTTATCCAATTAGGGTTTCTAACCAATCTTGTGCATCCAATAGTTGTGTTTGTGTCATTGGATGAACAATTAGGTCATTTTCGACCTCCCTAGGCTTATTCTTGTCCAATTAGGGTTTCTAACCAATCTTGTGCATCCAATAGGTGTGTTTGTGTCATTGGATGAACAATTAAGTGATTTTCGTCCTCCCTAGGCTAATTCTTGTCCAATTAAGGTTTTTAACCAATCTTGTCCATTCAATAGGTGTTTTGTGTCATTGGATGAACATTTAGGTCGTTATTCATCCTCCCTAGGCTTATGCTTATCCAATTAGGGTTTCTAACCAATCTTGTGCATCCAATAGTTGTGTTTGTGTCATTGGATGAACAATTAGGTCATTTTCGACCTCCCTAGGCTTATTCTTGTCCAATTAGGGTTTCTAACCAATCTTGTGCATCCAATAGTTGTGTTTGTGTCATTGGATGAACAATTAGGTCATTTTCGACCTCCCTAGGCTTATTCTTGTCCAATTAGGGTTTCTAACCAATCTTGTGCATCCAATAGGTGTGTTTGTGTCATTGGATGAACAATTAAGTGATTTTCGTCCTCCCTAGGCTAATTCTTGTCCAATTAGGGTTTTTAACCAATCTTGTGTATCCAATAGGTGTTTTGTGTCATTGGATGAACATTTAGGTCATTTTCGTCCTCCCTACACTTATTGTAGTCCAATTAGGGTTTTTAACCATTTTTGTACATCCATTAGGTGTTTTTGTGTCATTGGATGAACATTTATGTCATTTACGTCATACCTAGGCTAATTCTTATCCAATTAGGTTTTTTAACCAATCTTATGCATCCAATACGTGTTTTGTGTCATTGGATGAACATTTAGGTGATTTTCGTCCTCCCTACACTTAATCTTGTCCAATTAGGGTTTTTAACTAATCTTGTGCATGCATTAGGTGTTTTTGTGTCATTGGATGAACATTTAGGTTATTTTTGTCCTCCCTAGGCTAATTCTTGTCCAATAAGGATTTTTAACCAATCTTGTGCATCCAATAGATGTGTTTGTGTCATTGGATGAACTTTATGTCATTTTTGACCTCCCTACACTTAATCTTGTCCAATTAGGGTTTTTAACCAATCTTGTGCATCCATTAGGTGTTTTTGTGTCATTGGATGAACATTTAGGTCATTTTCGTCCTCCCTACACTTAATCTTGTCCAATTAGGGTTTTTAGCCAATCTTGTGCATCCATTAGGTGTTTTTGTGTCATTGGATGAACATTTAGGTCATTTTCGTCCTCCCTATACTTAATCTTGTCCAATTAGGGTTTTTAACCAATCTTGTGCATCCATTAGGTTTTTTTGTGTCATTGAATGAACATTTAGGTCATTTTCGTCCTCCCTAGGCTAATTCTTGTCCAATAAGTGTTTTTAACCAATCTTGTGCATCTATTAGGTGTTTTGTGTCATTGGATGAACATTTAGGTCAGTTTCATCCTCCCTAGTCTTATGCTTGTCCAATTAGGGTTTCTAACCAATCTTGTGCATCCAATTGTTGTGTTTGTGTCATTGGATGAACAATTAGGTCATTTTCGACCTCCCTAGTCTTATTCTTGTCCACTCAGGGTTTCTAACCAATCTTGTGCATCCAATAGGTGTTTTTGCGTCATTGGATGAACAATTAGGTCATTTTCGTCCACCCTAGGCTAATTCTTGTGCAATTAGGGTTTTTAACCAATCTTGTGTATCCAATAGGTGTTTTGTGTCATTGGATGAACATTTAGGTCATTTTCGTCTCTCTACACTTAATGTAGTCCAATTAGGGTTTTAACCAATCTTGTGCATCCATTAGGTGTTTTTGTGTCATTGGATAAACATTTAGGTCATTTTCGAACTCCGTAGGCTAATTCTTTTCCAATTAGGGGTTTTAACCAATCTTGTGCATCCTTTTGGTGTTTTTGTGTCATTGGATGAATATTTAGGTCATTTTCGTTATCCCTAGGCTAATTCTTATCCAATTAGGGTTTTTAACCAATCTTGTAATCTTTTGCATCCAATATGTGTTTTGTGTCGTTGGATGAATATTTAGGTCATTTTCGTCCTCCCTACACTTAATCTTGTCCAATTAGGGATTTTAACCAATATTGTGCATTCAATAGGTGTTTTGTGTCATTGGATGAACATTTAGGTCATTTTCGTCCTCCCTACACTTAATGTAGTCCAATTAGGCTTTTTAACCAATCTAGTGCATCCATTAGGTGGTTTTGTGTTATTGGATGAACATTTAGGTCATTTTCGAACACCCTAGGCTAATTCTTGTCCAATTAGGGTTTTTAACCAATCTTGTGCATCCATTAGGTGTTTTTGTGTCATTGGATGAACATTTAGGTCATTTTCGTCCTCCCTACACTTAATCTTGTCCAATTAGGGTTTTTAACCAATCTTGTGCATCCAATAGGTGTTTTGTGTCGTTGGATGAACATTTAGTTCATTTTCGTCCTCCCTACACTTAATCTTGTCCAATTAGGGTTTTTAACCAATCTTGTGCATCCAATAGGTGTTTTGTGTCATTGGATGACAATTTAGGTCATTTTCGTCCTCCCTAGGCTTATTCTTGTCCAATTAGGGTTTCTAACCAATCTTGTGCATCCAATAGGTGTGTTTGTGTCAGTGGATGAACAATTAAGTCATTTTCGTCCTCCCTAGGCTAATTCATATCAAATTAAGGTTTTTAACCAATCTTGTGCAATCAATAGGTGTTTTGTGTCAATGGATGAATATTTAGTTTATTTTCGTCCTTCCTACACTTAATGTAGTCCAATTAGGGTTTTTAACCAATCTTGTGCATCCATTAGGTGTTTTTGTGTCATTGGATGAACATTTAGGTCATTATTGTCCTCCCTAGGCTAATTCTTGTCCAATTAAGGTTTTTAACCAATCTTGTCCATTCAATAGGTGTTTTGTGTCATTGGATGAACATTTAGGTCGTTATTCATCCTCCCTAGGCTTATGCTTATCCAATTAGGGTTTCTAACCAATCTTGTGCATCCAATAGTTGTGTTTGTGTCATTGGATGAACAATTAGGTCATTTTCGACCTCCCTAGGCTTATGCTTGTCCAATTAGGGTTTCTAACCAATCTTGTGCATCCAATAGTTGTGTTTGTGTCATTGGATGAACAATTAGGTCATTTTCGACCTCCCTAGGCTTATTCTTGTCCAATTAGGGTTTCTAACCAATCTTGTGCATCCAATAGGTGTGTTTGTGTCATTGGATGAACAATTAAGTGATTTTCGTCCTCCCTAGGCTAATTCTTGTCCAATTAGGGTTTTTAACCAATCTTGTCCATCCAATAGGTGTTTTGTGTCATTGGATGAACGTTTAGGTCGTTTTTCATCCTCCCTAGGCTTATGCTTGTCCAATTAGGGTTTCTAACCAATCTTGTGCATCCAATAGTTGTGTTTGTGTCATTGGATGAACAATTAGGTCATTTTCGATCTCCCTAGGCTTATGCTTGTCCAATTAGGGTTTCTAACCAATTTTGTGCATCCAATAGTTGTTTTTGTGTCATCGGATGAACAATTAGGTCATTTTCGACCTCCCTAGGCTTATTCTTGTCCAATTAGGGTTTCTAACCAATCTTGTGCATCCAATAGGTGTGTTTGTGTCATTGGATGAACAATTAAGTGATTTTCGTCCTCCCTAGGCTAATTCTTGTCCAATTAGGGTTTTTAACCAATCTTGTCCATCCAATAGGTGTTTTGTGTCATTGGATGAACGTTTAGGTCGTTTTTCATCCTCCCTAGGCTTATGCTTGTCCAATTAGGGTTTCTAACCAATCTTGTGCATCCAATAGTTGTGTTTGTGTCATTGGATGAACAATTAGGTCATTTTCGACCTCCCTAGGCTTATTCTTGTCCAATTAGGGTTTCTAACCAATCTTGTGCATCCAATAGGTGTGTTTGTGTCATTGGATGAACAATTAAGTGATTTTCTTCCTCCCTAGGCTAATTCTTGTCCAATTAGGGTTTTTAACCAATCTTGTGTATCCAATAGGTGTTTTGTGTCATTGGATGAACATTTAGGTCATTTTCGTCCTCCCTACACTTAATGTAGTCCAATTAGTGTTTTTAACCATTCTTGTACATCCATTAGGTTTTTTTGTGTCATTGGATGAACATTTATGTCATTTACGTCATACCTAGGCTAATTCTTATCCAATTAGGGTTTTTAACCAATCTTATGCATCCAATACGTGTTTTGTGTCATTGGATGAACATTTAGGTGATTTTCGTCCTCCCTACACTTAATCTTGTCCAATTAGGGTTTTTAACTAATCTTGTGCATGCATTAGGTGTTTTTGTGTCATTGGATGAACATTTATGTCATTTTTGTCCTCCCTAGGCTTATTCTTGTCCAATTAGGATTTTTAACCAATCTTGTGCATCCAATAGATGTGTTTGTGTCATTGGATGAACTTTATGTCATTTTCGACCTCCCTACACTTAATCTTGTCCAATTAGGGTTTCTAACCAATCTTGTGCATCCAATAGGTGTTTTTGTGTCATTGGATCAACAATTAGGTCATTTTCGTCCTCCCTAGGCTAATTCTTGTCCAATTAGGGTTTTTAACCAATCTTGTGCATCCAATAGGTGTTTCGTGTCATTGGATGAACATTTAGGTCATTTTCGTCCTCCCTACACTTAATGTAGTCCAATTAGGGTTTTCAACCAATCTTGTGCATCCATTAGGTGTTTTTGTGTCATTGGATGAACATTTATGTCATTTTCGTTCTCCCTAGGCTAATTCTTATCCAATTAGGGTTTTTAACTAATCTTTTGCATCCAATAGGTGTTTTGTGTCATTGGATGAACATTTAGGTCATTTTCGTCCTCCCTACACTTAATCTTGTCCAATTAGGGTTTTTAACCAATCTTTTGCATCCATTAGGTGTTTTTGTGTCATTTGATGACCATTTAGGTTATTTTCGTCCTCCCTAGGCTAATTCTAGTACAATTAGGGGTTTTAACCAATCTTGTGCATCCAATAGGTGTTTTGTGTCATTGGATGAACATTTAGGTGATTTTCGTCCGCCCTACACTTAATCTTGTCCAATTAGGGTTTCTAACCAATCTTGTGCATCCAATAGGTGTTTTGTGTCATTGGATGAACATTTAGGCCATTTTCGTCCTCCGTAGGCTAATTCTTGTCCAATTGGGGTTTTTAACCAATCTTGTGTATCCAATAGGTGTTTTGTGTCATTGGATGAACATTTAGGTCATTTTCGTCCTCCCTACACTTAATGTAGTTCAATTAGGGTTTTTAACCAATCCTGTGCATCCATTAGGTGTTTTTGTGTCATTGGAGAACATTTAGGTCATTTTCGTCCTCCCTAGGCTAATTCTTGTCCAATTAGGGTTTTTAACCAATCTTGTGCATCCAATAGATGTGTTTGTGTCATTGGATGAACTTTATGTCATTTTCGTCCTCCCTACACTTAATGTAGTCCAATTAGGGTTTCTAACCAATCTTGTACATCCATTAGGTGTTTTTGTGTCATTGGATGAACATTTAGGTCATTTTCGTCCTCCCTAGGCTAATTGTTGTCGAATTTGGGTTTTTAACCAGTCTTGTGCATCCAATAGGTGTGTTTGTGTCATTGGATGAATATTTAGGTCATTTTCGTCCTCCCTACACTTAATCTTTCCAATTAGGGTTTTTAACCAATCTTGTGCATCCAATAGGTGTTTTGTGTCATTGGATGAACAACTAGATCATTTTCGTCCTCCCTAAACTTAATCTTGTCCAATTAGGGTTTCTAACCAATCTTGTTCATCCATTTGGTGTTTTTGTGTCATTGGATGAACATTTAGGTCAGTTTCATCCTCCCTAGTCTTATGCTTGTCCAATTAGGGTTTCTAACCAATCTTGTGCATCCAATTGTTGTGTTTGTGTCATTCGATAAATAATTAGGTCATTTTCGACCTCCCTAGTCTTATTCTTGTCCAATTAGGGTATCTAACCATTCTTGTGCATCCAATAGGTGTTTTGTGTTATTGGATGAACATTTAGGTGATTTTCGTCCGCCCTACACTTAATCTTGTCCAATTAGGGTTTCTAACCAATCTTGTGCATCCAATAGGTGGTTTTTCGTCATTGGATGAACAATTAGGTCATTTTCGTCCTCCCTAGGCTAAATCTTGTCCAATTAGGGTTTTTAACCAATCTTTTGCATTCAATAGGTGTTTTGTGTCATTGGATCAACATTTAGGTCATTTTCTTCCTCCCTACACTTAATGTAGTCAAATTAGGGTTTTTAACCAATCTTGTGCATCCATTAGGTGTTTTTGTGTCATTGGATAAACATTTAGGTCATTTTCGAACTCCCTAGGCTAATTCTTTTCCAATTAGGGGTTTTAACCAATCTTGTGCATCCATTAGGTGTTTTTGTGTCATTGGATGAACATTTAGGTCATTTTCGTCCTCCCTAGGCTAATTCTTGTCCAATTAGGGTTTTTAACCAATCTTGTGTATCCAATAGGTGTTTTGTGTCATTGGATGAACATTTAGGTCATTTTCGTCCTCCCTACACTTAATCTTGTCCAATTAGGGTTTTTAACCAATCTTGTGCATCCAATAGGTGTTTTGTGTCATTGGATGAACAATTAGGTCATTTTCGTCCTCCCTACACTTAATCTTGTCCAATTAGGGTTTTTAACCAATCTTGTTCATTCAATAGGTGTGTTGTGTCATTGGATGAATATTTAGGTCATTTTCGTCCTCCCTAAACGTAATCTTGTCCAATTAGGGTTTTTAACCAATCTTGTGCATCCAATAGGTGTTTTGTGTCATTGGATGAACATTTAGGTCATTTTCGTCCTCCCTAAACTTAATCTTGTCCAATTAGGGTTTTTAACCAATCTTGTGCATCCAATAGGTGTTTTGTGTCATTGGATGAACATTTAGGTCATTTTCGTCCTCCCTAAACTTAATCTTGTCCAATTATGGTTTTTAACCAATCTTGTGCATCCAATAGGTGTTTTGTGTCATTGGATGAACATTTAGGTCATTTTCGTCCTCCCTACACTTTATCTTTTCCAATTAGGGTTTCTAACCAATCTTGTGCATCCAATTGGTGTTTTTGTGTCATTGGATGAACAATTAGGTCATTTTCGTCCTCTCTACGATAATTCTTGTCCAATTAGGGTTTTTAACCAATCTTGTGCATCCAATAGGTGTTTTGTGTCATTGGATGAACATTTAGGTCATTTTCGTCCTCCCTAAACTTAATCTTGTCCAATTAGGGTTTTTAACCAATCTTGTGCATCCAATAGGTGTTTTGTGTCATTGGATGAACATTTAGGTCATTTTCGTCCTCCCTAAACTTAATCTTGTCCAATTAGGGTTTTTAACCAATCTTGTGCATCCAATAGGTGTTTTGTGTCATTGGATGAACATTTAGGTCATTTTCGTCCTCCCTAAACTTAATCTTATCCAATTAGGGTTTTTAACCAATCTTGTGCATCCAATAGGTGTTTTGTGTCATTGGATAAACATTTAGGTCATTTTCGTCCTCCCTACACTTAATCTTGTTCAATTAGGGTTTCTAACCAATCTTGTGCATACGATAGGTGTTTTTGTGTCATTGGATGAACAATTAGGTCATTTTCGTCCTCCCTAGGCTAATTGTTGTCCAATTAGGGTTTTTAACCAATCTTGTGCATCCAATAGGTGTTTTGTGTCATTGGATGAACATTTAGGTCATTTTCGTCCTCCCTAAACTTAATCTTGTCCAATTAGGGTTTTTAACCAATCTTGTGCATCCAATAGGTGTTTTGTGTCATTGGATGAACATTTAGGTCATTTTCGGCCTCCCTACACTTAATCTTGTTCAATTAGGGTTTCTGACCAATCTTGTGCATCCGACAGGTGTTTTTGTGTCATTGGACGAACAATTAGGTCATTTTCGTCCTTTCTATGATAATTCTTGTCCAATTAGGGTTTTTAACCAATCTTGTGCATCCAATAGGTGTTTTGTGTCATTGGATGAACATTTAGGTCATTTTCGTCCTCCCTAAACTTAATCTTGTCCAATTAGGGTTTTTAACCAATCTTGTGCATCCAATAGGTGTTTTATGTCATTGGATGAACATTTAGGTCATTTTCGTCCTGCCTACACTTAATCTTGTTCAATTAGGGTTTCTACCCAATCTTGTGCATCCAATAGGTGTTTTTGTGTCATTGGATGAACAATTAGGTCATTTTCTTCCTCCCTAGGCTAATTCTTGTCCAATTAGGGTTTTTAACCAATCTTGTGCATCCAATAGGTGTTTTGTGTCATTGGATGAACATTTAGGTCATTTTCGTCCTCCCTAAACTTAATCTTGTCCAATTAGGGTTTTTAACCAATCTTGTGCATCCAATAGGTGTTTTGTGTCATTGGATGAACATTTAGGTCATATTCGTCCTCCTTAGTCTAATTCTTATCCAATTAGGGTTTTTAACCAATCTTGTGCATCCAATAGATGTTTTGTGTCATTGGATGAACATTTAGGTCATTTTCGTCCTCCCTAAACTTAATCTTGTCCAATTAGGGTTCTTAACCAATCTTGTGCATCCAATAGGTGTTTTGTGTCATTGGATGAACATTTTAGGTCATTTTCGTCCTCCCTACACTTTATCTTTTCCAATTAGGGTTTCTAACCAATCTTGTGCATCCAATTGGTGTTTTTGTGTCATTGGATGAACAATTAGGTCATTTTCGTCCTGCCTAGGCTAATTCTTATCCAATTAGGGTTTTTAACCAATCTTGTGCATCCAATAGATGTTTTGTGTCATTGGATGAACATTTAGGTCATTTTCGTCCTCCCTAAATTTTATCTTGTCCAATTAGGGTTTCTAACCAATCTTGTGCATCCAATTGGTGTTTTTGTGTCATTGGATGAACAATTAGGTCATTTTCGTCCTCCCTATGATAATTCTTGTCCAATTAGGGTTTTTAACCAATCTTGTGCATCCAATAGGTGTTTTGTGTCATTGGATGAACATTTAGGTCATTTTCGTCCTCCCTAAACTTAATCTTGTCCAATTAGGGTTTTTAACCAATCTTGTGCATCAGTAGGTGTTTTGTGTCATTGGATGAACATTTTAGGTCATTTTCGTCCTCCCTACACTTTATCTTTTCCAATTAGGGTTTCTAACCAATCTTGTGCATCCAATTGGTGTTTTTGTGTCATTGGATGAACAATTAGGTCATTTTCTCCTCCCTATGATAATTCTTATCCAATTAGGGTTTTTAACCAATCTTGTGCATCCAATAGGTGTTTTGTGTCATTGGATGAACATTTAGGTTATTTTCGTCCTCCCTACACTTAATCTTGTTCAATTAGGGTTTCTAACCAATCTTGTGCATCCGATAGGTGTTTTTGTGTCATTGGATGAACAATTAGGTCATTTTCGTCCTCCCTAGGCTAATTCTTGTCCAATTAGGGTTTTTAACCAATCTTTTGCATCCAATAGGTGTTTTGTGTCATTGGATGAACATTTAGGTCATTTTCGTCCTCCCTACACTTAATCTTGTCCAATTAGGGTTTTTAACCAATCTTTTGCATCCATTAGGTGTTTTTGTGTCATTTGATGACCATTTAGGTTATTTTCGTCCTCCCTAGGCTAATTCTAGTACAATTAGGGGTTTTAACCAATCTTGTGCATCCAATAGGTGTTTTGTGTCATTGGATGAATATTTAGGTCATTTTCGTCCTCCCTACACTTAATTTTGTCCAATTCGGGTTTTTAACCAATCTTGTGCATCCAATAGGTGTTTTGTGTCATTGGATGAACAATTAGATCATTTTCGACCTCCCTAAACTTAATCTTGTCTAATTAGGGTTTCTAACCAATCTTGTCCATCCATTAGGTGTTTTTGTGTCATTGGATAAACATTTAGGTCATTTTCGAACTCCGTAGGCTAATTCTTTTCCAATTAGGGGTTTTAACCAATCTTGTGCATCCTTTTGGTGTTTTTGTGTCATTGGATGAACATTTAGGTCATTTTCGAACTCCCTAGGCTAATTCTTGTCCAACTAGGGTTTTTAACCAATCTTATGCATCCATTAGGTGTTTTTGTGTCATTCGATGAACATTTAGGTCATTTTCGTCCTCCCTACACTAATCTTGTCCAATTAGGGTTTTTAACCAATCTTGTGCATCCAATAGGTGTTTTGTGTCATTGGATGAACATTTAGGTCATTTTCGTCCTCCCTAAACTTAATCTTGTCCAATTAGGGTTTTTAACCAATCTTGTGCATCCATTAGGTGTTTTTGTGTCATTGGATGAACATTTAAGTCATTTTCGACCTCCCTAGGCTTATGCTTGTCCAATTAGGGTTTCTAACCAATCTTGTGCATCCAATAGTTGTGTTTGTGTCATTGGATGAACAATTAGGTCATTTTCGACCTCCCTAGGCTTATTCTTGTCCAATTAGGGTTTCTAACCAATCTTGTGCATCCAATAGGTGTGTTTGTGTCATTGGATGAACAATTAAGTGATTTTCTTCCTCCCTAGGCTAATTCTTGTCCAATTAGGGTTTTTAACCAATCTTGTGTATCCAATAGGTGTTTTGTGTCATTGGATGAACATTTAGGTCATTTTCGTCCTCCCTACACTTAATGTAGTCCAATTAGGGTTTTTAACCATTCTTGTACATCCATTAGGTTTTTTTGTGTCATTGGATGAACATTTATGTCATTTACGTCCTACCTAGGCTAATTCTTATCCAATTAGGGTTTTTAACCAATCTTATGCATCCAATACGTGTTTTGTGTCATTGGATGAACATTTAGGTGATTTTCGTCCTCCCTACACTTAATCTTGTCCAATTAGGGTTTTTAACTAATCTTGTGCATGCATTAGGTGTTTTTGTGTCATTGGATGAACATTTAGGTCATTTTTGTCCTCCCTAGGCTTATTCTTGTCCAATTAGGATTTTTAACCAATCTTGTGCATCCAATAGATGTGTTTGTGTCATTGGATGAACTTTATGTCATTTTCGACCTCCCTACACTTAATCTTGTCCAATTAGGGTTTCTAACCAATCTTGTGCATCCAATAGGTGTTTTTGTGTCATTGGATCAACATTTAGGTCATTTTCGTCCTCCCTAGGCTAATTCTTGTCCAATTAGGGTTTTTAACCAATCTTGTGCATCCAATAGGTGTTTCGTGTCATTGGATGAACATTTAGGTGATTTTCGTCCTCCCTACACTTAATCTTGTCCAATTAGGGTTTTTAACTAATCTTGTGCATGCATTAGGTGTTTTTGTGTCATTGGATGAACATTTAGGTCATTTTTGTCCTCCCTAGGCTTATTCTTGTCCAATTAGGATTTTTAACCAATCTTGTGCATCCAATAGATGTGTTTGTGTCATTGGATGAACTTTATGTCATTTTCGACCTCCCTACACTTAATCTTGTCCAATTAGGGTTTCTAACCAATCTTGTGCATCCAATAGGTGTTTTTGTGTCATTGGATCAACAATTAGGTCATTTTCGTCCTCCCTAGGCTAATTCTTGTCCAATTAGGGTTTTTAACCAATCTTATGCATCCAATAGGTGTTTCGTGTCATTGGATGAACATTTAGGTCATTTGCGTCCTCCCTACACTTAATGTAGTCCAATTAGGGTTTTCAACCAATCTTGTGCATCCATTAGGTGTTTTTGTGTCATTGGATGAACATTTATGTCATTTTCGTCCTCCCTAGGCTAATTCTTATCCAATTAGGGTTTTTAACTAATCTTTTGCATCCAATAGGTGTTTTGTGTCATTGGATGAACATTGAGGTCATTTTCGTCCTCCCTACACTTAATCTTGTCCAATTAGGGTTTTTAACCAATCTTTTGCATCCATTAGGTGTTTTTGTGTTATTTGATGACCATTTAGGTTATTTTCGTCCTCCCTAGGCTAATTCTAGTACAATTAGGGGTTTTAACCAATCTTGTGCATCCAATAGGTGTTTTGTGTCATTGGATGAACATTTAGGTGATTTTCGTCCGCCCTACACTTAATCTTGTCCAATTAGGGTTTCTAACCAATCTTGTGCATCCAATAGGTGTTTTGTGTCATTGGATGAACATTTAGGTCATTTTCGTCTCCCTACACTTAATGTACTCCAATTAGGGTTTATCCAATCTTGTGCATCCATTAGGTGTTTTTGTGTCATTGGATGAATATTTAGGTCATTTTCGTCATCCCTAGGATAATTCTTATCCAATTAGGGTTTTTAACCAATCTTGTAATCTTGTGCATCCAATATGTGTTTTGTATCGTTGGATGAATATTTAGGTCATTTTCGTCCTCCCTACACTTAATCTTGTCCAATTAGGGATTTTAACCAATATTGTGCATTGAATAGGTGTTTTGTGTCATTGGATGAACATTTAGGTCATTTTCGTCGTCCCTACACTTAATGTAGTCCAATTAGGCTTTTTAACCAGTCTTGTGCATCCATTAGGTGTTTTTGTGTCATTGGATGAACATTTAGGTCATTTTCGAACTCCCTAGGCTAATTCTTGTCCCATTAGGGTTTTTAACCAATCTTGTGCATCCATTAGGTGTTTTGGTGTCATTGGATGAACATTTAGGTCATTTTCGTCCTCCCTACACTTAATCTTGTCCAATTAGGGTTTTTAACCAATCTTGTGCATCCATTAGGTTTTTTTGTGTCATTGGATGAACATTTAGGTCATTGTCGTCCTCCCTAGGCTAATTCTTGTCCAATAAGTGTTTTTAACCAATCTTGTGCATTTAATAGGTGTTTTGTGTCATTGGATGAACATTTAGGTCAGTTTCATCCTCCCTAGTCTTATGCTTGTCCAATTAGGGTTTCTAACCAATCTTGTGCATCCAATTATTGTGTTTGTGCCATTGGTTGAACAATTAGGTCATTTTCGACCTCCCTAGTCTTATTCTTGTCCAATCAGGGTTTCTAACCAATCTTGTGCATCCAATAGGTGTTTTGTGTCATTGGATGAACATTTAGGTGATTTTCGTCCGCCCTACACTTAATCTTTTCCAATTAGGGTTTCTAACCAATCTTGTGCATCCAATAGGTGTTTTTGCGTCATTGGATGAATAATTAGGTCATTTTCGTCCACCCCAGGCTAATTCTTGTCCAATTAGGGTTTTTAACCAATCTTGTGTATCCAATAGGTGTTTTGTGTCATTGGATGAACATTTAGGTCATTTTCGTCTCCCAACACTTAATGTAGTCCAATTAGGGTTTTAACCAATCTTGTGCATCGTTTTGGTGTTTTTGTGTCATTGGATGAATATTTAGGTCATTTTCGTCATCCCTAGGCTAATTCTTATCCAATTAGGGTTTTTAACCAATCTTGTAATCTTTTCCATCCAATATGTGTTTTGTGTCGTTGGATGAATATTTAGGTCATTTTCGTCCTCCCTACACTTAATCTTGTCCAATTAGGGATTTTAACCAATATTGTGCATTCAATAGGTGTTTTGTGTCATTGGATGAACGTTTAGGTTATTTTCGTCGTCCCTACACTTAATGTAGTCCAATTAGGCTTTTTAACCAATCTAGTGCATCCATTAGGTGTTTTTGTGTCATTGGATGAACATTTAGGTCATTTTCGTCCTCCCTAGGCTAATTGTTGTCGAATTAGGGTTTTTAACCAATCTTGTGCATTCATTAGGTGTTTTTGTGTCATTGGATGAACATTTAGGTCATTTTCGTCCTCCCTACACTTAATCTTGTCCAATTAGGGTTTTTAACCAATCTTGTGCATCCAATAGGTGTTTTGTGTCATTGGATGAACATTTAGGTCATTTTCGTCCTCCCTAGGCTTATTCTTGTCCAATTAGGGTTTCTAACCAATCTTGTGCATCCAATAGGTGTGTTTGTGTCAGTGGATGAACAATTAAGTCATTTTCGTCCTCCCTAGGCTAATTCATATCAAATTAAGGTTTTTAACCAATCTTGTGCAATCAATAGGTGTTTTGTGTCAATGGATGAACATTTAGGTCGTTATTCATCCTCCCTAGGCTTATGCTTATCCAATTAGGGTTTCTAACCAATCTTGTGCATCCAATAGTTGTGTTTGTGTCATTGGATGAACAATTAGGTCATTTTCGACCTCCCTAGGCTTATTCTTGTCCAATTAGGGTTTCTAACCAATCTTGTGCATCCAATAGTTGTGTTTGTGTCATTGGATGAACAATTAGGTCATTTTCGTCCTCCCTAGGCTAATTCTTGTCCAATTAGGGTTTTTAACCAATCTTGTGCATCCATTAGGTATTTTTGTATCATTGGATGGACATTTAGGTCATTTTCATCCTCCCTAGGCTTATGCTTGTCCAATTAGGGTTTCTAACCAATCTTGTGCATCCAATAGTTGTGTTTGTGTCATTGGATGAACAATTAGGTCATTTTCGACCTCCCTAGGCTTATTCTTGTCCAATTAGGGTTTCTAACCAATCTTGTGCATCCAATAGGTGTGTTTGTGTCATTGGATGAACAATTAAGTGATTTTCTTCCTCCCTAGGCTAATTCTTGTCCAATTAGGGTTTTTAACCAATCTTGTGTATCCAATAGGTGTTTTGTGTCATTGGATGAACATTTAGGTCATTTTCGTCCTCCCTAAACTTAATCTTGTCCAATTAGGGTTTTTAACCAATCTTGTGCATCCAATAGGTGTTTTGTGTCATTGGATGAACATTTAGGTCATTTTCGTCCTCCCTAAACTTAATCTTGTCCAATTAGGGTTTTTAACCAATCTTGTGCATCCATTAGGTGTTTTTGTGTCATTGGATGAACATTTAGGTCATTTTCGAACTCCCTAGGCTTATTCTTGTCCAATTAGGGTTTTTAACCAATCTTGTGCATCCATTAGGTGTTTTTGTGTCATTGGATGAACATTTAGGTCATTTTCGTCCTCCCTACACTTAATCTTGTCCAATTAGGGTTTTTAACCAATCTTGTGCATCCAATAGGTGTTTTGTGTCATTGGATGAACATTTAGGTCATTTTCGTCCTCCCTAGGCTAATTCTAGTCCAATTAGGGTTTTTATCCAATCTTGTGCATCCATTAGGTGCTTTTGTGTCATTGGATGAACATTAGGTCATTTTCGTCCTCCCTACACTTAATCTTGTCCATTTAGGGTTTTTAACCAATTTGTGTATCCAATAGGTGTTTTGTGTCATTGGATGAACAATTAGGTCATTTTCGTCCTTCCTAAACTTAATCTTGTCCAATTAGGGTTTTTAACGAATGTTGTGCATCCAATAGGTGTTTTGTGTCATTGGATGAACATTTAGGTCATTTTCGTCCTCCCTACACTTAATCTTGTCCAATTAGGGTTTTTAACCAATCTTGTGCATCCAATAGGTGTTTTGTGTCATTGGATGAACATTTAGGTCATTTTCGTCCTCCCTAGGCTAATTCTTGTCCAATTAGGGTTTTTAACCAATCTTGTGCATCCAATAGGTGTTTTGTGTCATTGGATGAACATTTAGGTCATTTTCGTCCTCCCAACACTTAATGTAGTCCAATTAGGGTTTTTAACCAATCTTGTGCATCCAATAGGTGTTTTGTGTCATTGGATGAACATTTAGGTCATTTTCGTCCTCCCTACACTTAATCTTGTCCAATTAGGGTTTTTAACCAATCTTGTGCATCCAATAGGTGTTTTGTGTCATTGGATGAACATTTAGGTCATTTTCGTCCTCCCTACACTTAATCTTGTCCAATTAGGGTTTTTAACCAATCTTGTGCATCCAATAGGTGTTTTGTGTCATTGGATGAACATTTAGGTCATTTTCGTCCTCCCTACACTTAATGTAGTCCACTTAGGGTTTTTAACCAATCTTGTGCATCCAATAGGTGTTTTGTGTCATTGGATGAACATTTAGGTCATTTTCGTCCTCCGTACACTTAATGTAGTCCAATTAGTGTTTTTAACTAATCTTGTGCATCCATTAGGTGTTTTGTGTCATTGGATGAACATTTAGGTCATTTTCGTCCTCCCTAGGCTAATTCTAGTCCAATTATGGTTTTTAACCAATCTTGTGCATCCAATAGGTGTGTTTGTGTCATTGGATGATTTTTATGTCACTATCTACCTCCCTACACTTAATCTTGTCCAATTAGGGGTTCTAACCAATCTTGTGCATCCAAAAGATATTTTTGTATCATTGGATGAACAATTAGGTCATTTTCGTCCTCCCTAGGCTAATTCTTGTCCAATTAGGGTTTTTAACCAATCTTGTGCATCCAATAGGTGTTTTGTGTCATTGGATGAACATTTAGGTCATTTTCGTCCTCCCTACACTTAATCTTGTCCAATTAGGGGTTTTAACCAATCTTGTGCATCCAATAGGTGTTTTGTGTCATTGGATGAATATTTAGGTCATTTTCGTCCTCCCTACACTTAATCTTGTCCAATTCGGGTTTTTAACCAATCTTGTGCATCCAATAGGTGTTTTGTGTCATTGGATGAACAATTAGATCATTTTCGACCTCCCTAAACTTAATCTTGTCTAATTAGGGTTTCTAACCAATCTTGTGCATCCATTAGGTGTTTTTGTGTCATTGGATAAACATTTAGGTCATTTTCGAACTCCGTAGGCTAATTGTTTTCCAATTAGGGGTTTTAACCAATCTTGTGCATCCTTTTGGTGTTTTTGTGTCATTGGATGAATATTTAGGTCATTTTCGTCATCCCTAGGCTAATTCTTATCCAATTAGGGTTTTTAACCAATCTTGTAATCTTGTGCATCCAATATGTGTTTTGTGTCGTTGGATGAATATTTAGGTCATTTTCGTCCTCCCTACACTTAATCTTGTCCAATTAGGGATTTTAACCAATATTGTGCATTCAATAGGTGTTTTGTGTCATTGGATGAACATTTAGGTCATTTTCGTCCTCCCTACACTTAATGTAGTCCAATTAGGCTTTTTAACCAATCTAGTGCATCCATTAGGTGGTTTTGTGTTATTGGATGAACATTTAGGTCATTTTCGAACACCCTAGGCTAATTCTTGTCCAATTAGGGTTTTTAACCAATCTTGTGCATCCATTAGGTGTTTTTGTGTCATTGGATGAACATTTAGGTCATTTTCGTCCTCCCTACACTTAATCTTGTCCAATTAGGGTTTTTAACCAATCTTGTGCATCCAATAGGTGTTTTGTGTCGTTGGATGAACATTTAGTTCATTTTCGTCCTCCCTACACTTAATCTTGTCCAATTAGGGTTTTTAACCAATCTTGTGCATCCAATAGGTGTTTTGTGTCATTGGATGAACATTTAGGTCATTTTCGTCCTCCCTAGGCTTATTCTTGTCCAATTAGGGTTTCTAACCAATCTTGTGCATCCAATAGGTGTGTTTGTGTCAGTGGATGAACAATTAAGTCATTTTCGTCCTCCCTAGGCTAATTCATATCAAATTAAGGTTTTTAACCAATCTTGTGCAATCAATAGGTGTTTTGTGTCAATGGATGAATATTTAGTTTATTTTCGTCCTTCCTACACTTAATGTAGTCCAATTAGGGTTTTTAACCAATCTTGTGCATCCATTAGGTGTTTTTGTGTCATTGGATGAACATTTAGGTCATTATTGTCCTCCCTAGGCTAATTCTTGTCCAATTAAAGTTTTTAACCAATCTTGTCCATTCAATAGGTGTTTTGTGTCATTGGATGAACATTTAGGTCGTTATTCATCCTCCCTAGGCTTATGCTTATCCAATTAGGGTTTCTAACCAATCTTGTGCATCCAATAGTTGTGTTTGTGTCATTGGATGAACAATTAGGTCATTTTCGACCTCCCTAGGCTTATTCTTGTCCAATTAGGGTTTCTAACCAATCTTGTGCATCCAATAGGTGTGTTTGTGTCATTGGATGAACAATTAAGTGATTTTCGTCCTCCCTAGGCTAATTCTTGTCCAATTAGGGTTTTTAACCAATCTTGTGTATCCAATAGGTGTTTTGTGTCATTGGATGAACATTTAGGTCATTTTCGTCCTCCCTACACTTATTGTAGTCCAATTAGGGTTTTTAACCATTCTTGTACATCCATTAGGTGTTTTTGTGTCATTGGATGAACATTTATATCATTTACGTCATACCTAGGCTAATTCTTATCCAATTAGGTTTTTTAACCAATCTTATGCATCCAATACGTGTTTTGTGTCATTGGATGAACATTTAGGTGATTTTCGTCCTCCCTACACTTAATCTTGTCCAATTAGGGTTTTTAACTAATCTTGTGCATGCATTAGGTGTTTTTGTTTCATTGGATGAACATTTAGGTTATTTTTGTCCTCCCTAGGCTAATTCTTGTCCAATAAGGATTTTTAACCAATCTTGTGCATCCAATAGATGTGTTTGTGTCATCGGATGAACTTTATGTCATTTTTGACCTCCCTACACTTAATCTTGTCCAATTAGGGTTTTTAACCAATCTTGTGCATCCATTAGGTGTTTTTGTGTCATTGGATGAACATTTAGGTCATTTTCGTCCTCCCTACACTTAATCTTGTCCAATTAGGGTTTTTAGCCAATCTTGTGCATCCATTAGGTGTTTTTGTGTCATTGGATGAACATATAGGTCATTTTCGTCCTCCCTATACTTAATCTTGTCCAATTAGGGTTTTTAACCAATCTTGTGCATCCATTAGGTTTTTTTGTGTCATTGAATGAACATTTAGGTCATTTTCGTCCTCCCTAGGCTAATTCTTGTCCAATAAGTGTTTTTAACCAATCTTGTGCATCTATTAGGTGTTTTGTGTCATTGGATGAACATTTAGGTCAGTTTCATCCTCCCTAGTCTTATGCTTGTCCAATTAGGGTTTCTAACCAATCTTGTGCATCCAATTGTTGTGTTTGTGTCATTGGATGAACAATTAGGTCATTTTCGACCTCCCTAGTCTTATTCTTGTCCACTCAGGGTTTCTAACCAATCTTGTGCATCCAATAGGTGTTTTTGCGTCATTGGATGAACAATTAGGTCATTTTCGTCCACCCTAGGCTAATTCTTGTGCAATTAGGGTTTTTAACCAATCTTGTGTATCCAATAGGTGTTTTGTGTCATTGGATGAACATTTAGGTCATTTTCGTCTCTGTACACTTAATGTAGTCCAATTAGGGTTTTAACCAATCTTGTGCATCCATTAGGTGTTTTTGTGTCACTGGATAAACATTTAGGTCATTTTCGAACTCCGTAGGCTAATTCTTTTCCAATTAGGGGTTTTAACCAATCTTGTGCATCCTTTTGGTGTTTTTGTGTCATTGGATGAATATTTAGGTCATTTTCGTTATCCCTAGGCTAATTCTTATCCAATTAGGGTTTTTAACCAATCTTGTAATCTTTTGCATCCAATATGTGTTTTGTGTCGTTGGATGAATATTTAGGTCATTTTCGTCCTCCCTACACTTAATCTTGTCCAATTAGGGATTTTAACCAATATTGTGCATTCAATAGGTGTTTTGTGTCATTGGATGAACATTTAGGTCATTTTCGTCCTCCCTACACTTAATGTAGTCCAATTAGGCTTTTTAACCAATCTAGTGCATCCATTAGGTGGTTTTGTGTTATTGGATGAACATTTAGGTCATTTTCGAAC
>JBBPBS010000448.1:142702-201261 GCA_037974835.1 Cicer judaicum
TTTGTGTCGTTGGATGAACATTTAGGTCATTTTCGTCCTCCCTACACTTAATCTTGTCCAATTAGGGTTTTTAACCAATCTTGTGCATCCAATAGGTGTTTTGTGTCATTGGATGAACATTTAGGTCATTTTCGTCCTCCCTAGGCTAATTCTAGTCCAATTAGGGTTTTTATCCAATCTTGTGCATCCATTAGGTGCTTTTGTGTCATTGGATGAACATTAGGTCATTTTCGTCCTCCCTACACTTAATCTTGTCCATTTAGGGTTTTTAACCAATTTGTGTATCCAATAGGTGTTTTGTGTCATTGGATGAACAATTAGGTCATTTTCGTCCTTCCTAAACTTAATCTTGTCCAATTAGGGTTTCTAACGAATGTTGTGCATCCAATAGGTGTTTTGTGTCATTGGATGAACATTTAGGTCATTTTCGTCCTCCCTACACTTAATCTTGTCCAATTAGGGTTTTTAACCAATCTTGTGCATCCAATAGGTGTTTTGTGTCATTGGATGAACATTTAGGTCATTTTCGTCCTCCCTAGGCTAATTCTTGTCCAATTAGGGTTTTTATCCAATCTTGTGCATCCATTAGGTGCTTTTGTGTGATTGGATGAACATTAGGTCATTTTCGTCCTCCCTACACTTAATCTTGTCCATTTAGGGTTTTTAACAAATCTTGTGCATCCAATAGGTGTTTTGTGTCATTGGATGAACAATTAGGTCATTTTCGTCCTCCCTAAACTTAATCTTGTCCAATTAGGGTTTCTAACCAATGTTGTGCATCCAATAGATGTTTTGTGTCATTGGATGAACATTTAGGTCATTTTCGTCCTCCCTACACTTAATCTTGTCCAATTAGGGTTTTTAACCAATCTTGTGCATCCAATAGGTGTTTTGTGTCATTGGATGAACATTTAGGTCATTTTCGTCCTCCCTAGGCTAATTCTTGTCCAATTAGGGTTTTTAATCAATCTTGTGCATCCAATAGGAGTTTTGTGTCATTGGATGAACATTTAGGTCATTTTCGTCCTCCCTACACTTAATGTAGTCCAATTAGGGTTTTTAACCAATCTTATGCATCCAATAGGTGTTTTGTTTCATTGGATGAACATTTAGGTCATTTTCGTCGTCCCTAGGCTAATTCTTGTCTAATTAGGGTTTTTAACCAATCTTGTGCATCCATTAGGTGTTTTGTGTCATTGGATGAACATTTAGGTCATTTTCGTCCTCCCTAGGCTAATTCTTGTCCAATTAGGGTTTTTAACCAATCTTGTGCATCCAATAGGTGTTTTGTGTCATTGGATGAACATTTAGGTCATTTTCGTCCTCCCTACACTTATTCTTGTCCAATTAGGGTTTTTAACGAATCTTGTGCATCCAATAGGTGTTTTGTGTCATTGGATGAATATTTAGGTCATTTTCATCCTCCCTAGGCTTATGCTTGTCCAATTAGGGTTTCTAACCAATCTTGTGCATCCAATAGTTGTGTTTGTGTCATTGGATGAACAATTAGGTCATTCGTCCTCCCTAGGCTAATTCTTCTCCAATTACGGTTTTTAACCAATCTTGTGCATCCAATAGGTGTTTTGTGTCATTGGATGAACATTTAGGTCATTTTCGTCCTCCCTAGGCTAATTCTTGTCCAATTAGGGTTTTTAACCAATCTTGTGCATCCAATAGGTGTTTTGTGTCATTGGATGAACATTTAGGTCATTTTCGTCCTCCCTAGGCTAATTCTTGTCCAATTAGGGTTTTTCACCAATCTTGTGCATCCAATAGGTGTTTTGTGTCGTTGGATGAACATTTAGGTCATTTTCGTCCTCCCTACACTTAATCTTGTCCAATTAGGGTTTTTAACCAATCTTGTGCATCCAATAGGTGTTTTGTGTCATTGGATGAACATTTAGGTCATTTTCGTCCTCCCTAGGCTAATTCTTGTCCAATTAGGATTTTTATCCAATCTTGTGCATCCATTAGGTGCTTTTGTGTCATTGGATGAACATTAGGTCATTTTCGTCCTCCCTACACTTAATCTTGTCTATTTAGGGTTTTTAACAAATCTTGTGCATCCAATAGGTGTTTTGTGTCATTGGATGAACAATTAGGTCATTTTCGTCCTCCCTAAACTTAATCTTGTCCAATTAGGGTTTCTAACCAATGTTGTGCATCCAATAGGTGTTTTGTGTCGTTGGATGAACATTTAGGTCATTTTCGTCCTCCCTACACTTAATCTTGTCCAATTAGGGTTTTTAACCAATCTTGTGCATCCAATAGGTGTTTTGTGTCATTGGATGAACATTTAGGTCATTTTCGTCCTCCCAACACTTAATCTTGTTCAATTAGGGTTTCTAACCAATCTTGTGCATCCGATAGGTGTTTTTGTGTCATTGGATGAACATTTAGGTCATTTTCGTCCTCCCTACACTTAATCTTGTCCAATTAGGGTTTTTAACCAATCTTATTCATTCAATAGGTGTGTTGTGTCATTGGATGAATATTTATGACATTTTCGTCCTCCCTAAACTTAATCTTGTTCAATTAGGGTTTTTGACCAATCTTGTGCATCCGACAGGTGTTTTTGTGTCATTGGATGAACAATTAGGTCATTTTCGTCCTCCCTAGGCTAATTCTTGTCCAATTAGGGTTTTTAACCAATCTTGTGCATCCAATAGGTGTTTTGTGTCATTGGATGAACATTTAGGTAATTTTCGTCCTCCCTAAACTTAATCTTGTCCAATTAGGGTTTTTAAGCAATCTTGTGCATCCAATAGGTGTTTTGTGTCATTGGATGAACATTTAGGTCATTTTCGTTCTCCCTACACTTAATCTTGTTCAATTAGGGTTTTTGACCAATCTTGTGCATCCGACAGGTGTTTTTGTGTCATTGGATGAATAATTAGGTCATTTTCGTCCTCCCTAGGCTAATTCTTGTCCAATTAGGGTTTTTAACCAATCTTGTGCATCCAATAGGTGTTTTGTGTCATTGGATGAACATTTAGGTCATTTTCGTCCTCCCTAGGCTTATTCTTGTCCAATTAGGGTTTCTAACCAATCTTTTGCATCCAATAGGTGTGTTTGTGTCAGTGGATGATCAATTAAGTCATTTTCGTCCTCCCTAGGCTAATTCATATCAAATTAAGGTTTTTAACCAATCTTGTGCAATCAATAGGTGTTTTGTGTCAATGGATGAATATTTAGTTTATTTTCGTCCTTCCTACACTTAATGTAGTCCAATTAGGGTTTTTAACCAATCTTGTGCATCCATTAGGTGTTTTTGTGTCATTGGATGAACATTTAGGTCATTATTGTCCTCCCTAGGCTAATTCTTGTCCAATTAAGGTTTTTAACCAATCTTGTCCATTCAATAGGTGTTTTGTGTCATTGGATGAACATTTAGGTCGTTATTCGTCCTCCCTAGGCTTATGCTTATCCAATTAGGGTTTCTAACCAATCTTGTGCATCCAATAGTTGTGTTTGTGTCATTGGATGAACAATTAGGTCATTTTCGACCTCCCTAGGCTTATGCTTGTCCAATTAGGGTTTCTAACCAATCTTGTGCATCCAATAGTTGTGTTTGTGTCATTGGATGAACAATTAGGTCATTTTCGACCTCCCTAGGCTTATTCTTGTCCAATTAGGGTTTCTAACCAATCTTGTGCATCCAATAGGTGTGTTTGTGTCATTGGATGAACAATTAAGTGATTTTCGTCCTCCCTAGGCTAATTCTTGTCCAATTAGGGTTTTTAACCAATCTTGTGTATCCAATAGGTGTTTTGTGTCATTGGATGAACATTTAGGTCATTTTCGTCCTCCCTACACTTAATGTAGTCCAATTAGGGTGTTTAACCATTCTTGTACATCCATTAGGTGTTTTTGTGTCATTGGATGAACATTTATGTCATTTACGTCATACCTAGGCTAATTCTTATCCAATTATGGTTTTTAACCAATCTTATGCATCCAATACGTGTTTTGTGTCATTGGATGAACATTTAGGTGATTTTCGTCCTCCCTACACTTAATCTTGTCCAATTAGGGTTTTTAACTAATCTTGTGCATCCAATAGGTGTTTTGTGTCATTGGATGAACATTTAGGTCATTTTCGTCCTTCCTAATCTTAATGTAGTCCAATTAGGGTTTTTAACCATTCTTGTGCATCCATTAGGTGTTTTTGTGTCATTGGATGAACATTTAGGTCATTTTCGTCCTCCCTAGGCTAATTCTTGTCCCATTAGGGTTTTTAACTAATCTTTTGCATCCATTAGGTGTTTTGTGTCATTGGATGAACATTTAGGTCATTTTCGTCCTCCCTACACTTAATCTTGTGCAATTAGGGTTTTTAACCAATCTTGTGCATTCATTAGGTGTTTTTGTGTCATTGGATGAACATTTAGGTTATTTTCGTCCTCCCTAGGCTAATTCTAGTACAATTAGGGGTTTTAACCAATCTTGTGCATCCAATAGGTGTTTTGTGTCATTGGATGAATATTTAGGTCATTTTCGTCCTCCCTACACTTAATCTTGTCCAATTCGGGTTTTTAACCAATCTTGTGCATCCAATAGGTGTTTTGTGTCATTGGATGAACAATTAGATCATTTTGGACCTCCCTAAACATAATCTTGTCCAATTAGAGTTTCTAACCAATCTTGTGCATCCATTAGGTGTTTTTGTGTCATTGGATGAATATTTAGGTCATTTTCATCCTCCATAGTCTTATGCTTGTCCAATTAGGGTTTCTAACCAATCTTGTCCATCCAATAGTTGTGTTTGTGTCATTGGATGAACATTTAGGTCATTGTCGTCCTCCCTAGGCTAATTCTTGTCCAATTAGGGTTTTTAACTAATCTTTTGCATCCAATAGGTGTTTTGTGTCATTGGATGAACATTTAGGTCATTTTCGTCCTCCCTACACTTAATCTTGTCCAATTAGGGTTTTTAACCAATCTTGCACATCCATTAGGTGTTTTTGTGTCATTGGATGAAAAATTTAGGTCATTTTCGTCCTCCCTAGGCTAATTGTTGTCGAATTTGGGTTTTTAACCAATCTTGTGCATCCAATAGGTGTGTTTGTGTCATTGGATGAATATTTAGGTCATTTTCGTCCTCTCTACACTTAATCTTTCCAATTAGGGTTTTTAACCAATCTTGTGCATCCAATAGGTGTTTTGTGTCATTAAATGAACAACTAGATCATTTTCGTCCTCCCTAAACTTAATCTTGTCCAATTAGGGTTTCTAACCAATCTTGTTCATCCATTTGGTGTTTTGGTGTCATTGGATGAACATTTAGGTCAGTTTCATCCTCCCTAGTCTTATGCTTGTCCAATTAGGGTTTCTAACCAATCTTGTGCATCCAAATGTTGTGTTTGTGTCATTCGATAAATAATTAGGTCATTTTCTACCTCCCTAGTCTTATTCTTGTCCAATTAGGGTTTCTAACCATTCTTGTGCATCCAATAGGTGTTTTGTGTTATTGGATGAACATTTAGGTGATTTTCGTCCGCCCTACACTTAATCTTGTCCAATTAGGGTTTCTAACCAATCTTGTACATCCAATAGGTGTTTTTGCGTCATTGGATGAACAATTAGGTCATTTTCGTCCTCCCTAGGCTAAATCTTGTCCAATTAGGGTTTTTAACCAATCTTTTGCATTCAATAGGTGTTTTGTGTCATTGGATCAACATTTAGGTCATTTTCTTCCTCCCTACACTTAATGTAGTCAAATTAGGGTTTTTAACCAATCTTGTGCATCCATTAGGTGTTTTTGTGTCATTGGATAAACATTTAGGTCATTTTCGAACTCCCTAGGCTAATTCTTTTCCAATTAGGGGTTTTAACCAATCTTGTGCATCCATTAGGTGTTTTTGTGTCATTGGATGAACATTTAGGTCATTTTCGTCCTCCCTAGGCTAATTCTTGTCCAATTAGTGTTTTTAACCAATCTTGCGTATCCAATAGGTGTTTTTGTGTCATTGGATGAACATTTAGGTCATTTTCGTCGTCCCTACACTTAATGTAGTCCAATTAGGCATTTTAACCAATCTTGTGCATCCATTAGGTATTTTTGTGTCATTGGATGAACATTTAGGTCATTTTCGAACTCCCTAGGCTAATTCTTGTCCAATTAGGGTTTTTAACCAATCTTATGCATCCATTAGGTGTTTTTGTGTCATTGGATGAACATTTAGGTCATTTTCGTCCTCCCTACACTAATCTTGTCCAATTAGGGTTTTTAACCAATCTTGTGCATCCAATAGGTGTTTTGTGTCATTGGATGAACATTTAGGTCATTTTCGTCCTCCCTAAACTTAATCTTGTCCAATTAGGGTTTTTAACCAATCTTGTGCATCCATTAGGTGTTTTTGTGTCATTGGATGAACATTTAGGCCATTTTCATCCTCCCTAGGCTAATTCTTGTCCAATAAGTGTTTTTAACCAATCTTGTGCATCCAATAGGTGTTTTGTGTCATTGGATGAACATTTAGGTCATTTTCGTCCTCCCTAGGCTTATTCTTGTCCAATTAGGGTTTGTAACCAATCTTGTGCATCCAATAGGTGTGTTTGTGTCATTGGATGAACAATTAAGTCATTTTCGTCCTCCCTAGGCTAATTCTTGTCAAATTAGGGTTTTTAACCGATCTTGTGCAATCAATAGGTGTTTTGTGTCATTGGATGAACATTTAGGTTATTTTCGTCCTCCCTACACTTAATGTAGTCCAATTAGGGTTTTTAACCAATCTTGTGCATCCATTAGGTGTTTTTGTGTCATTGGATGAACATTTAGGTCATTTTCGTCCTCCCTACACTAATCTTGTCCAATTAGGGTTTTTAACCAATCTTGTGCATCCAATAGGTGTTTTGTGTCATTGGATGAACATTTAGGTCATTTTCGTCCTCCCTAAACTTAATCTTGTCCAATTAGGGTTTTTAACCAATCTTGTGCATCCATTAGGTGTTTTTGTGTCATTGGATGAACATTTAGGTCATTTTCGTCGTCCCTACACTTAATGTAGTCCAATTAGGCTTTTTAACCAATCTTGTGCATCCATTAGGTGTTTTTGTGTCATTGGATGAACATTTAGGTCATTTTCGAACTCCCTAGGCTAATTCTTGTCCAACTAGGGTTTTTAACCAATCTTATGCATCCATTAGGTGTTTTTGTGTCATTCGATGAACATTTAGGTCATTTTCGTCCTCCCTACACTAATCTTGTCCAATTAGGGTTTTTAACCAATCTTGTGCATCCAATAGGTGTTTTGTGTCATTGGATGAACATTTAGGTCATTTTCGTCCTCCCTAAACTTAATCTTGTCGAATTAGGGTTTTTAACCAATCTTGTGCATCCATTAGGTGTTTTTGTGTCATTGGATGAACATTTAGGTCATTTTCGACCTCCCTAGGCTTATGCTTGTCCAATTAGGGTTTCTAACCAATCTTGTGCATCCAATAGTTGTGTTTGTGTCATTGGATGAACAATTAGGTCATTTTCGACCTCCCTAGGCTTATTCTTGTCCAATTAGGGTTTCTAACCAATCTTGTCCATCCAATTGGTGTGTTTGTGTCATTGGATGAACAATTAGGTCATTTTCGTCATCCCTAGGCTAATTCTTGTCCAATTATGGTTTTTAACCAATCTTGTGCATCCAATAGGTGTGTTTATGTCATTGGATGATTTTTATGTCATTTTCGACCTCCCTACACTTAATCTTGTCCAATTAGGGTTTCTAACCAATCTTGTGCATCCAATAGGTATTTTTGTATCATTGAATGAACAATTAGGTCATTTTCGTCCTCCCTAGGCTAATTCTTGTCCAATTAGGGTTTTTAACCAATCTTGTGCATCCAATAGGTGTTTTGTGTCATTGGATGAACAATTAGGTCATTTTCGTCCTCCCTACACTTTATCTTGTCCAATTAGGGTTTCTAACCAATCTTGTGCATCCAATTGGTGTTTTTGTGTCATTGGATGAACAATTAGGTCATTTTCGTCCTCCCTATGATAATTCTTTTCCAATTAGGGTTTTTAACCAATCTTGTGCATCCAATAGGTGTTTTGTGTCATTGGATGAACATTTAGGTCATTTTCGTCCTCCCTAAACTTAATCTTGTCCAATTAGGGTTTTTAACCAATCTTGTGCATCCATTAGGTGTTTTTGTGTCATTGGATGAACATTTAGGTCATTTTCATCCTCCCTAGGCTAATTCTTGTCCAATAAGTGTTTTTAACCAATCTTGTCCATCCAATAGGTGTTTTGTGTCATTGGATGAACATTTAGGTCATTTTCGTCCTCCCTAGGCTTATTCTTGTCCAATTAGGGTTTGTAACCAATCTTGTGCATCCAATAGGTGTGTTTGTGTCATTGGATGAACAATTAAGTCATTTTCGTCCTCCCTAGGCTAATTCTTGTCAAATTAGGGTTTTTAACCGATCTTGTGCAATCAATAGGTGTTTTGTGTCATTGGATGAACATTTAGGTTATTTTCGTCCTCCCTACACTTAATGTAGTCCAATTAGGGTTTTTAACCAATCTTGTGCATCCATTAGGTGTTTTTGTGTCATTGGATGAACATTTAGGTCATTTTCGAACTCCCTAGGCTAATTCTTGTCCAATTAGGGTTTTTAACCAATCTTGTGCATCCATTAGGTGTTTTTGTGTCATTGGATGAACATTTAGGTCATTTTCGTCCTCCCTACACTTAATCTTGTCCAATTAGGGTTTTTAACCAATCTTGTGCATCCATAAGGTGTTTTTGTGTCATTGGATGAACATTTAGGTCATTTTCGAACTCCCTAGGCTAATTCTTGTCCAATAAGGGATTTTAACCAATCTTGTGCATCCAATAGGTGTTTTGTGTCATTGGATGAACATTTAGGTCATTTTCATCCTCCCTACACTTAATGTAGTCCAATTAAGGTTTTTAACCAATCTTGTGCATCCATTAGGTGTTTTTGTGTCATTGGATGAACATTTAGGTCATTTTCGAACTCCCTAGGCTAATTCTTGTCCAATTAGGGTTTTTAACCAATCTTGTGCATCCATTAGGTGTTTTTGTGTCATTGGATGAACATTTAGGTCATTTTCGTCCTCCCTACACTTAATCTTGTCCAATTAGGGTTTTTAACCAATCTTGTGCATCCAATAGGTGTTTTGTGTCGTTGGATGAACATTTAGGTCATTTTCGTCCTCCCTACACTTAATCTTGTCCAATTAGGGTTTTTAACCAATCTTGTGCATCCAATAGGTGTTTTGTGTCATTGGATGAACATTTAGGTCATTTTCGTCCTCCCTAAACTTAATCTTGTCCAATTAGGGTTTTGAAGCAATCTTGTGCATCCAATAGGTGTTTTGTGTCATTGGATGAACATTTAGGTCATTTTCGTCCTCCCTACACTTAATCTTGTTCAATTAGGGTTTCTGAACAATCTTGTGCATCCGATAGGTGTTTTTGTGTCATTGGATGAACAATTAGGTCATTTTCGTCCTCCCTAGGCTAATTCTTGTCCAATTAGGGTTTTTAACCAATCTTGTGCATCCAATAGGTGTTTTGTGTCATTGGATGAACATTTAGGTCATTTTCGTCCTCCTTATGCTAATTCTTATCCAATTAGTGTTTTTAACCAATCTTGTGCATCCAATAGGTGTTTTGTGTCATTGGATGAACATTTAGGTCATTTTCGTCCTCCCTACACTTAATCTTGTTCAATTAGGGTTTCTAACCAATCTTGTGCATCCGATAGGTGTTTTTGTGTCATTGGATGAATATTTAGGTCATTTTCGTCCTCCCTAAACTTAATCTTGTCCAATTAGGGTTTTTAACCAATCTTGTGCATCCAATAGGTGTTTTGTGTCATTGGATGAACATTTAGGTCATTTTCGTCCTCCCTACACTTAATCTTGTCCAATTAGGGTTTCTAACCAATCTTTTGCATCCAATAGGTGTTTTGTGTCATTGGATGAACATTTAGGTCATTTTCGTCCTCCCTACACTTAATCTTGTCCAATTAGGGTTTTTAACCAATCTTGTGCATCCAATAGGTGTTTTTGTGTCATTGGATGAACATTTAGGTTATTTTCGTCCTCCCTAGGCTAATTCTAGTACAATTAGGGGTTTTAACCAATCTTGTGCATCCAATAGGTGTTTTGTGTCATTGGATGAATATTTAGGTCATTTTCGTCCTCCCTACACTTAATCTTGTCCAATTCGGGTTTTTAACCAATCTTGTGCATCCAATAGGTGTTTTGTGTCATTGGATGAACAATTAGATCATTTTCGTCCTCCCTAAACTTAATCTTGTCCAATTAGGGTTTCTAACCAATCTTGTGCATCCATTAGGTGTTTTTGTGTCATTGGATGAACATTTAGGTCATTTTCATCCTCCCTAGTCTTATGCTTGTCCAATTAGGGTTTCTAACCAATCTTGTCCATCCAATAGTTGTGTTTGTGTCATTGGATGAACATTTAGGCCATTTTCGTCCTCCGTAGGCTAATTCTTGTCCAATTGGGGTTTTTAACCAATCTTGTGTATCCAATAGGTGTTTTGTGTCATTGGATGAACATTTAGGTCATTTTCGTCCTCCCTACACTTAATGTAGTTCAATTAGGGTTTTTAACCAATCCTGTGCATCCATTAGGTGTTTTTGTGTCATTGGAGAACATTTAGGTCATTTTCGTCCTCCCTAGGCTAATTCTTGTCCAATTAGGGTTTTTAACCAATCTTGTGCATCCAATAGATGTGTTTGTGTCATTGGATGAACTTTATGTCATTTTCGTCCTCCCTACACTTAATGTAGTCCAATTAGGGTTTCTAACCAATCTTGTACATCCATTAGGTGTTTTTGTGTCATTGGATGAACATTTAGGTCATTTTCGTCCTCCCTAGGCTAATTGTTGTCGAATTTGGGTTTTTAACCAGTCTTGTGCATCCAATAGGTGTGTTTGTGTCATTGGATGAATATTTAGGTCATTTTCGTCCTCCCTACACTTAATCTTTCCAATTAGGGTTTTTAACCAATCTTGTGCATCCAATAGGTGTTTTGTGTCATTGGATGAACAACTAGATCATTTTCGTCCTCCCTAAACTTAATCTTGTCCAATTAGGGTTTCTAACCAATCTTGTTCATCCATTTGGTGTTTTTGTGTCATTGGATGAACATTTAGGTCAGTTTCATCCTCCCTAGTCTTATGCTTGTCCAATTAGGGTTTCTAACCAATCTTGTGCATCCAATTGTTGTGTTTGTGTCATTCGATAAATAATTAGGTCATTTTCGACCTCCCTAGTCTTATTCTTGTCCAATTAGGGTATCTAACCATTCTTGTGCATCCAATAGGTGTTTTGTGTTATTGGATGAACATTTAGGTGATTTTCGTCCGCCCTACACTTAATCTTGTCCAATTAGGGTTTCTAACCAATCTTGTGCATCCAATAGGTGGTTTTTCGTCATTGGATGAACAATTAGGTCATTTTCGTCCTCCCTAGGCTAAATCTTGTCCAATTAGGGTTTTTAACCAATCTTTTGCATTCAATAGGTGTTTTGTGTCGTTGGATCAACATTTAGGTCATTTTCTTCCTCCCTATACTTAATGTAGTCAAATTAGGGTTTTTAACCAATCTTGTGCATCCATTAGGTGTTTTTGTGTCATTGGATAAACATTTAGGTCATTTTCGAACTCCCTAGGCTAATTCTTTTCCAATTAGGGGTTTTAACCAATCTTGTGCATCCATTAGGTGTTTTTGTGTCATTGGATGAACATTTAGGTCATTTTCGTCCTCCCTAGGCTAATTCTTGTCCAATTAGTGTTTTTAACCAATCTTGCGTATCCAATAGGTGTTTTTGTGTCATTGGATGAACATTTAGGTCATTTTCGTCGTCCCTACACTTAATGTAGTCCAATTAGGCTTTTTAACCAATCTTGTGCATCCATTAGGTGTTTTTGTGTCATTGGATGAACATTTAGGTCATTTTCGAACTCCCTAGGCTAATTCTTGTCCAACTAGGGTTTTTAACCAATCTTATGCATCCATTAGGTGTTTTTGTGTCATTCGATGAACATTTAGGTCATTTTCGTCCTCCCTACACTAATCTTGTCCAATTAGGGTTTTTAACCAATCTTGTGCATCCAATAGGTGTTTTGTGTCATTGGATGAACATTTAGGTCATTTTCGTCCTCCCTAAACTTAATCTTGTCGAATTAGGGTTTTTAACCAATCTTGTGCATCCATTAGGTGTTTTTGTGTCATTGGATGAACATTTAGGTCATTTTCGACCTCCCTAGGCTTATGCTTGTCCAATTAGGGTTTCTAACCAATCTTGTGCATCCAATAGTTGTGTTTGTGTCATTGGATGAACAATTAGGTCATTTTCGACCTCCCTAGGCTTATTCTTGTCCAATTAGGGTTTCTAACCAATCTTGTGCATCCAATAGGTGTGTTTGTGTCATTGGATGAACAATTAAGTGATTTTCTTCCTCCCTAGGCTAATTCTTGTCCAATTAGGGTTTTTAACCAATCTTGTGTATCCAATAGGTGTTTTGTGTCATTGGATGAACATTTAGGTCATTTTCGTCCTCCCTACACTTAATGTAGTCCAATTAGTGTTTTTAACCATTCTTGTACATCCATTAGGTTTTTTTGTGTCATTGGATGAACATTTATGTCATTTACGTCATACCTAGGCTAATTCTTATCCAATTAGGGTTTTTAACCAATCTTATGCATCCAATACGTGTTTTGTGTCATTGGATGAACATTTAGGTGATTTTCGTCCTCCCTACACTTAATCTTGTCCAATTAGGGTTTTTAACTAATCTTGTGCATCCAATAGGTGTTTTGTGTCATTGGATGAACATTTAGGTCATTTTCGTCCTTCCTAATCTTAATGTAGTCCAATTAGGGTTTTTAACCATTCTTGTGCATCCATTAGGTGTTTTTGTGTCATTGGATGAACATTTAGGTCATTTTCGTCTTCCCTAGGCTAATTCTTGTCCCATTAGGGTTTTTAACTAATCTTTTGCATCCATTAGGTGTTTTGTGTCATTGGATGAACATTTAGGTCATTTTCGTCCTCCCTACACTTAATCTTGTGCAATTAGGGTTTTTAACCAATCTTGTGCATTCATTAGGTGTTTTTGTGTCATTGGATGAACATTTAGGTTATTTTCGTCCTCCCTAGGCTAATTCTAGTACAATTAGGGGTTTTAACCAATCTTGTGCATCCAATAGGTGTTTTGTGTCATTGGATGAATATTTAGGTCATTTTCGTCCTCCCTACACTTAATCTTGTCCAATTCGGGTTTTTAACGAATCTTGTGCATCCAATAGGTGTTTTGTGTCATTGGATGAACAATTAGATCATTTTCGTCCTCCCTAAACTTAATCTTGTCCAATTAGGGTTTCTAACCAATCTTGTGCATCCATTAGGTGTTTTTGTGTCATTGGATGAACATTTAGGTCATTTTCATCCTCCCTAGTTTTATGCTTGTCCAATTAGGGTTTCTAACCAATCTTGTCCATCCAATAGTTGTGTTTGTGTCATTGGATGAACATTTAGGCCATTTTCGTCCTCCGTAGGCTAATTCTTGTCCAATTGGGGTTTTTAACCAATCTTGTGTATCCAATAGGTGTTTTGTGTCATTGGATGAACATTTAGGTCATTTTCGTCCTCCCTACACTTAATGTAGTTCAATTAGGGTTTTTAACCAATCCTGTGCATCCATTAGGTGTTTTTGTGTCATTGGAGAACATTTAGGTCATTTTCGTCCTCCCTAGGCTAATTCTTGTCCAATTAGGGTTTTTAACCAATCTTGTGCATCCAATAGATGTGTTTGTGTCATTGGATGAACTTTATGACATTTTCGTCCTCCCTACACTTAATGTAGTCTAATTAGGGTTTCTAACCAATCTTGTACATCCATTAGGTGTTTTTGTGTCATTGGATGAACATTTAGGTCATTTTCGTCCTCCCTAGGCTAATTGTTGTCGAATTTGGGTTTTTAACCAATTATGTGCATCCAATAGGTGTGTTTGTGTCATTGGATGAATATTTAGGTCATTTTCGTCCTCCCTACACTTAATCTTTCCAATTAGGGTTTTTAACCAATCTTGTGCATCCAATAGGTGTTTTGTGTCATTGGATGAACAACTAGATCATTTTCGTCCTCCCTAAACTTAATCTTGTCCAATTAGGGTTTCTAACCAATCTTGTTCATCCATTTGGTGTTTTTGTGTCATTGGATGAACATTTAGGTCAGTTTCATCCTCCCTAGTCTTATGCTTGTCCAATTAGGGTTTCTAACCAATCTTGTGCATCCAATTGTTGTGTTTGTGTCATTCGATAAACAATTAGGTCATTTTCGACCTCCCTAGTCTTATTCTTGTCCAATTAGGGTATCTAACCATTCTTGTGCATCCAATAGGTGTTTTGTGTTATTGGATGAACATTTAGGTGATTTTCGTCCGCCCTACACTTAATCTTGTCCAATTAGGGTTTCTAACCAATCTTGTGCATCCAATAGGTGGTTTTTCGTCATTGGATGAACAATTAGGTCATTTTCGTCCTCCCTAGGCTAAATCTTGTCCAATTAGGGTTTTTAACCAATCTATTGCATTCAATAGGTGTTTTGTGTCGTTGGATCAACATTTAGGTCATTTTCTTCCTCCCTATACTTAATGTAGTCAAATTAGGGTTTTTAACCAATCTTGTGCATCCATTAGGTGTTTTTGTGTCATTGGATAAACATTTAGGTCATTTTCGAACTCCCTAGGCTAATTCTTTTCCAATTAGGGGTTTTAACCAATCTTGTGCATCCATTAGGTGTTTTTGTGTCATTGGATGAACATTTAGGTCATTTTCGTCCTCCCTAGGCTAATTCTTGTCCAATTAGTGTTTTTAACCAATCTTGCGTATCCAATAGGTGTTTTTGTGTCATTGGATGAACATTTAGGTCATTTTCGTCGTCCCTACACTTAATGTAGTCCAATTAGGCTTTTTAACCAATCTTGTGCATCCATTAGGTGTTTTTGTGTCATTGGATGAACATTTAGGTCATTTTCGAACTCCCTAGGCTAATTCTTGTCCAACTAGGGTTTTTAACCAATCTTATGCATCCATTAGGTGTTTTTGTGTCATTCGATGAACATTTAGGTCATTTTCGTCCTCCCTACACTAATCTTGTCCAATTAGGGTTTTTAACCAATCTTGTGCATCCAATAGGTGTTTTGTGTCATTGGATGAACATTTAGGTCATTTTCGTCCTCCCTAAACTTAATCTTGTCGAATTAGGGTTTTTAACCAATCTTGTGCATCCATTAGGTGTTTTTGTGTCATTGGATGAACATTTAGGTCATTTTCGACCTCCCTAGGCTTATGCTTGTCCAATTAGGGTTTCTAACCAATCTTGTGCATCCAATAGTTGTGTTTGTGTCATTGGATGAACAATTAGGTCATTTTCGACCTCCCTAGGCTTATTCTTGTCCAATTAGGGTTTCTAACCAATCTTGTGCATCCAATAGGTGTGTTTGTGTCATTGGATGAACAATTAAGTGATTTTCTTCCTCCCTAGGCTAATTCTTGTCCAATTAGGGTTTTTAACCAATCTTGTGTATCCAATAGGTGTTTTGTGTCATTGGATGAACATTTAGGTCATTTTCGTCCTCCCTACACTTAATGTAGTCCAATTAGTGTTTTTAACCATTCTTGTACATCCATTAGGTTTTTTTGTGTCATTGGATGAACATTTATGTCATTTACGTCATACCTAGGCTAATTCTTATCCAATTAGGGTTTTTAACCAATCTTATGCATCCAATACGTGTTTTGTGTCATTGGATGAACATTTAGGTGATTTTCGTCCTCCCTACACTTAATCTTGTCCAATTAGGGTTTTTAACTAATCTTGTGCATCCAATAGGTGTTTTGTGTCATTGGATGAACATTTAGGTCATTTTCGTCCTTCCTAATCTTAATGTAGTCCAATTAGGGTTTTTAACCATTCTTGTGCATCCATTAGGTGTTTTTGTGTCATTGGATGAACATTTAGGTCATTTTCGTCCTCCCTAGGCTAATTCTTGTCCCATTAGGGTTTTTAACTAATCTTTTGCATCCATTAGGTGTTTTGTGTCATTGGATGAACATTTAGGTCATTTTCGTCCTCCCTACACTTAATCTTGTGCAATTAGGGTTTTTAACCAATCTTGTGCATTCATTAGGTGTTTTTGTGTCATTGGATGAACATTTAGGTTATTTTCGTCCTCCCTAGGCTAATTCTAGTACAATTAGGGGTTTTAACCAATCTTGTGCATCCAATAGGTGTTTTGTGTCATTGGATGAATATTTAGGTCATTTTCGTCCTCCCTACACTTAATCTTGTCCAATTCGGGTTTTTAACCAATCTTGTGCATCCAATAGGTGTTTTGTGTCATTGGATGAACAATTAGATCATTTTGGACCTCCCTAAACATAATCTTGTCCAATTAGAGTTTCTAACCAATCTTGTGCATCCATTAGGTGTTTTTGTGTCATTGGATGAATATTTAGGTCATTTTCATCCTCCATAGTCTTATGCTTGTCCAATTAGGGTTTCTAACCAATCTTGTCCATCCAATAGTTGTGTTTGTGTCATTGGATGAACATTTAGGTCATTGTCGTCCTCCCTAGGCTAATTCTTGTCCAATTAGGGTTTTTAACTAATCTTTTGCATCCAATAGGTGTTTTGTGTCATTGGATGAACATTTAGGTCATTTTCGTCCTCCCTACACTTAATCTTGTCCAATTAGGGTTTTTAACCAATCTTGCACATCCATTAGGTGTTTTTGTGTCATTGGATGAAAAATTTAGGTCATTTTCGTCCTCCCTAGGCTAATTGTTGTCGAATTTGGGTTTTTAACCAATCTTGTGCATCCAATAGGTGTGTTTGTGTCATTGGATGAATATTTAGGTCATTTTCGTCCTCTCTACACTTAATCTTTCCAATTAGGGTTTTTAACCAATCTTGTGCATCCAATAGGTGTTTTGTGTCATTAAATGAACAACTAGATCATTTTCGTCCTCCCTAAACTTAATCTTGTCCAATTAGGGTTTCTAACCAATCTTGTTCATCCATTTGGTGTTTTGGTGTCATTGGATGAACATTTAGGTCAGTTTCATCCTCCCTAGTCTTATGCTTGTCCAATTAGGGTTTCTAACCAATCTTGTGCATCCAAATGTTGTGTTTGTGTCATTCGATAAATAATTAGGTCATTTTCGACCTCCCTAGTCTTATTCTTGTCCAATTAGGGTTTCTAACCATTCTTGTGCATCCAATAGGTGTTTTGTGTTATTGGATGAACATTTAGGTGATTTTCGTCCGCCCTACACTTAATCTTGTCCAATTAGGGTTTCTAACCAATCTTGTACATCCAATAGGTGTTTTTGCGTCATTGGATGAACAATTAGGTCATTTTCGTCCTCCCTAGGCTAAATCTTGTCCAATTAGGGTTTTTAACCAATCTTTTGCATTCAATAGGTGTTTTGTGTCATTGGATCAACATTTAGGTCATTTTCTTCCTCCCTACACTTAATGTAGTCAAATTAGGGTTTTTAACCAATCTTGTGCATCCATTAGGTGTTTTTGTGTCATTGGATAAACATTTAGGTCATTTTCGAACTCCCTAGGCTAATTCTTTTCCAATTAGGGGTTTTAACCAATCTTGTGCATCCATTAGGTGTTTTTGTGTCATTGGATGAACATTTAGGTCATTTTTGTCCTCCCTAGGCTTATTCTTGTCGAATTAGGATTTTTAACCAATCTTGTGCATCCAATAGATGTGTTTGTGTCATTGGATGAACTTTATGTCATTTTCGACCTCCCTACACTTAATCTTGTCCAATTAGGGTTTCTAACCAATCTTGTGCATCCAATAGGTGTTTTTGTGTCATTGGATCAACAATTAGGTCATTTTCGTCCTCCCTAGGCTAATTCTTGTCCAATTAGGGTTTTTAACCAATCTTGTGCATCCAATAGGTGTTTCGTGTCATTGGATGAACATTTAGGTCATTTGCGTCCTCCCTACACTTAATGTAGTCCAATTAGGGTTTTCAACCAATCTTGTGCATCCATTAGGTGTTTTTGTGTCATTGGATGAACATTTATGTCATTTTCGTCCTCCCTATGCTAATTCTTATCCAATTAGGGTTTTTAACTAATCTTTTGCATCCAATAGGTGTTTTGTGTCATTGGATGAACATTTAGGTCATTTTCGTCCTCCCTACACTTAATCTTGTCCAATTAGGGTTTTTAACCAATCTTTTGCATCCATTAGGTGTTTTTGTGTCATTTGATGACCATTTAGGTTATTTTCGTCCTCCCTAGGCTAATTCTAGTACAATTAGGGGTTTTAACCAATCTTGTGCATCCAATAGGTGTTTTGTGTCATTGGATGAATATTTAGGTCATTTTCGTCCTCCCTACACTTAATTTTGTCCAATTCGGGTTTTTAACCAATCTTGTGCATCCAATAGGTGTTTTGTGTCATTGGATGAACAATTAGATCATTTTCGACCTCCCTAAACTTAATCTTGTCTAATTAGGGTTTCTAACCAATCTTGTCCATCCATTAGGTGTTTTTGTGTCATTGGATAAACATTTAGGTCATTTTCGAACTCCGTAGGCTAATTCTTTTCCAATTAGGGGTTTTAACCAATCTTGTGCATCCTTTTGGTGTTTTTGTGTCATTGGATGAACATTTAGGTCATTTTCGAACTCCCTAGGCTAATTCTTGTCCAACTAGGATTTTTAACCAATCTTATGCATCCATTAGGTGTTTTTGTGTCATTCGATGAACATTTAGGTCATTTTCGTCCTCCCTACACTAATCTTGTCCAATTAGGGTTTTTAACCAATCTTGTGCATCCAATAGGTGTTTTGTGTCATTGGATGAACATTTAGGTCATTTTCGTCCTCCCTAAACTTAATCTTGTCCAATTAGGGTTTTTAACCAATCTTGTGCATCCATTAGGTGTTTTTGTGTCATTGGATGAACATTTAAGTCATTTTCGACCTCCCTAGGCTTATGCTTGTCCAATTAGGGTTTCTAACCAATCTTGTGCATCCAATAGTTGTGTTTGTGTCATTGGATGAACAATTAGGTCATTTTCGACCTCCCTAGGCTTATTCTTGTCCAATTAGGGTTTCTAACCAATCTTGTGCATCCAATAGGTGTGTTTGTGTCATTGGATGAACAATTAAGTGATTTTCTTCCTCCCTAGGCTAATTCTTGTCCAATTAGGGTTTTTAACCAATCTTGTGTATCCAATAGGTGTTTTGTGTCATTGGATGAACATTTAGGTCATTTTCGTCCTCCCTACACTTAATGTAGTCCAATTAGGGTTTTTAACCATTCTTGTACATCCATTAGGTTTTTTTGTGTCATTGGATGAACATTTATGTCATTTACGTCCTACCTAGGCTAATTCTTATCCAATTAGGGTTTTTAACCAATCTTATGCATCCAATACGTGTTTTGTGTCATTGGATGAACATTTAGGTGATTTTCGTCCTCCCTACACTTAATCTTGTCCAATTAGGGTTTTTAACTAATCTTGTGCATGCATTAGGTGTTTTTGTGTCATTGGATGAACATTTAGGTCATTTTTGTCCTCCCTAGGCTTATTCTTGTCCAATTAGGATTTTTAACCAATCTTGTGCATCCAATAGATGTGTTTGTGTCATTGGATGAACTTTATGTCATTTTCGACCTCCCTACACTTAATCTTGTCCAATTAGGGTTTCTAATCAATCTTGTGCATCCAATAGGTGTTTTTGTGTCATTGGATCAACAATTAGGTCATTTTCGTCCTCCCTAGGCTAATTCTTGTCCAATTAGGGTTTTTAACCAATCTTGTGCATCCAATAGGTGTTTCGTGTCATTGGATGAACATTTAGGTCATTTGCGTCCTCCCTACACTTAATGTAGTCCAATTAGGGTTTTCAACCAATCTTGTGCATCCATTAGGTGTTTTTGTGTCATTGGATGAACATTTATGTCATTTTCGTCCTCCCTAGGCTAATTCTTATCCAATTAGGGTTTTTAACTAATCTTTTGCATCCAATAGGTGTTTTGTGTCATTGGATGAACATTTAGGTCATTTTCGTCCTCCCTACACTTAATCTTGTCCAATTAGGGTTTTTAACCAATCTTTTGCATCCATTAGGTGTTTTTGTGTCATTTGATGACCATTTAGGTTATTTTCGTCCTCCCTAGGCTAATTCTAGTACAATTAGGGGTTTTAACCAATCTTGTGCATCCAATAGGTGTTTTGTGTCATTCGATGAATATTTAGGTCATTTTCGTCCTCCCTACACTTAATTTTGTCCAATTCGGGTTTTTAACCAATCTTGTGCATCCAATAGGTGTTTTGTGTCATTGGATGAACAATTAGATCATTTTCGACCTCCCTAAACTTAATCTTGTCTAATTAGGGTTTCTAACCAATCTTGTCCATCCATTAGGTGTTTTTGTGTCATTGGATAAACATTTAGGTCATTTTCGAACTCCGTAGGCTAATTCTTTTCCAATTAGGGGTTTTAACCAATCTTGTGCATCCTTTTGGTGTTTTTGTGTCATTGGATGAATATTTAGGTCATTTTCGTCATCCCTAGGCTAATTCTTATCCAATTAGGGTTTTTAACCAATCTTGTAATCTTGTGCATCCAATATGTAGTTTGTGTCGTTGGATGAATATTTAGGTCATTTTCGTCCTCCCTACACTTAATCTTGTCCAATTAGGGTTTTAACCAATATTGTTCATTCAATAGGTGTTTTGTGTCATTGGATGAACATTTAGGTTATTTTCGTCCTCCCTACACTTAATGTAGTCCAAATAGGGTTTTTAACCAATCTTGTGCATCCATTAGGTGTTTTTGTGTCATTGGATGAACATTTAGGTCATTTTCGAATTCCCTAGGCTAATTCTTGTCCAATTAGGGTTTTTAACCAATCTTGTGCATCCATTAGGTGTTTTTGTGTCATTGGATGAACATTTAGGTCATTTTTGTCCTCCCTAGGCTAATTCTTGTCCAATTAGGGTTTTTAACCAATCTTTTCCATCCAATAGGTGTTTTGTGTCATTGGATGAACATTTAGGTCGTTTTTCATCCTCCCTAGGCTTATGCTTGTCCAATTAGGGTTTCTAACCAATCTTGTGCATCCAATAGTTGTGTTTGTGTCATTGGATGAACAATTAGGTCATTTTCTACCTCCCTAGGCTTATGCTTGTCCAATTAGGGTTTCTAACCAATCTTGTGCATCCAATAGTTGTGTTTGTGTCATTGGATGAACAATTAGGTCATTTTCGACCTCCCTAGTCTTATTCTTGTCCAATTAGGGTTTCTAACCAATCTTGTGCATCCAATAGGTGTGTTTGTGTCATTGGATGAACAATTAGGTGATTTTCGTCCTCCCTAGGCTAATTCTTGTCCAATTAGGGTTTTTAACCAATCTTGTGCATCCAATAGGTGTTTTGTGTCATTGGATGAACATTTAGGTCGTTTTTCATCCTCCCTAGGCTTATGCTTGTCCAATTAGGGTTTCTAACCAATCTTGTGCATCCAATAGTTGTGTTTGTGTCATTGGATGAACAATTAGGTCATTTTCGACCTCCCTAGGCTTATGCTTGTCCAATTAGGGTTTCTAACCAATCTTGTGCATCCAATTGGTGTGTTTGTGTCATTGGATGAACAATTAGGTCATTTTCGACCTCCCTAGGCTTATTCTTGTCCAATTAGGGTTTCTAACCAATCTTGTGCATCCAATAGGTGTGTTTGTATCATTGAATGAACAATTAAGTGATTTTCGTCCTCCCTAGGCTAATTCTTGTCCAATTAGGGTTTTCAACCAATCTTGTGTATCCAATAGGTGTTTTGTGTCATTGGATGAACATTTAGGTCATTTTCGTCCTCCCTACACTTAATGTAGTCCAATTAGGGTTTTTAACCATTCTTGTACATCCATTAGGTGTTTTTGTGTCATTGGATGAACATTTATGTCATTTACGTCATACCTAGGCTAATTCTTATCCAATTGGGGTTTTTAACCAATCTTATGCATCCAATACGTGTTTTGTGTCATTGGATGAACATTTAGGTGATTTTCGTCCTCCCTACACTTAATCTTGTCCAATTAGGGTTTTTAACTAATCTTGTGCATGCATTAGGTGTTTTTGTGTCATTGGATGAACATTTAGGTCATTTTTGTCCTCCCTAGGCTAATTCTTGTCCAATTAGGATTTTTAACCAATCTTGTGCATCCAATAGATGTGTTTGTGTCATTGGATGAACTTTATGTCATTTTCGACCTCCCGACACTTAATCTTGTCCAATTAGGGTTTCTAACCAATCTTGTGAATCCAATAGGTGTTTTTGTGTCATTGGATGAACAATTAGGTCATTTTCGTCCTCCCTAGGCTAATTGTTGTCCAATTAGGGTTTTTAACCAATCTTGTGCATCCAATAGGTGTTTCGTGTCATTGGATGAACATTTAGGTCATTTGCGTCCTCCCTACACTTAATGTAGTCCAATTAGGGTTTTCAACCAATCTTGTGCATCCATTAGGTGTTTTTGTGTCATTGGATAAACATTTAGGTTATTTTCGTCCTCCCTAGGCTAATTCTTGTCCAATTATCGTTTTTAACCAATCTTGTGCATCCAATAGGTGTTTTGTGTCATTGGATGAACATTTAGGTCATTTTCGTCCTATCTAATCTTAATGTAGTCCAATTAGGGTTTTCAACCATTCTTGTGCATCCATTAGGTGTTTTTGTGTCATTGGATGAACATTTAGTTCATTTTCGTCATCCCTAGGCTAATTCTTGTCCAATTAGGGTTTTAAACTAATCTTTTGCATCCAATAGGTGTTTTGTGTCATTGGATGAACATTTAGGTCATTTTCGTCCTCCCTACACTTAATCTTGTGCAATTAGGGTTTTTAACCAACCTTGTGCATTCATTAGGTGTTTTTGTGTCATTGGATGAACATTTAGGTTATTTTCGTCCTCCCTAGGCTAATTCTAGTACAATTAGGGGTTTTAACCAATCTTGTGCATCCAATAGGTGTTTTGTGTCATTGGATGAATATTTAGGTCATTTTCGTCCTCCCTACACTTAATCTTGTCCAATTCGGGTTTTTAACCAATCTTGTGCATCCAATAGGTGTTTTGTGTCATTGGATGAACAATTAGATCATTTTGGACCTCCCTAAACATAATCTTGTCCAATTAGAGTTTCTAACCAATCTTGTGCATCCATTAGGTGTTTTTGTGTCATTGGATGAATATTTAGGTCATTTTCATCCTCCATAGTCTTATGCTTGTCCAATTAGGGTTTCTAACCAATCTTGTCCATCCAATAGTTGTGTTTGTGTCATTGGATGAACATTTAGGTCATTGTCGTCCTCCCTAGGCTAATTCTTGTCCAATTAGGGTTTTTAACTAATCTTTTGCATCCAATAGGTGTTTTGTGTCATTGGATGAACATTTAGGTCATTTTCGTCCTCCCTACACTTAATCTTGTCCAATTAGGGTTTTTAACCAATCTTGCACATCCATTAGGTGTTTTTGTGTCATTGGATGAAAAATTTAGGTCATTTTCGTCCTCCCTAGGCTAATTGTTGTCGAATTTGGGTTTTTAACCAATCTTGTGCATCCAATAGGTGTGTTTGTGTCATTGGATGAATATTTAGGTCATTTTCGTCCTCTCTACACTTAATCTTTCCAATTAGGGTTTTTAACCAATCTTGTGCATCCAATAGGTGTTTTGTGTCATTAAATGAACAACTAGATCATTTTCGTCCTCCCTAAACTTAATCTTGTCCAATTAGGGTTTCTAACCAATCTTGTTCATCCATTTGGTGTTTTGGTGTCATTGGATGAACATTTAGGTCAGTTTCATCCTCCCTAGTCTTATGCTTGTCCAATTAGGGTTTCTAACCAATCTTGTGCATCCAAATGTTGTGTTTGTGTCATTCGATAAATAATTAGGTCATTTTCGACCTCCCTAGTCTTATTCTTGTCCAATTAGGGTTTCTAACCATTCTTGTGCATCCAATAGGTGTTTTGTGTTATTGGATGAACATTTAGGTGATTTTCGTCCGCCCTACACTTAATCTTGTCCAATTAGGGTTTCTAACCAATCTTGTACATCCAATAGGTGTTTTTGCGTCATTGGATGAACAATTAGGTCATTTTCGTCCTCCCTAGGCTAAATCTTGTCCAATTAGGGTTTTTAACCAATCTTTTGCATTCAATAGGTGTTTTGTGTCATTGGATCAACATTTAGGTCATTTTCTTCCTCCCTACACTTAATGTAGTCAAATTAGGGTTTTTAACCAATCTTGTGCATCCATTAGGTGTTTTTGTGTCATTGGATAAACATTTAGGTCATTTTCGAACTCCCTAGGCTAATTCTTTTCCAATTAGGGGTTTTAACCAATCTTGTGCATCCATTAGGTGTTTTTGTGTCATTGGATGAACATTTAGGTCATTTTCGTCCTCCCTAGGCTAATTCTTGTCCAATTAGTGTTTTTAACCAATCTTGCGTATCCAATAGGTGTTTTTGTGTCATTGGATGAACATTTAGGTCATTTTCGTCGTCCCTACACTTAATGTAGTCCAATTAGGCTTTTTAACCAATCTTGTGCATCCATTAGGTGTTTTTGTGTCATTGGATGAACATTTAGGTCATTTTCGAACTCCCTAGGCTAATTCTTGTCCAATTAGGGTTTTTAACCAATCTTGTGCATCCATTAGGTGTTTTTGTGTCATTGGATGAACATTTAGGTCATTTTTGTCCTCCCTAGGCTAATTCTTGTCCAATTAGGGTTTTTAACCAATCTTGTCCATCCAATAGGTGTGTTTGTGTCATTGGATGAACAATTAAGTCATTTTCGTCCTCCCTAGGCTAATTCTTGTCAAATTAGGGTTTTTAACCGATCTTGTGCAATCAATAGGTGTTTTGTGTCATTGGATGAACATTTAGGTTATTTTCGTCCTCCCTACACTTAATGTAGTCCAATTAGGGTTTTTAACCAATCTTGTGCATCCATTAGGTGTTTTTGTGTCATTGGATGAACATTTAGGTTATTTTCGTCCTCCCTACACTTAATGTAGTCCAATTAGGGTTTTTAACCAATCTTGTGCATCCATTAGGTGTTTTTGTGACATTGGATGAAAATTTAGGTCATTTTCATCCTCCCTAGGCTAATTCTTGTCCAATTAGGGTTTTTAACCAATCTTGTCCATCCAATAGGTGTTTTGTGTCATTGGATGAACATTTAGGTCGTTTTTCATCCTCCCTAGGCTTATGCTTGTCCAATTAGGGTTTCTAACCAATCTTGTGCATCCAATAGTTGTGTTTGTGTCATTGGATGAACAATTAGGTCATTTTCGACCTCCCTAGGCTTATGCTTGTCCAATTAGGGTTTCTAACCAATCTTGTGCATCCAATAGGTGTGTTTGTATCATTGAATGAACAATTAAGTGATTTTCGTCCTCCCTAGGCTAATTCTTGTCCAATTAGGGTTTTCAACCAATCTTGTGTATCCAATAGGTGTTTTGTGTCATTGGATGAACATTTAGGTCGTTTTTCATCCTCCCTAGGCTTATGCTTGTCCAATTAGGGTTTCTAACCAATCTTGTGCATCCAATAGTTGTGTTTGTGTCATTGGATGAACAATTAGGTCATTTTCGACCTCCCTAGGCTTATGCTTGTCCAATTAGGGTTTCTAACCAATCTTGTGCATCCAATTGTTGTGTTTGTGTCATTGGATGAACAATTAGGTCATTTTCGACCTCCCTAGGCTTATTCTTGTCCAATTAGGGTTTCTAACCAATCTTGTGCATCCAATAGGTGTGTTTGTGTCATTGGATGAACAATTAAGTGATTTTCTTCCTCCCTAGGCTAATTCTTGTCCAATTAGGGTTTTTAACCAATCTTGTGTATCCAATAGGTGTTTTGTGTCATTGGATGAACATTTAGGTCATTTTCGTCCTCCCTACACTTAATCTTGTCCAATTAGGGTTTTTAACCAATCTTGTGCATCCATTAGGTGTTTTTGTGTCATTGGATGAACATTTAGGTCATTTTCGACCTCCCTAGGCTTATGCTTGTCCAATTAGGGTTTCTAACCAATCTTGTGCATCCAATAGTTGTGTTTGTGTCATTGGATGAACAATTAGGTCATTTTCGACCTCCCTAGGCTTATTCTTGTCCAATTAGGGTTTCTAACCAATCTTGTGCATCCAATAGGTGTGTTTGTATCATTGAATGAACAATTAAGTGATTTTCGTCCTCCCTAGGCTAATTCTTGTCCAATTAGGGTTTTCAACCAATCTTGTGTATCCAATAGGTGTTTTGTGTCATTGGATGAACATTTAGGTCATTTTCGTCCTCCCTACACTTAATGTAGTCCAATTAGGGTTTTTAACCATTCTTGTACATCCATTAGGTGTTTTTGTGTCATTGGATGAACATTTATGTCATTTACGTCATACCTAGGCTAATTCTTATCCAATTGGGGTTTTTAACCAATCTTATGCATCCAATACGTGTTTTGTGTCATTGGATGACCATTTAGGTGATTTTCGTCCTCCCTACACTTAATCTTGTCCAATTAGGGTTTTTAACTAATCTTGTGCATGCATTAGGTGTTTTTGTGTCATTGGATGAACATTTAGGTCATTTTTGTCCTCCCTAGGCTAATTCTTGTCCAATTAGGATTTTTAACCAATCTTGTGCATCCAATAGATGTGTTTGTGTCATTGGATGAACTTTATGTCATTTTCGACCTCCCGACACTTAATCTTGTCCAATTAGGGTTTCTAACCAATCTTATGAATCCAATAGGTGTTTTTGTGTCATTGGATGAACAATTAGGTCATTTTCGTCCTCCCTAGGCTAATTGTTGTCCAATTAGGGTTTTTAACCAATCTTGTGCATCCAATAGGTGTTTCGTGTCATTGGATGAACATTTAGGTCATTTGCGTCCTCCCTACACTTAATGTAGTCCAATTAGGGTTTTCAACCAATCTTGTGCATCCATTAGGTGTTTTTGTGACATTGGATAAACATTTAGGTTATTTTCGTCCTCCCTAGGCTAATTCTTGTCCAATTATCGTTTTTAACCAATCTTGTGCATCCAATAGGTGTTTTGTGTCATTGGATGAACATTTAGGTCATTTTCGTCCTATCTAATCTTAATGTAGTCCAATTAGGGTTTTCAACCATTCTTGTGCATCCATTAGGTGTTTTTGTGTCATTGGATGAACATTTAGTTCATTTTCGTCATCCCTAGGCTAATTCTTGTCCAATTAGGGTTTTAAACTAATCTTTTGCATCCAATAGGTGTTTTGTGTCATTGGATGAACATTTAGGTCATTTTCGTCCTCCCTACACTTAATCTTGTGCAATTAGGGTTTTTAACCAACCTTGTGCATTCATTAGGTGTTTTTGTGTCATTGGATGAACATTTAGGTTATTTTCGTCCTCCCTAGGCTAATTCTAGTACAATTAGGGGTTTTAACCAATCTTTTGCATCCAATAGGTGTTTTGTGTTATTGGATGAATATTTAGGTCATTTTCGTCCTCCCTACACTTAATCTTGTCCAATTCGGGTTTTTAACCAATCTTGTGCATCCAATAGGTGTTTTGTGTCATTGGATGAACAATTAGATCATTTTGGACCTCCCTAAACATAATCTTGTCCAATTAGAGTTTCTAACCAATCTTGTGCATCCATTAGGTGTTTTTGTGTCATTGGATGAATATTTAGGTCATTTTCATCCTCCATAGTCTTATGCTTGTCCAATTAGGGTTTCTAACCAATCTTGTCCATCCAATAGTTGTGTTTGTGTCATTGGATGAACATTTAGGTCATTTACGTCCTCCGTAGGCTAATTCTTGTCCAATTGGGGTTTTTAACCAATCTTGTGTATCCAATAGGTGTTTTGTGTCATTGGATGAACATTTAGGTCATTTTCGTCCTCCCTACACTTAATGTAGTTCAATTAGGGTTTTTAACCAATCCTGTGCATCCATTAGGTGTTTTTGTGTCATTGGAGAACATTTAGGTCATTTTCGTCCTCCCTAGGCTAATTCTTGTCCAATTAGGGTTTTTAACCAATCTTGTGCATCCAATAGATGTGTTTGTGTCATTGGATGAACTTTATGTCATTTTCGTCCTCCCTACACTTAATGTAGTCCAATTAGGGTTTCTAACCAATCTTGCACATCCATTAGGTGTTTTTGTGTCATTGGATGAACATTTAGGTCATTTTCGTCCTCCCTAGGCTAATTGTTGTCGAATTTGGGTTTTTAACCAATCTTGTGCATCCAATAGGTGTGTTTGTGTCATTGGATGAATATTTAGGTCATTTTCGTCCTCTCTACACTTAATCTTTCCAATTAGGGTTTTTAACCAATCTTGTGCATCCAATAGGTGTTTTGTGTCATTAAATGAACAACTAGATCATTTTCGTCCTCCCTAAACTTAATCTTGTCCAATTAGGGTTTCTAACCAATCTTGTTCATCCATTTGGTGTTTTTGTGTCATTGGATGAACATTTAGGTCAGTTTCATCCTCCCTAGTCTTATGCTTGTCCAATTAGGGTTTCTAACCAATCTTGTGCATCCAAATGTTGTGTTTGTGTCATTCGATAAATAATTAGGTCATTTTCGACCTCCCTAGTCTTATTCTTGTCCAATTAGGGTTTCTAACCATTCTTGTGCATCCAATAGGTGTTTTGTGTTATTGGATGAACATTTAGGTGATTTTCGTCCGCCCTACACTTAATCTTGTCCAATTAGGGTTTCTAACCAATCTTGTACATCCAATAGGTGTTTTTGCGTCATTGGATGAACAATTAGGTCATTTTCGTCCTCCCTAGGCTAAATCTTGTCCAATTAGGGTTTTTAACCAATCTTTTGCATTCAATAGGTGTTTTGTGTCATTGGATCAACATTTAGGTCATTTTCTTCCTCCCTACACTTAATGTAGTCAAATTAGGGTTTTTAACCAATCTTGTGCATCCATTAGGTGTTTTTGTGTCATTGGATAAACATTTAGGTCATTTTCGAACTCCCTAGGCTAATTCTTTTCCAATTAGGGGTTTTAACCAATCTTGTGCATCCATTAGGTGTTTTTGTGTCATTGGATGAACATTTAGGTCATTTTCGTCCTCCCTAGGCTAATTCTTGTCCAATTAGTGTTTTTAACCAATCTTGCGTATCCAATAGGTGTTTTTGTGTCATTGGATGAACATTTAGGTCATTTTCGTCGTCCCTACACTTAATGTAGTCCAATTAGGGTTTTTAACCAATCTTGTGCATCCATTAGGTGTTTTTGTGTCATTGGATGAACATTTAGGTTATTTTCGTCCTCCCTACACTTAATGTAGTCCAATTAGGGTTTTTAACCAATCTTGTGCATCCATTAGGTGTTTTTGTGACATTGGATGAACATTTAGGTCATTTTCATCCTCCCTAGGCTAATTCTTGTCCAATTAGGGTTTTTAACCAATCTTGTCCATCCAATAGGTGTTTTGTGTCATTGGATGAACATTTAGGTCGTTTTTCATCCTCCCTAGGCTTATGCTTGTCCAATTAGGGTTTCTAACCAATCTTGTGCATCCAATAGTTGTGTTTGTGTCATTGGATGAACAATTAGGTCATTTTCGACCTCCCTAGGCTTATTCTTGTCCAATTAGGGTTTCTAACCAATCTTGTGCATCCAATAGGTGTGTTTGTGTCATTGGATGAACAATTAAGTGATTTTCTTCCTCCCTAGGCTAATTCTTGTCCAATTAGGGTTTTTAACCAATCTTGTGTATCCAATAGGTGTTTTGTGTCATTGGATGAACATTTAGGTCATTTTCGTCCTCCCTACACTTAATGTAGTCCAATTAGTGTTTTTAACCATTCTTGTACATCCATTAGGTTTTTTTGTGTCATTGGATGAACATTTATGTCATTTACGTCATACCTAGGCTAATTCTTATCCAATTAGGGTTTTTAACCAATCTTATGCATCCAATACGTGTTTTGTGTCATTGGATGAACATTTAGGTGATTTTCGTCCTCCCTACACTTAATCTTGTCCAATTAGGGTTTTTAACTAATCTTGTGCATGCATTAGGTGTTTTTGTGTCATTGGATGAACATTTAGGTCATTTTTGTCCTCCCTAGGCTTATTCTTGTCCAATTAGGATTTTTAACCAATCTTGTGCATCCAATAGATGTGTTTGTGTCATTGGATGAACTTTATGTCATTTTCGACCTCCCTACACTTAATCTTGTCCAATTAGGGTTTTTAACCAATCTTGTGCATCCAATAGGTGTTTTTGTGTCATTGGATCAACAATTAGGTCATTTTCGTCCTCCCTAGGCTAATTCTTGTCCAATTAGGGTTTTTAACCAATCTTGTGCATCCAATAGGTGTTTCGTGTCATTGGATGAACATTTAGGTCATTTGCGTCCTCCCTACACTTAATGTAGTCCAATTAGGGTTTTCAACCAATCTTGTGCATCCATTAGGTGTTTTTGTGACATTGGATAAACATTTAGGTTATTTTCGTCCTCCCTAGGCTAATTCTTGTCCAATTATCGTTTTTAACCAATCTTGTGCATCCAATAGGTGTTTTGTGTCATTGGATGAACATTTAGGTCATTTTCGTCCTATCTAATCTTAATGTAGTCCAATTAGGGTTTTCAACCATTCTTGTGCATCCATTAGGTGTTTTTGTGTCATTGGATGAACATTTAGTTCATTTTCGTCATCCCTAGGCTAATTCTTGTCCAATTAGGGTTTTAAACTAATCTTTTGCATCCAATAGGTGTTTTGTGTCATTGGATGAACATTTAGGTCATTTTCGTCCTCCCTACACTTAATCTTGTGCAATTAGGGTTTTTAACCAACCTTGTGCATTCATTAGGTGTTTTTGTGTCATTGGATGAACATTTAGGTTATTTTCGTCCTCCCTAGGCTAATTCTAGTACAATTAGGGGTTTTAACCAATCTTGTGCATCCAATAGGTGTTTTGTGTCATTGGATGAATATTTAGGTCATTTTCGTCCTCCCTACACTTAATCTTGTCCAATTCGGGTTTTTAACCAATCTTGTGCATCCAATAGGTGTTTTGTGTCATTGGATGAACAATTAGATCATTTTGGACCTCCCTAAACATAATCTTGTCCAATTAGAGTTTCTAACCAATCTTGTGCATCCATTAGGTGTTTTTGTGTCATTGGATGAATATTTAGGTCATTTTCATCCTCCATAGTCTTATGCTTGTCCAATTAGGGTTTCTAACCAATCTTGTCCATCCAATAGTTGTGTTTGTGTCATTGGATGAACATTTAGGTCATTGTCGTCCTCCCTAGGCTAATTCTTGTCCAATTAGGGTTTTTAACTAATCTTTTGCATCCAATAGGTGTTTTGTGTCATTGGATGAACATTTAGGTCATTTTCGTCCTCCCTACACTTAATCTTGTCCAATTAGGGTTTTTAACCAATCTTGCACATCCATTAGGTGTTTTTGTGTCATTGGATGAAAAATTTAGGTCATTTTCGTCCTCCCTAGGCTAATTGTTGTCGAATTTGGGTTTTTAACCAATCTTGTGCATCCAATAGGTGTGTTTGTGTCATTGGATGAATATTTAGGTCATTTTCGTCCTCTCTACACTTAATCTTTCCAATTAGGGTTTTTAACCAATCTTGTGCATCCAATAGGTGTTTTGTGTCATTAAATGAACAACTAGATCATTTTCGTCCTCCCTAAACTTAATCTTGTCCAATTAGGGTTTCTAACCAATCTTGTTCATCCATTTGGTGTTTTGGTGTCATTGGATGAACATTTAGGTCAGTTTCATCCTCCCTAGTCTTATGCTTGTCCAATTAGGGTTTCTAACCAATCTTGTGCATCCAAATGTTGTGTTTGTGTCATTCGATAAATAATTAGGTCATTTTCGACCTCCCTAGTCTTATTCTTGTCCAATTAGGGTTTCTAACCATTCTTGTGCATCCAATAGGTGTTTTGTGTTATTGGATGAACATTTAGGTGATTTTCGTCCGCCCTACACTTAATCTTGTCCAATTAGGGTTTCTAACCAATCTTGTACATCCAATAGGTGTTTTTGCGTCATTGGATGAACAATTAGGTCATTTTCGTCCTCCCTAGGCTAAATCTTGTCCAATTAGGGTTTTTAACCAATCTTTTGCATTCAATAGGTGTTTTGTGTCATTGGATCAACATTTAGGTCATTTTCTTCCTCCCTACACTTAATGTAGTCAAATTAGGGTTTTTAACCAATCTTGTGCATCCATTAGGTGTTTTTGTGTCATTAGATAAACATTTAGGTCATTTTCGAACTCCCTAGGCTAATTCTTTTCCAATTAGGGGTTTTAACCAATCTTGTGCATCCATTAGGTGTTTTTGTGTCATTGGATGAACATTTAGGTCATTTTCGTCCTCCCTAGGCTAATTCTTGTCCAATTAGTGTTTTTAACCAATCTTGCGTATCCAATAGGTGTTTTTGTGTCATTGGATGAACATTTAGGTCATTTTCGTCGTCCCTACACTTAATGTAGTCCAATTAGGCTTTTTAACCAATCTTGTGCATCCATTAGGTGTTTTTGTGTCATTGGATGAACATTTAGGTCATTTTCGAACTCCCTAGGCTAATTCTTGTCCAATTAGGGTTTTTAACCAATCTTATGCATCCATTAGGTGTTTTTGTGTCATTGGATGAACATTTAGGTCATTTTCGTCCTCCCTAGGCTAATTCTTGTCCAATTAGTGTTTTTAACCAATCTTGCGTATCCAATAGGTGTTTTTGTGTCATTGGATGAACATTTAGGTCATTTTCGTCGTCCCTACACTTAATGTAGTCCAATTAGGCTTTTTAACCAATCTTGTGCATCCAATAGGTGTTTTGTGTCATTGGATGAACATTTAGGTCATTTTCGTCCTCCCTAAACTTAATCTTGTCCAATTAGGGTTTTTAACCAATCTTGTGCATCCATTAGGTGTTTTTGTGTCATTGGATGAACATTTAGGTCATTTTCATCCTCCCTAGGCTAATTCTTGTCCAATAAGTGTTTTTAACCAATCTTGTGCATCCAATAGGTGTTTTGTGTCATTGGATGAACATTTAGGTCATTTTCGTCCTCCCTAGGCTTATTCTTGTGCAATTAGGGTTTGTAACCAATCTTGTGCATCCAATAGGTGTGTTTGTGTCATTGGATGAACAATTAAGTCATTTTCGTCCTCCCTAGGCTAATTCTTGTCAAATTAGGGTTTTTAACCGATCTTGTGCAATCAATAGGTGTTTTGTGTCATTGGATGAACATTTAGGTTATATTCGTCCTCCCTACACTTAATGTAGTCCAATTAGGGTTTTTAACCAATCTTGTGCATCCATTAGGTGTTTTTGTGTCATTGGATGAACATTTAGGTTATTTTCGTCCTCCCTACACTTAATGTAGTCCAATTAGGGTTTTTAACCAATCTTGTGCATCCATTAGGTGTTTTTGTGACATTGGATGAACATTTAGGTCATTTTCATCCTCCCTAGGCTAATTCTTGTCCAATTAGGGTTTTTAACCAATCTTGTCCATCCAATAGGTGTTTTGTGTCATTGGATGAACATTTAGGTCGTTTTTCATCCTCCCTAGGCTTATGCTTGTCCAATTAGGGTTTCTAACCAATCTTGTGCATCCAATAGTTGTGTTTGTGTCATTGGATGAACAATTAGGTCATTTTCGACCTCCTTAGGCTTTTGCTTGTCCAATTAGGGTTTCTAACCAATCTTGTGCATCCAATAGTTGTGTTTGTGTCATTGGATGAACAATTAGGTCATTTTCGACCTCCCTAGTCTTATTCTTGTCCAATTAGGGTTTCTAACCAATCTTGTGCATCCAATAGGTGTGTTTGTGTCATTGGATGAACAATTAGGTGATTTTCGTCCTCCCTAGGCTAATTCTTGTCCAATTAGGGTTTTTAACCAATCTTGTGTATCCAATAGGTGTTTTGTGTCATTGGATGAACATTTAGGTCATTTTCGTCCTCCCTACACTTAATGTAGTCCAATTAGGGTTTTTAACCACTCTTGTACATCCATTAGGTGTTTTTGTGTCATTGGATGAACATTTATGTCATTTACGTCATACCTAGGCTAATTCTTATCCAATTAGGGTTTTTAACCAATCTTATGCATCCAATACGTGTTTTGTGTCATTGGATGAACATTTAGGTGATTTTCGTCCTCCCTACACTTAATCTTGTCCAATTTGGGTTTTTAACTAATCTTGTGCATGCATTAGGTGTTTTTGTGTCATTGGATGAACATTTAGGTCATTTTTATCCTCCCTAGGCTAATTCTTGTCCAATTAGGATTTTTAACCAATCTTGTGCATCCAATAGATGTGTTTGTGTCATTGGATGAACTTTATGTCATTTTCGACCTCCCTACACTTAATCTTGTCCAGTTAGGGTTTCTAACCAATCTTGTGCATCCAATAGGTGTTTCGTGTCATTGGATGAACATTTAGGTCATTTGCATCTTCCCTACACTTAATGTAGTCCAATTAGGGTTTTCAACCAATCTTGTGCATCCATTAGGTGTTTTTGTGACATTGGATAAACATTTAGGTCATTTTCGTCCTCCCTAGGCTAATTCTTGTCCAATTATCGTTTTTAACCAATCTTGTGCATCTAATAGGTGTTTTGTGTCATTGGATGAACATTTAGGTCATTTTCGTCCTTCCTACCCTTAATGTAGTCCAATTAGCGTTTTTAACCATTCTTGTGCATCCATTAGGTGTTTTTGTGTCATTGGATGAACATTTAGGTCATTTTCGTCCTCCCTAGGCTAATTCTTGTCCAATTAGTGTTTTTAACCAATCTTGCGTATCCAATAGGTGTTTTTGTGTCATTGGATGAACATTTAGGTCATTTTCGTCGTCCCTACACTTAATGTAGTCCAATTAGGCTTTTTAACCAATCTTGTGCATCCATTAGGTGTTTTTGTGTCATTGGATGAACATTTAGGTCATTTTCGAACTCCCTAGGCTAATTCTTGTCCAATTAGGGTTTTTAACCAATCTTATGCATCCATTAGGTGTTTTTGTGTCATTGGATGAACATTTAGGTCATTTTCGTCCTCCCTACACTAATCTTGTCCAATTAGGGTTTTTAACCAATCTTGTGCATCCAATAGGTGTTTTGTGTCATTGGATGAACATTTAGGTCATTTTCGTCCTCCCTACACTTAATCTTGTCCAATTAGGGTTTTTAACCAATCTTGTGCATCCATTAGGTGTTTTTGTGTCATTGGATGAACATTTAGGTCATTTTTGTCCTCCCTAGGCTAATTCTTGTCCAATTAGGGTTTTTAACCAATCTTGTCCATCCAATAGGTGTGTTTGTGTCATTGGATGAACAATTAAGTCATTTTCGTCCTCCCTAGGCTAATTCTTGTCAAATTAGGGTTTTTAACCGATCTTGTGCAATCAATAGGTGTTTTGTGTCATTGGATGAACATTTAGGTTATTTTCGTCCTCCCTACACTTAATGTAGTCCAATTAGGGTTTTTAACCAATCTTGTGCATCCATTAGGTGTTTTTGTGTCATTGGATGAACATTTAGGTTATTTTCGTCCTCCCTACACTTAATGTAGTCCAATTAGGGTTTTTAACCAATCTAGTGCATCCATTAGGTGTTTTTGTGTCATTGGATGAACATTTAGGTCATTTTCGAACTCCCTAGGCTAATTCTTGTCCAATTAGGGTTTTTAACCAATCTTGTGCAACCATTAGGTGTTTTTGTGTCATTGGATAAACATTTAGGTCATTTTTGTCCTCCCTAGGCTAATTCTTGTCCAATTAGGGTTTTTAACCAATCTTGTCCATCCAATAGGTGTGTTTGTGTCATTGGATGAACAATTAAGTCATTTTCGTCCTCCCTAGGCTAATTCTTGTCAAATTAGGGTTTTTAACCGATCTTGTGCAATCAATAGGTGTTTTGTGTCATTGGATGAACATTTAGGTTATATTCGTCCTCCCTACACTTAATGTAGTCCAATTAGGGTTTTTAACCAATCTTGTGCATCCATTAGGTGTTTTTGTGTCATTGGATGAACATTTAGGTTATTTTCGTCCTCCCTACACTTAATGTAGTCCAATTAGGGTTTTTATCCAATCTAGTGCATCCATTAGGTGTTTTTGTGTCATTGGATGAACATTTAGGTCATTTTCGAACTCCCTAGGCTAATTCTTGTCCAATTAGGGTTTTTAACCAATCTTGTGCAACCATTAGGTGTTTTTGTGTCATTGGATAAACATTTAGGTCATTTTTGTCCTCCCTAGGCTAATTCTTGTCCAATTAGGGTTTTTAACCAATCTTGTCCATCCAATAGGTGTGTTTGTGTCATTGGATGAACAATTAAGTCATTTTCGTCCTCCCTAGGCTAATTCTTGTCAAATTAGGGTTTTTAACCGATCTTGTGCAATCAATAGGTGTTTTGTGTCATTGGATGAACATTTAGGTTATTTTCGTCCTCCCTACACTTAATGTAGTCCAATTAGGGTTTTTAACCAATCTTGTGCATCCATTAGGTGTTTTTGTGTCATTGGATGAACATTTAGGTTATTTTCGTCCTCCCTACACTTAATGTAGTCCAATTAGGGTTTTTAACCAATCTTGTGCATCCATTAAGTGTTTTTGTGACATTGGATGAACATTTAGGTCATTTTCATCCTCCCTAGGCTAATTCTTGTCCAATTAGGGTTTTTAACCAATCTTGTCCATCCAATAGGTGTTTTGTGTCATTGGATGAACATTTAGGTCGTTTTTCATCCTCCCTAGGCTTATGCTTGTCCAATTAGGGTTTCTAACCAATCTTGTGCATCCAATAGTTGTGTTTGTGTCATTGGATGAACAATTAGGTCATTTTCGACCTCCCTAGTCTTATTCTTGTCCAATTAGGGTTTCTAACCAATCTTGTGCATCCAATAGGTGTGTTTGTGTCATTGGATGAACAATTAGGTGATTTTCGTCCTCCCTAGGCTAATTCTTGTCCAATTAGGGTTTTTAACCAATCTTGTGTATCCAATAGGTGTTTTGTGTCATTGGATGAACATTTAGGTCATTTTCGTCCTCCCTACACTTAATGTAGTCCAATTAGGGTTTTTAACCACTCTTGTACATCCATTAGGTGTTTTTGTGTCATTGGATGAACATTTATGTCATTTACGTCATACTTAGGCTAATTCTTATCCAATTAGGGTTTTTAACCAATCTTATGCATCCAATACGTGTTTTGTGTCATTGGATGAACATTTAGGTGATTTTCGTCCTCCCTACACTTAATCTTGTCCAATTTGGGTTTTTAACTAATCTTGTGCATGCATTAGGTGCTTTTGTGTCATTGGATGAACATTTAGGTCATTTTTATCCTCCCTAGGCTAATTCTTGTCCAATTAGGATTTTTAACCAATCTTGTGCATCCAATAGATGTGTTTGTGTCATTGGATGAACTTTATGTCATTTTCGACCTCCCTACACTTAATCTTGTCCAGTTAGGGTTTCTAACCAATCTTGTGCATCCAATAGGTGTTTCGTGTCATTGGATGAACATTTAGGTCATTTGCGTCGTCCCTACACTTAATGTAGTCCAATTAGGGTTTTCAACCAAACTTGTGCATCCATTAGGTGTTTTTGTGACATTGGATAAACATTTAGGTCATTTTCGTCCTCCCTAGGCTAATTCTTGTCCAATTATCGTTTTTAACCAATCTTGTGCATCTAATAGGTGTTTTGTGTCATTGGATGAACATTTAGGTCATTTTCGTCCTTCCTACCCTTAATGTAGTCCAATTAGCGTTTTTAACCATTCTTGTGCATCCATTAGGTGTTTTTGTGTCATTGGATGAACATTTAGGTCATTGTCGTCCTCCCTAGGCTAATTCTTGTCCAATTAGGTTTTTAACTAATCTTTTGCATCCAATAGGTGTTTTGTGTCATTGGATGAACATTTAGGTCATTTTCGTCCTCCCTACACTTAATCTTCTCCAATTAGGGTTTTTAACCAATCTTGTGCATCCATTAGGTGTTTTTGTGTCATTGGATGAACATTTAGGTTATTTTCGTCCTCCCTAGGCTAATTCTAGTACAATTAGGGGTTTTAACCAATCTTGTGCATCCAGTAGGTGTTTTGTGTCATTGGATGAATATTTAGGTCATTTTCGTCCTCCCTACACTTAATCTTGTCCAATTCGGGTTTTTAACCAATCTTGTGCATCCAATAGGTGTTTTTGTGTCATTGGATGAACATTTAGGTCATTTTCATCCTCCCTAGTCTTATGCTTGTCCAATTAGGGTTTCTAACCAATCTTGTGCATCCAATAGTTGTGTTTGTGTCATTGGATGAACATTTAGGTCATTTTCGTCCTCCGTAGGCTAATTCTTGTCCAATTGGGGTTTTTAACCAATCTTGTGTATCCAATAGGTGTTTTGTGTCATTGGATGAACATTTTGGTCATTTTCGTCCTCCCTACACTTAATGTAGTTCAATTAGGGTTTTTAACCAATCCTGTGCATCCATTAGGCATTTTTGTGTTATTGGAGAACATTTAGGTCATTTTCGTCCTCCCTAGGCTAATTCTTGTCCAATTAGGGTTTTTAACCAATCTTGTGCAACCAATAGATGTGTTTGTGTCATTGGATGAACTTTATGTCATTTTCGACCTCCCTACACTTAATCTTGTCCAATTAGGGTTTCTAACCAATCTTGTGCATCCAATAGGTGTTATTGTGTCATTGGATGAACAATTCGGTCATTTTCGTCCTCCCTAGGCTAATTCTTGTCCAGTTAGGGTTTTTAACCAATCTTGTGCATCCATTAGGTGTTTTTGTGTCATTGGATGAATATTTAGGTAATTTTCGTCCTCGTTACACTTATTCTTGTCCAATTAGGGTTTTTAACCAATCTTGTGCATCCATTAGGTGTTTTTGTGTCATTGGATGAACATTTAGGTCATTTTTGTCCTCCCTAGGCTAATTCTTGTCCAATTAGGGTTTTTAACCAATCTTGTCCATCCAATAGGTGTTTTGTGTCATTGGATGAACATTTAGGTCGTTTTTCATCCTCCCTAGGCTTATGCTTGTCCAATTAGGGTTTCTAACCAATCTTGTGCATCCAATAGTTGTGTTTGTGTCATTGGATGAACAATTAGGTCATTTTCTACCTCCCTAGGCTTATGCTTGTCCAATTAGGGTTTCTAACCAATCTTGTGCATCCAATAGGTGTGTTTGTGTCATTGGATGAACAATTAGGTGATTTTCGTCCTCCCTAGGCTAATTCTTGTCCAATTAGGGTTTTTAACCAATCTTGTGTATCCAATAGGTGTTTTGTGTCATTGGATGAACATTTAGGTCATTTTCGTCCTCCCTAAACTTAATCTTGTCCAATTAGGGTTTCTAACCAATCTTGTACATCCAATAGGTGTTTTTGCGTCATTGGATGAACAATTAGGTCATTTTCGTCCTCCCTAGGCTAAATCTTGTCCAATTAGGGTTTTTAACCAATCTTTTGCATTCAATAGGTGTTTTGTGTCATTGGATCAACATTTAGGTCATTTTCTTCCTCCCTACACTTAATGTAGTCAAATTAGGGTTTTTAACCAATCTTGTGCATCCATTAGGTGTTTTTGTGTCATTGGATAAACATTTAGGTCATTTTCGAACTCCCTAGGCTAATTCTTTTCCAATTAGGGGTTTTAACCAATCTTGTGCATCCATTAGGTGTTTTTGTGTCATTGGATGAACATTTAGGTCATTTTCGTCCTCCCTAGGCTAATTCTTGTCCAATTAGTGTTTTTAACCAATCTTGCGTATCCAATAGGTGTTTTTGTGTCATTGGATGAACATTTAGGTCATTTTCGTCGTCCCTACACTTAATGTAGTCCAATTAGGGTTTTTAACCAATCTTGTGCATCCATTAGGTGTTTTTGTGTCATTGGATGAACATTTAGGTCATTTTCGTCCTCCCTAGGCTAATTCTTGTCCAATTAGGGTTTTTAACCAATCTTGTCCATCCAATAGGTGTGTTTGTGTCATTGGATGAACAATTAAGTCATTTTCGTCCTCCCTAGGCTAATTCTTGTCAAATTAGGGTTTTTAACCGATCTTGTGCAATCAATAGGTGTTTTGTGTCATTGGATGAACATTTAGGTTATATTCGTCCTCCCTACACTTAATGTAGTCCAATTAGGGTTTTTAACCAATCTTGTGCATCCATTAGGTGTTTTTGTGTCATTGGATGAACATTTAGGTTATTTTCGTCCTCCCTACACTTAATGTAGTCCAATTAGGGTTTTTAACCAATCTTGTGCATCCATTAGGTGTTTTTGTGTCATTGGATGAACATTTAGGTCATTTTCGAACTCCCTAGGCTAATTCTTGTCCAATTAGGGTTTTTAACCAATCTTGTGCATCCATTAGGTGTTTTTGTGTCATTGGATGAACATTTAGGTCATTTTCATCCTCCCTAGGCTAATTCTTGTCCAATTAGGGTTTTTAACCAATCTTGTGCATCGAATAGGTGTTTTGTGTCATTGGATGAACATTTAGGTCATTTTCGTCCTCCGTAGGCTAATTCTTGTCCAATAAGGGTTTTGAACCAATCTTGTGCATCCAATAGGTGTTTTGTGTCATTGGATGAACATTTAGGTCATTTTCATCCTCCCTACACTTAATGTAGTCCAATTAGGGTTTTTAACCAATCTTGTGCATCCATTAGGTGTTTTTGTGTCATTGGATGAACATTTAGGTCATTTTCGTCCTCCCTAGGCTAATTCTTGTCCAATTAGGGTTTCTAACCAATCTTGTGCATCCAATAGTTGTGTTTGTGTCATTGGATGAACAATTAGGTCATTTTCGACCTCCCTAGGCTTATGCTTGTCCAATTAGGGTTTCTAACCAATCTTGTGCATCCAATAGTTGTGTTTGTGTCATTGGATGAACAATTAGGTCATTTTCGACCTCCCTAGTCTTATTCTTGTCCAATTAGGGTTTCTAACCAATCTTGTGCATCCAATAGGTGTTTCGTGTCATTGGATGAACATTTAGGTCATTTGCGTCCTCCCTACACTTAATGTAGTCCAATTAGGGTTTTCAACCAATCTTGTGCATCCATTAGGTGTTTTTGTGTCATTGGATGAACATTTATGTCATTTTCGTCCTCCCTAGGCTAATTCTTATCCAATTAGGGTTTTTAACTAATCTTTTGCATCCAATAGGTGTTTTGTGTCATTGGATGAACATTTAGGTCATTTTCGTCCTCCCTACACTTAATCTTGTCCAATTAGGGTTTTTAACCAATCTTTTGCATCCATAAGGTGTTTTTGTGTTATTTGATGACCATTTAGGTTATTTTCGTCCTCCCTAGGCTAATTCTAGTACAATTAGGGGTTTTAACCAATCTTGTGCATCCAATAGGTGTTTTGTGTCATTGGATGAACATTTAGGTGATTTTCGTCCGCCCTACACTTAATCTTGTCCAATTAGGGTTTCTAACCAATCTTGTGCATCCAATAGGTGTTTTGTGTCATTGGATGAACATTTAGGTCATTTTCGTCTCCCTACACTTAATGTACTCCAATTAGGGTTTATCCAATCTTGTGCATCCATTAGGTGTTTTTGTGTCATTGGATGAATATTTAGGTCATTTTCGTCATCCCTAGGATAATTCTTATCCAATTAGGGTTTTTAACCAATCTTGTAATCTTGTGCATCCAATATGTGTTTTGTATCGTTGGATGAATATTTAGGTCATTTTCGTCCTCCCTACACTTAATCTTGTCCAATTAGGGATTTTAACCAATATTGTGCATTGAATAGGTGTTTTGTGTCATTGGATGAACATTTAGGTCATTTTCGTCGTCCCTACACTTAATGTAGTCCAATTAGGCTTTTTAACCAGTCTTGTGCATCCATTAGGTGTTTTTGTGTCATTGGATGAACATTTAGGTCATTTTCGAACTCCCTAGGCTTATTCTTGTCCAATTAGGGTTTCTAACCAATCTTGTGCATCCAATAGGTGTGTTTGTGTCAGTGGATGAACAATTAAGTCATTTTCGTCCTCCCTAGGCTAATTCATATCAAATTAAGGTTTTTAACCAATCTTGTGCAATCAATAGGTGTTTTGTGTCAATGGATGAATATTTAGTTTATTTTCGTCCTTCCTACACTTAATGTAGTCCAATTAGGGTTTTTAACCAATCTTGTGCATCCATTAGGTGTTTTTGTGTCATTGGATGAACATTTAGGTCATTATTGTCCTCCCTAGGCTAATTCTTGTCCAATTAAGGTTTTTAACCAATCTTGTCCATTCAATAGGTGTTTTGTGTCATTGGATGAACATTTAGGTCGTTATTCATCCTCCCTAGGCTTATGCTTATCCAATTAGGGTTTCTAACCAATCTTGTGCATCCAATAGTTGTGTTTGTGTCATTGGATGAACAATTAGGTCATTTTCGACCTCCCTAGGCTTATGCTTGTCCAATTAGGGTTTCTAACCAATCTTGTGCATCCAATAGTTGTGTTTGTGTCATTGGATGAACAATTAGGTCATTTTCGACCTCCCTAGGCTTATTCTTGTCCAATTAGGGTTTCTAACCAATCTTGTGCATCCAATAGGTGTGTTTGTGTCATTGGATGAACAATTAAGTGATTTTCGTCCTCCCTAGGCTAATTCTTGTCCAATTAGGGTTTTTAACCAATCTTGTCCATCCAATAGGTGTTTTGTGTCATTGGATGAACGTTTAGGTCGTTTTTCATCCTCCCTAGGCTTATGCTTGTCCAATTAGGGTTTCTAACCAATCTTGTGCATCCAATAGTTGTGTTTGTGTCATTGGATGAACAATTAGGTCATTTTCGATCTCCCTAGGCTTATGCTTGTCCAATTAGGGTTTCTAACCAATTTTGTGCATCCAATAGTTGTTTTTGTGTCATCGGATGAACAATTAGGTCATTTTCGACCTCCCTAGGCTTATTCTTGTCCAATTAGGGTTTCTAACCAATCTTGTGCATCCAATAGGTGTGTTTGTGTCATTGGATGAACAATTAAGTGATTTTCGTCCTCCCTAGGCTAATTCTTGTCCAATTAGGGTTTTTAACCAATCTTGTCCATCCAATAGGTGTTTTGTGTCATTGGATGAACGTTTAGGTCGTTTTTCATCCTCCCTAGGCTTATGCTTGTCCAATTAGGGTTTCTAACCAATCTTGTGCATCCAATAGTTGTGTTTGTGTCATTGGATGAACAATTAGGTCATTTTCGACCTCCCTAGGCTTATTCTTGTCCAATTAGGGTTTCTAACCAATCTTGTGCATCCAATAGGTGTGTTTGTGTCATTGGATGAACAATTAAGTGATTTTCTTCCTCCCTAGGCTAATTCTTGTCCAATTAGGGTTTTTAACCAATCTTGTGTATCCAATAGGTGTTTTGTGTCATTGGATGAACATTTAGGTCATTTTCGTCCTCCCTACACTTAATGTAGTCCAATTAGTGTTTTTAACCATTCTTGTACATCCATTAGGTTTTTTTGTGTCATTGGATGAACATTTATGTCATTTACGTCATACCTAGGCTAATTCTTATCCAATTAGGGTTTTTAACCAATCTTATGCATCCAATACGTGTTTTGTGTCATTGGATGAACATTTAGGTGATTTTCGTCCTCCCTACACTTAATCTTGTCCAATTTGGGTTTTTAACTAATCTTGTGCATGCATTAGGTGCTTTTGTGTCATTGGATGAACATTTAGGTCATTTTTATCCTCCCTAGGCTAATTCTTGTCCAATTAGGATTTTTAACCAATCTTGTGCATCCAATAGATGTGTTTGTGTCATTGGATGAACTTTATGTCATTTTCGACCTCCCTACACTTAATCTTGTCCAGTTAGGGTTTCTAACCAATCTTGTGCATCCAATAGGTGTTTCGTGTCATTGGATGAACATTTAGGTCATTTGCGTCCTCCCTACACTTAATGTAGTCCAATTAGGGTTTTCAACCAATCTTGTGCATCCATTAGGTGTTTTTGTGACATTGGATAAACATTTAGGTCATTTTCGTCCTCCCTAGGCTAATTCTTGTCCAATTATCGTTTTTAACCAATCTTGTGCATCTAATAGGTGTTTTGTGTCATTGGATGAACATTTAGGTCATTTTCGTCCTTCCTACCCTTAATGTAGTCCAATTAGCGTTTTTAACCATTCTTGTGCATCCATTAGGTGTTTTTGTGTCATTGGATGAACATTTAGGTCATTGTCGTCCTCCCTAGGCTAATTCTTGTCCAATTAGGGTTTTTAACTAATCTTTTGCATCCAATAGGTGTTTTGTGTCATTGGATGAACATTTAGGTCATTTTCGTCCTCCCTACACTTAATCTTGTCCAATTAGGGTTTTTAACCAATCTTGTGCATCCATTAGGTGTTTTTGTGTCATTGGATGAACATTTAGGTTATTTTCGTCCTCCCTAGGCTAATTCTAGTACAATTAGGGGTTTTAACCAATCTTGTGCATCCAGTAGGTGTTTTGTGTCATTGGATGAATATTTAGGTCATTTTCGTCCTCCCTACACTTAATCTTGTCCAATTCGGGTTTTTAACCAATCTTGTGCATCCAATAGGTGTTTTTGTGTCATTGGATGAACATTTAGGTCATTTTCATCCTCCCTAGTCTTATGCTTGTCCAATTAGGGTTTCTAACCAATCTTGTGCATCCAATAGTTGTGTTTGTGTCATTGGATGAACATTTAGGTCATTTTCGTCCTCCGTAGGCTAATTCTTGTCCAATTGGGGTTTTTAACCAATCTTGTGTATCCAATAGGTGTTTTGTGTCATTGGATGAACATTTTGGTCATTTTCGTCCTCCCTACACTTAATGTAGTTCAATTAGGGTTTTTAACCAATCCTGTGCATCCATTAGGCATTTTTGTGTTATTGGAGAACATTTAGGTCATTTTCGTCCTCCCTAGGCTAATTCTTGTCCAATTAGGGTTTTTAACCAATCTTGTGCAACCAATAGATGTGTTTGTGTCATTGGATGAACTTTATGTCATTTTCGACCTCCCTACACTTAATCTTATCCAATTAGGGTTTCTAACCAATCTTGTGCATCCAATAGGTGTTATTGTGTCATTGGATGAACAATTCGGTCATTTTCGTCCTCCCTAGGCTAATTCTTGTCCAATTAGGGTTTTTAACCAATCTTGTGCATCCATTAGGTGTTTTTGTGTCATTGGATGAATATTTAGGTAATTTTTGTCCTCGTTACACTTATTCTTGTCCAATTAGGGTTTTTAACCAATCTTAGGCATCCATTAGGTGTTTTTGTGTCATTGGATGAACATTTAGGTCATTTTTGTCCTCCCTAGGCTAATTCTTGTCCAATTAGGGTTTTTAACCAAGCTTGTCCATCCAATAGGTGTTTTGTGTCATTGGATGAACATTTAGGTCGTTTTTCATCCTCCCTAGGCTTATGCTTGTCCAATTAGGGTTTCTAACCAATCTTGTGCATCCAATAGTTGTGTTTGTGTCATTGGATGAACAATTAGTTCATTTTCTACCTCCCTAGGCTTATGCTTGTCCAATTAGGGTTTCTAACCAATCTTGTGCATCCAATAGTTGTGTTTGTGTCATTGGATGAACAATTAGGTCATTTTCGACCTCCCTAGTCTTATTCTTGTCCAATTAGGGTTTCTAACCAATCTTGTGCATCCAATAGGTGTTTCGTGTCATTGGATGAACATTTAGGTCATTTGCGTCCTCCCTACACTTAATGTAGTCCAATTAGGGTTTTCAACCAATCTTGTGCATCCATTAGGTGTTTTTGTGACATTGGATAAACATTTAGGTCATTTTCGTCCTCCCTAGGCTAATTCTTGTCCAATTATCGTTTTTAACCAATCTTGTGCATCTAATAGGTGTTTTGTGTCATTGGATGAACATTTAGGTCATTTTCATCCTCCCTACACTTAATGTAGTCCAATTAGGGTTTTTAACCAATCTTGTGCATCCATTAGGTGTTTTTGTGTTATTGGAGAACATTTAGGTCATTTTCGTCCTCCCTAGGCTAATTCTTGTCCAATTAGGGTTTTTAACCTATCCTGTGTATCCAATAGATGTGTTTGTGTCATTGGATGAACTTTATGTCATTTTCGACCTCCCTACACTTAATCTTGTCCAATTAGGGTTTCTACCCAAATCTTGTGCATCCAATAGGTGTTATTGTGTCATTGGATGAACAATTAGGTCAGTTTCGTCCTCCCTAGGCTAATTCTTGTCCAATTAGGGTTTTTAACCAATCTTGTGCATCCATTAGGTGTTTTTGTGTCATTGGATGAATATTTAGGTAATTTTCGTCCTCATTACACTTAATCTTGTCCAATTAGGGTTTTTAACCAATCTTGTGCATCCAATAGGTGTTATTGTGTCATTGGATGAACAATTAGGTCATTTTCGTCCTCCCTAGGCTAATTCTTGTCCAATAAGGGTTTTTAACCAATCTTGTGCATCCAATAGGTGTTTTGTGTCATTGGATGAACATTTAGGTCATTTTCGTCCTCCCTTCACTTAATCTTGTCCAATTAGGGTTTTTAACCAATCTTTTGCATCCAATAGGTGTTTTGTGTCATTGGATGAACATTTAGGTCATTTTCGTCCTCCCTACACTTAATCTTGTCCAATTAGGGTTTTTAACCAATCTTGTGCATCCATTAGGTGTTTTTGTGTCATTGGATGAATATTTAGGTAATTTTCGTCCTCATTACACTTAATCTTGTCCAATTAGGGTTTTTAACCAATCTTGTGCATCCAATAGGTGTTATTGTGTCATTGGATGAACAATTAGGTCATTTTCGTCCTCCCTAGGCTAATTCTTGTCCAATAAGGGTTTTTAACCAATCTTGTGCATCCAATAGGTGTTTTGTGTCATTGGATGAACATTTAGGTCATTTTCGTCCTCCCTTCACTTAATCTTGTCCAATTAGGGTTTTTAACCAATCTTTTGCATCCAATAGGTGTTTTGTGTCATTGGATGAACATTTAGGTCATTTTCGTCCTCCCTACACTTAATCTTGTCCAATTAGGGTTTTTAACCAATCTTGTGCATCCATTAGGTGTTTTTGTGTCATTCGATGAACATTTAGGTCATTTTCGTCCTCCCTAGGCTAATTCTTGTCCAATAAGCGTTTTTAACCAATCTTGTGCATCCAATAGGTGTTTTGTGTCGTTGGATGAACATTTAGGTCATTTTCGTCCTCCCTACACTTAATGTAGTCCAATTAGGGTTTTTAACCAATCTTGTGCATCCATTAGGTGTTTTTCTGTCATTGGATGAACATTTAGGTCATTTTCAAACTCCCTAGGCTAATTCTTGTCCAATTAGGGTTTTTAACCAATCTTGTGCATCCATTAGGTGTTTTTGTGTCATTGGATGAACATTTAGGTCATTTTCATCCTCCCTAGGCTAATTCTTGTCCAATTAGGGTTTTTAACCAATCTTGTGCATCGAATAGGTGTTTTGTGTCATTGGATGAACATTTAGGTCATTTTCGTCCTCCGTAGGCTAATTCTTGTCCAATAAGGGTTTTGAACCAATCTTGTGCATCCAATAGGTGTTTTGTGTCATTGGATGAACATTTAGGTCATTTTCATCCTCCCTACACTTAATGTAGTCCAATTAGGGTTTTTAACTAATCTTGTGCATCCATTAGGTGTTTTGTGTCATTGGATGAACATTTAGGTCATTTTCGTCCTTCCTACCCTTAATGTAGTCCAATTAGCGTTTTTAACCATTCTTGTGCATCCATTAGGTGTTTTTGTGTCATTGGATGAACATTTAGGTCATTGTCGTCCTCCCTAGGCTAATTCTTGTCCAATTAGGTTTTTAACTAATCTTTTGCATCCAATAGGTGTTTTGTGTCATTGGATGAACATTTAGGTCATTTTCGTCCTCCCTACACTTAATCTTGTCCAATTAGGGTTTTTAACCAATCTTGTGCATCCATTAGGTGTTTTTGTGTCATTGGATGAACATTTAGGTTATTTTCGTCCTCCCTAGGCTAATTCTAGTACAATTAGGGGTTTTAACCAATCTTGTGCATCCAGTAGGTGTTTTGTGTCATTGGATGAATATTTAGGTCATTTTCGTCCTCCCTACACTTAATCTTGTCCAATTCGGGTTTTTAACCAATCTTGTGCATCCAATAGGTGTTTTTGTGTCATTGGATGAACATTTAGGTCATTTTCATCCTCCCTAGTCTTATGCTTGTCCAATTAGGGTTTCTAACCAATCTTGTGCATCCAATAGTTGTGTTTGTGTCATTGGATGAACATTTAGGTCATTTTCGTCCTCCGTAGGCTAATTCTTGTCCAATTGGGGTTTTTAACCAATCTTGTGTATCCAATAGGTGTTTTGTGTCATTGGATGAACATTTTGGTCATTTTCGTCCTCCCTACACTTAATGTAGTTCAATTAGGGTTTTTAACCAATCCTGTGCATCCATTAGGCATTTTTGTGTTATTGGAGAACATTTAGGTCATTTTCGTCCTCCCTAGGCTAATTCTTGTCCAATTAGGGTTTTTAACCAATCTTGTGCAACCAATAGATGTGTTTGTGTCATTGGATTAACTTTATGTCATTTTCGACCTCCCTACACTTAATCTTGTCCAATTAGGGTTTCTAACCAATCTTGTGCATCCAATAGGTGTTATTGTGTCGTTGGATGAACAATTCGGTCATTTTCGTCCTCCCTAGGCTAATTCTTGTCCAATTAGGGTTTTTAACCAATCTTGTGCATCCATTAGGTGTTTTTGTGTCATTGGATGAATATTTAGGTAATTTTTGTCCTCGTTACACTTATTCTTGTCCAATTAGGGTTTTTAACCAATCTTGTGCATCCATTAGGTGTTTTTGTGTCATTGGATGAACATTTAGGTCATTTTTGTCCTCCCTAGGCTAATTCTTGTCCAATTAGGGTTTTTAACCAAGCTTGTCCATCCAATAGGTGTTTTGTGTCATTGGATCAACATTTAGGTCGTTTTTCATCGTCCCTAGGCTTATGCTTGTCCAATTAGGGTTTCTAACCAATCTTGTGCATCCAATAGTTGTGTTTGTGTCATTGGATGAACAATTAGGTCATTTTCTACCTCCCTAGGCTTATGCTTGTCCAATTAGGGTTTCTAACCAATCTTGTGCATCCAATAGTTGTGTTTGTGTCATTGGATGAACAATTAGGTCATTTTCGACCTCCCTAGTCTTATTCTTGTCCAATTAGGGTTTCTAACCAATCTTGTGCATCCAATAGGTGTTTCGTGTCATTGGATGAACATTTAGGTCATTTGCGTCCTCCCTACACTTAATGTAGTCCAATTAGGGTTTTCAACCAATCTTGTGCATCCATTAGGTGTTTTTGTGACATTGGATAAACATTTAGGTCATTTTCGTCCTCCCTAGGCTAATTCTTGTCCAATTATCGTTTTTAACCAATCTTGTGCATCTAATAGGTGTTTTGTGTCATTGGATGAACATTTAGGTCATTTTCATCCTCCCTACACTTAATGTAGTCCAATTAGGGTTTTTAACCAATCTTGTGCATCCATTAGGTGTTTTTGTGTTATTGGAGAACATTTAGGTCATTTTCGTCCTCCCTAGGCTAATTCTTGTCCAATTAGGGTTTTTAACCTATCCTGTGCATCCAATAGATGTGTTTGTGTCATTGGATGAACTTTATGTCATTTTCGACCTCCCTACACTTAATCTTGTCCAATTAGGGTTTCTACCCAAATCTTGTGCATCCAATAGGTGTTATTGTGTCATTGGATGAACAATTAGGTCAGTTTCGTCCTCCCTAGGCTAATTCTTGTCCAATTAGGGTTTTTAACCAATCTTGTGCATCCATTAGGTGTTTTTGTGTCATTGGATGAATATTTAGGTAATTTTCGTCCTCATTACACTTAATCTTGTCCAATTAGGGTTTTTAACCAATCTTGTGCATCCAATAGGTGTTATTGTGTCATTGGATGAACAATTAGGTCATTTTCGTCCTCCCTAGGCTAATTCTTGTCCAATAAGCGTTTTTAACCAATCTTGTGCATCCAATAGGTGTTTTGTGTCGTTGGATGAACATTTAGGTCATTTTCGTCCTCCCTACACTTAATGTAGTCCAATTAGGGTTTTTAACCAATCTTGTGCATCCATTAGGTGTTTTTCTGTCATTGGATGAACATTTAGGTCATTTTCAAACTCCCTAGGCTAATTCTTGTCCAATTAGGGTTTTTAACCAATCTTGTGCATCCATTAGGTGTTTTTGTGTCATTGGATGAACATTTAGGTCATTTTCATCCTCCCTAGGCTAATTCTTGTCCAATTAGGGTTTTTAACCAATCTTGTGCATCGAATAGGTGTTTTGTGTCATTGGATGAACATTTAGGTCATTTTCGTCCTCCGTAGGCTAATTCTTGTCCAATAAGGGTTTTGAACCAATCTTGTGCATCCAATAGGTGTTTTGTGTCATTGGATGAACATTTAGGTCATTTTCATCCTCCCTACACTTAATGTAGTCCAATTAGGGTTTTTAACTAATCTTGTGCATCCATTAGGTGTTTTTGTGTCATTGGATGAACATTTAGGTCATTTTAGAATTCCCTAGGCTAATTCTTGTCCAATTAGGGTTTTTAACCAATCTTGTACATCCGTTAGGTGTTTTTGTGTCATTGGATGAACATTTAGGTCATATTCGTCCTCCCTAGGCTAATTGTTGTCGAATTTGGGTTTTTAACCAATCTTGTGCATCCAATAGGTGTTTTGTGTCATTGGATGAATATTTAGGTCATTTTCGTCCTCCCTACACTTAATCTTTCCAATTAGGGTTTTTAACCAATCTTGTGCATCCAATAGGTGTTTTGTGTCATTGGATTAACAATTAGATCTTTTTCGTCCTCCCTAAACTTAATCTTGTCCAATTAGAGTTTCTAACCAATCTTGTGCATCCATTAGGTTTTTTTGTGTCATTGGATGAACATTTAGGTCAGTTTCATTCTGCCTAGTCTTATGCTTGTCCAATTAGGGTTTCTTACCAATCTTGTGCATCCAATTGTTGTGTTTGTGGCATTGGATGAACAATTAGGTCATTTTCGACCTCCCTAGTCTTATTCTTGTCCAATTAGGGTTTCTAACCAATCTTGTGCATCCAATAGGTGTTTTGTGTCATTGGATGAACATTTAGGTTATTTTCGTCCGCCCTACACTTAATCTTGTCCAATTAGGGTTTCTAACCAATCTTGTGCATCCAATAGGTGTTTTTGCGTCATTGGATGAACAATTAGGTCATTTTCGTCCACCCTAGGCTAATTCTTGTCCAAGTAGGGTTTTTAACCAATCTTTTGCATTCAATAGGTGTTTTGTGTCATTGGATGAACATTTAGATCATTTTCGTCCTCCCTATCCTTAATGTAGTCAAATTAGGGTTTTTAACCAATCTTGTGCATCCATTAGGTGTTTTTGTGTCATTGGATAAACATTTAGGTCATTTTCGAACTCCCTAGGCTAATTCTTTTCCAATTAGGGGTTTTAACCAATCTTGTGCATCCATTAGGTGTGTTTGTGTCATTGGATGAACATTTAGGTCATTTTCGTCCTCCCTAGGCTAATTCTTGTCCAATTAGGGTTTTTAACCAATCTTGTGTATCCAATAGGTGTTTTGTGTCATTGGATGAACATTTAGATCATTTTCGTCCTCCCTACAATTAATGTAGTCCAATTAGGGTTTTAACCAATCTTGTGCATCCATTAGGTGTTTTTGTGTCATTAGATAAACATTTAGGTCATTTTCGAACTCCGTAGGCTAATTCTTTTCCAATTAGGGGTTTTAACCAATCTTGTGCATCCTTTTGGTGTTTTTGTGTGATTGGATGAACATTTAGGTCATTTTCGTCATCCCTAGGCTAATTCTTATCCAATTAGGGTTTTTAACCAATCTTGTAATCTTGTGCATCCAATATGTGTTTTGTGTCGTTGGATGAATATTTAGGTCATTTTCGTCCTCCGTACACTTAATCTTGTCCAATTAGGGATTTTAACCAATCTTGTGCATTCAATAGGTGTTTTGTGTCATTGGATGCACATTTAGGTCATTTTCGTCGTCCCTACACTTAATGTAGTCCAATTAGGCTTTTTAACCAATCTTGTGCATCCATTAGATGTTTTTGTGTCATTGGATGAACATTTAGGTCATTTTCAAACTCCCTAGGCTAATTCTTGTCCAATTAGGGTTTTTAACCAATCTTGTGCATCCATTAGGTGTTTTTGTGTCATTGGATGAACATTTAGGTCATTTTCGTCCTCCCTACACTTAATCTTGTCCAATTAGGGTTTTTAACCAATCTTGTGCATTTAATAGGTGTTTTGTCTCATTGGATGAACATTTAGGTCATTTTCGTCCTCCCTACACTTAATCTTGTCCAATTAGGCTTTTTAACCAATCTTGTGCATCCATTAGGTGTTTTTGTTACATTGGACGAACATTTAGGTCATTTTCGAACTCCCTAGGCTAATTCTTGTCCAATTAGGGTTTTTAACCAATCTTGTGCATCCATTAGGTGTTTTTCTGTCATTGGATGAACATTTAGGTCATTTTCGTCCTCCCTACACTTAATCTTGTCCAATTAGGGTTTTTAACCAATCTTATGCATCCAATAGGTGTTTTGTGTCATTGGATGAACATTTAGGTCATTTTCGTCCTGCCTACACTTAATCTTGTCCAATTAGGGTTTTTAACCAATCTTGTGCATCCATTAGGTGTTTTTGTGTCATTGGATGAACATTTAGGTCATTTTCGTCCTCCCTACACTTAATCTTGTCCAATTAGGGTTTTTAACCAATCTTGTGCATCCATTAGGTTTTTTTGTGTCATTCGATGAACATTTAGGTCATTTTCGTCATCCCTACACTTAATCTTGTCCAATTAGGGTTTTTAACCAATCTTGTGCATCCAATAGGTGTTTTGTGTCATTGGATGAACATTTAGGTCATTTTCGTCCTCCCTACACTTAATCTTGTCCAATTAGGGTTTTTAACCCATCTTGTGCATCCATTAGGTGTTTTTGTGTCATTCGATGAATATTTAGGTCATTTTCGAACTCCCTAGGCTAATTCTTGTCCAATTAGGGTTTTTAACAAATCTTGTGCATCCAATAGGTGTTTTGTGTCATTGGATGAACATTTAGGTCATTTTCGTCCTCCCTACACTTAATGTAGTCCAATTAGGATTTTTAACCAATCTTGTGCATCCATTAGGTGTTTTTGTGTCATTGGATGAATATTTAGGTCATTTTCGAACTCCCTAGGCTAATTCTTGTCCAATTAGGGTTTTTAACCAATCTTGTGCATCCAATAGGTGTGTTTGTGCCATTGGATGAACATTTAGGTCATTTTCGTCCTCCCTACACTTAATCTTGTCCAATTAGGGTTTCTAACCAATCTTGTGCATTCAATTGGTGTTTTGTGTCATTGGATGAACATTTAGATCATTTTCGTCCTCCCTATGCTTATTCTTGTCCAATTAGGGTTTCTAACCAATCTTGTGCATCCATTAGGTGTTTTTGTGTCATTGGATGAACAATTAAGTGATTTTCGTCCTCCCTAGGCTAATTCTTGTCCAATTAGGGTTTTTAACCAATCTTGTGCATTCAATAGGTGTTTTGTGTCATTGGATGAATATTTAGGTCATTTTCGTGCTCTCTACACTTAATCTTGTTCAATTAGGGTTTTTAACCAATCTTGTGCATCCAATAGGTGTTTTTGTGTCATTGGATGAACATTTATGTCATTTTCGTCCTCCCTAGGCTAATTCTTGTCCAATTAGGGTTTTTAACCAATCTTGTGCATCCAATAGGTGTGTTTGTGTCATTGGATGATCTTTATGTCATTCTCGACCTCCCTACACTTAATCTTGTCCAATTAGGGTTTTTAACCAATCCTGTGCATCCATTAGGTGTTTTTGTGTCATTGGATGAACATTTAGGTTAGTTTCATCCTCCCTAGTCTTATGCTTGTCCAATTAGGGTTTCTAACCAATCTTGTGCATCCAATTGTTGTGTTTGTGTCATTGGATGAACAATTAGGTCATTTTCGACCTCCCTATGCTTATTCTTGTCCAATTAGGGTTTCTAACCAATCTTGTGCATCCAATAGGTGTTTTGTGTCATTGGATGAACATTTAGGTCATTTTCATCCTCCCTAGGCTAATTCTTGTCCAATTAGGGTTTTTAACCAATCTTGTGCATTCAATAGGTGTTTTGTGTCATTCGATGAACATTTAGGTCATTTTCTTCCTCCCTACACTTAATGTAGTCCAATTAGGGTTTTAACCAATCTTGTGCATCCATTAGGTGTTTTTGTGTCATTGGATAAACATTTAGGTCATTTTCGAACTCCCAAGGCTAATTCTTTTCCAATTACGGGTTTTAACCAATCCTGTGCGTCCATTAGGTGTTTTTGTGTCATTGGATGAACATTTAGGTCATTTTCGTCCTCCCTAGGCTAATTCTTGTCCAATTAGGGTTTTTAACCAATCTTGTGCATCCAATAGGTGTTTTGTGTCATTGGATGAACATTTAGGTCATTTTCTTCCTCCCTAGGCTTATTCTTGTCCAATTAGGGTTTCTAACCAATCTTGTGCATCCAATAGGTGTGTTTGTGTCATTGGATGAACAATTAAGTGATTTTCGTCCTCCCTAGGCTAAATCTTGTCCAATTAGGGTTTTAACCAATCTTGTGCATCCAATAGGTGTTTTGTGTCATTGGATGAATATTTAGGTCATTTTCGTGCTCCCTACACTTAATCTTGTCCAATTAGGGTTTTTAACCAATCTTGTGCATCCAATAGGTGTTTTTGTGTCATTGGATAAACATTTAGGTCATTTTCGAACTCCCTAGGCTAATTCTTTTCCAATTAGGGGTTTTAACCAATCTTGTGCATCCATTAGGTGTGTTTGTGTCATTGGATGAACATTTAGGTCATTTTCGTCCTCCCTAGGCTAATTCTTGTCCAATTAGGGTTTTTAACCAATCTTGTGTATCCAATAGGTGTTTTGTGTCATTGGATGAACATTTAGATCATTTTCGTCCTCCCTACAATTAATGTAGTCCAATTAGGGTTTTAACCAATCTTGTGCATCCATTAGGTGTTTTTGTGTCATTAGATAAACATTTAGGTCATTTTCGAACTCCGTAGGCTAATTCTTTTCCAATTAGGGGTTTTAACCAATCTTGTGCATCCTTTTGGTGTTTTTGTGTGATTGGATGAACATTTAGGTCATTTTCGTCATCCCTAGGCTAATTCTTATCCAATTAGGGTTTTTAACCAATCTTGTAATCTTGTGCATCCAATATGTGTTTTGTGTCGTTGGATGAATATTTAGGTCATTTTCGTCCTCCGTACACTTAATCTTGTCCAATTAGGGATTTTAACCAATCTTGTGCATTCAATAGGTGTTTTGTGTCATTGGATGCACATTTAGGTCATTTTCGTCGTCCCTACACTTAATGTAGTCCAATTAGGCTTTTTAACCAATCTTGTGCATCCATTAGATGTTTTTGTGTCATTGGATGAACATTTAGGTCATTTTCAAACTCCCTAGGCTAATTCTTGTCCAATTAGGGTTTTTAACCAATCTTGTGCATCCATTAGGTGTTTTTGTGTCATTGGATTAACATTTAGGTCATTTTCGTCCTCCCTACACTTAATCTTGTCCAATTAGGGTTTTTAACCAATCTTGTGCATCCAATAGGTGTTTTGTGTCATTGGATGAACATTTAGGTCATTTTCGTCCTCCCTACACTTAATCTTGTCCAATTAGGGTTTTTAACCCATCTTGTGCATCCATTAGGTGTTTTTGTGTCATTCGATGAATATTTAGGTCATTTTCGAACTCCTTAGGCTTATTCTTGTCCAATTAGGGTTTTCAACAAATCTTGTGCATCCAATAGGTGTTTTGTGTCATTGGATGAACATTTAGGTCATTTTCGTCCTCCCTACACTTAATGTAGTCCAATTAGGATTTTTAACCAATCTTGTGCATCCATTAGGTGTTTTTGTGTCATTGGATGAATATTTAGGTCATTTTCGAACTCCCTAGGCTAATTCTTGTCCAATTAGGGTTTTTAACCAATCTTGTGCATCCAATAGGTGTGTTTGTGCCATTAGATGAACATTTAGGTCATTTTCGTCCTCCCTACACTTAATCTTGTCCAATTAGGGTTTCTAACCAATCTTGTGCATTCAATTGGTGTTTTGTGTCATTGGATGAACATTTAGATCATTTTCGTCCTCCCTAGGCTTATTCTTGTCCAATTAGGGTTTCTAACCAATCTTGTGCATCCATTAGGTGTGTTTGTGTCATTGGATGAACAATTAAGTGATTTTCGTCCTCCCTAGGCTAATTCTTGTCCAATTAGGGTTTTAACCAATCTTGTGCATCCAATAGGTGTTTTGTGTCATTGGATGAATATTTAGGTCATTTTCGTGCTCTCTACACTTAATCTTGTTCAATTAGGGTTTTTAACCAATCTTGTGCATCCAATAGGTGTTTTTGTGTCATTGGATGAACATTTATGTCATTTTCGTCCTCCCTAGGCTAATTCTTGTCCAATTAGGGTTTTTAACCAATCTTGTGCATCCAATAGGTGTGTTTGTGTCATTGGATGATCTTTATGTCATTCTCGACCTCCCTACACTTAATCTTGTCCAATTAGGGTTTTTAACCAATCCTGTGCATCCATTAGGTGTTTTTGTGTCATTGGATGAACATTTAGGTTAGTTTCATCCTCCCTAGTCTTATGCTTGTCCAATTAGGGTTTCTAACCAATCTTGTGCATCCAATTGTTGTGTTTGTGTCATTGGATGAACAATTAGGTCATTTTCGACCTCCCTATGCTTATTCTTGTCCAATTAGGGTTTCTAACCAATCTTGTGCATCCAATAGGTGTTTTGTGTCATTGGATGAACATTTAGGTCATTTTCATCCTCCCTAGGCTAATTCTTGTCCAATTAGGGTTTTTAACCAATCTTGTGCATCCAATAGGTGTGTTTGTGTCACTGGATGAACTTTATGTCATTCTCGACCTCCCTACACTTAATCTTGTCCAATTAGGGTTTCTAACTAATCTTGTGCATCCAATAGGTGCATTTGTGTCATTGGATGAACTTTATGTCATTCTCGACCTCCATACACTTAATCTTGTCCTATTAGTGTTTCTAACCTATCTTGTGCATCCAATAGGTGTTTTGTGTCATTGGATGAACATTTAGGTCATTTTCGTCGTCCCTACAGTTAATGTAGTCCAATTAGGCTTTTTAACCAATCTTGTGCATCCATTAGATGTTTTTGTGTCATTGGATGAACATTTAGGTCATTTTCAAACTCCCTAGGCTAATTCTTGTCCAATTAGGGTTTTTAACCAATCTTGTGCATCCATTAGGTGTTTTTGTGTCATTGGATGAACATTTAGGTCATTTTCGTCCTCCCTTCACTTAATCTTGTCCAATTAGGGTTTTTAACCAATCTTTTGCATCCAATAGGTGTTTTGTGTCATTGGATGAACATTTAGGTCATTTTCGTCCTCCCTACACTTAATCTTGTCCAATTAGGGTTTTTAACCAATCTTGTGCATCCATTAGGTGTTTTTGTGTCATTGGATGAACAATTAGGTCATTTTCGACCTCCCTATGCTTATTCTTGTCCAATTCGGGTTTCTAACCAATCTTGTGCATCCAATAGGTGTTTTGTGTCATTGGATGAACATTTAGGTCATTTTCATCCTCCCTAGGCTAATTCTTGTCCAATTAGGGTTTTTAACCAATCTTGTGCATCCAATAGGTGTGTTTGTGTCACAGGATGAACTTTATGTCATTCTCGACCTCCCTACACTTAATCTTGTCCAATTAGGGTTTCTAACCAATCTTGTGCATCCAATAGGTGCGTTTCTGTCATTGGATGAACTTTATGTCATTCTCAACCTCCATACACTTAATCTTGTCCTATTAGGGTTTCTAACCAATCTTGTGCATCCAATAGGTGTTTTGTGTCATTGGATGAACATTTAGGTGATTTTCGTCCGCCCTACACTTAATCTTGTCCAATGAGGGTTTCTAACCAATCTTGTGCATCCATTAGGTGTTTTTGCGTCATTGGATGAACAATTAGGTCATTTTCGTCCCCCCTAGGCTAATTCTTGTGCAATAAGGGTTTTTAACCAATCTTGTGCATTCAATAGGTGTTTTGTGTCATTGGATGAACATTTAGGTCATTTTCGTCGTCCCTACACTTAATGTAGTCCAATTAGGGTTTTTAACCAATGTTGTGCATCTGTTAGGTGTTTTTGTGTCATTGGATGAACATTTAGGTCATTTTCGTCCTCCCTAGGCTAATTCTTGTCCAATTAGGGTTTTAACCAATCTTGTGCATCCAATAGCT
>JBBPBS010000451.1:0-14903 GCA_037974835.1 Cicer judaicum
GCTCAATATAGAAATGTAGCAATTAAAATAACTAAATCAGAGTATAACTTTCAACTTTCAAGGGATAGTCGAACAAGAGTGAAAGAATCAAACACATCATGCCAAGACAAAAAAAAGACAATAGCAAAATCACTGACTTATATGCTCAAATCTAAAGTAAATGCTAAAAAATAAAAAGATTTGAAAGTGATAATTATTCCACTCTATTTTAAGGTCAAATTCACCATATTTTAAATGTTCATGTGCATTCTTGTGCTTTCACACCCATGCAAAGTTTTGAAAACTGTTGCAAATATCAACAGGGACCAACTCAGGCTACAAAGATTACTATGACAAGATTATATGACTTCCTCACATGCAGTAGAGTCTAGGCTTACATTATGAGATCATCAAAACATTCAGACTCATACATCCATTGATATAATAGAAGCTCAAAAGTTAAGAAATTTTTTCTCACCAATAGGTCTCCTCGAACTCCCTCTTCTTCTATAGCTTCCCTTTCACCCTATCTTTCGAAATTGTCATGATTGTACCTAGTAGTAATATAAAAATTGTTATGTCAGACCATCATTATCATGAAGGTAATTCAAGTCGTATTCAAAGAAATATCTGACAAGAAATTTACCGTCATTAAGAATGGCAATGATCAAATCCATGAAAGGGGAGAAGTCGAATTTCCAGATCAGTGCAATGAACATGAAGCCAAACTACATTCAAGGTAAAAAAAAAAATCAGAATGAATGAAAACCCAAACTGATGAACACTCTTTCATTTCTTTTCATAATAAATTTGAATATAGGCATAACATTATTATTTACTTACCACTATACGGATAGTGATAGATACTGCATAGATCTGAAATGCAGCAAAAAATAATGGAAACAATGTTAATTTGGAACCTATAAGAGCAAAAATATATTGTTTATGAAGAAATCAAACAGTAACCGACCGTGTAGTTTTTCATTCTTTGGAAAATAGCTCTACTAGTTAAGACTGCACTGATGATAACACTCAATCCAGGCTCCGTCAAGACGATATCAGAAGCACTTCTTGCAGCATCCGTAGCATCAGCAACAGCAATACCAATATCAGCCTTCTTCAAAGCTGGAGCGTCATTGACACCATCTCCAGTCATTCCACAGATGTGCTTCCTCTCTTGCAACTTTTTCACAATTTCATATTTGTGCTCTGCAGTTGTAAATAGATATAAGGTAAGGAGACAAATAGAAAGTAGACCATCTCAAAGAAAGCAAGGAGAAGGAAAACAAAGAAAAAACATAAATCATCACGGTGAAATGAAATGGTAGAGTATGAACCTGGAAATACTCCAGCAAATCCATCGGCCTTCTCAATCACCTCTTCAACTGGAAGTGAAGCAATACTTTCATCTTTGTCTTGACCAAGCAAGGTAGCAGACGGATACATATTAGTTCCCATCCCAAGTCTACGGCCAGTTTCCTTTGCAATGGCAAGTTGATCACCTTAAAAACAACAAAAATCAAGATATTAGCTTGAAGGGGCTCGAAAACAAAATAACTATTACATATAAGAGCCGGTCTTTGAATTAGAGTAGTTACCGGTAATCATCTTAACATTGACACCAAGATGAAGAGCTCTCCGAATAGTTTCAGCACTGTTATGCCTTCGTGGGTCAAACAGTGACAACAACCAACAAACTGCCAAGGACTGCCAGCGCTTTCCTTATTTTTCTCAGGAACTTCCTGCAGAAGAAGTAGCACAGCAGACCAAGGGGATGAGTGTAAAGAAATATAAGTTTTCAAGACAAACTTCAAACATGAATATTAGCTATAACAAACCTGTCTAGCAACAGCAAGAGAACGAAGCCCTTTCTCCGCAAACTTGTCAATAATAGCATGAATGTTCCTCTTGTTATCTTCCCTAAGGTTGCACAGGTTCATGATCTGTTCCCACATATACATGTTTAGATTGATAGAGTAACTAGAAATATCACAAGTATTGAACAAACAGAATCGAGAGCTTACCTGCTCCGGAGCACCTTTGCTAGCCCGATGCCAGTTTCCATTGCCATCAATGTAAGTCAAGGCAGTTCTCTTATCAACAGGGTTGAATGGTAAGAAGTGGATCTCTCTTACTCCAGCCCGTGCCTGCAAAGGACATATGTTTGTTCAATATAATAATCAGTCATATCTAACAACAAACCAAAGTATAGCAATTGATGAAATTTTATGGACAAGTTACCTCTTTTGGGTCAGCTAGCGTTCCAACAATGGCGGCATCAATTGCATCCTGGTTTTCAGTCTTGGAAGCCCTTGCAGCAAGAAGCATGACATATTCCTTGTCCACACCCTTTTCAAATACATCAATCAAGTTCTTGTCAACAGTCAGCTAGTTAAGTGTGAGTGTACCCGTCTTGTCACTGCAAAGTACATCCATACCAGCCATTTCTTCAATAGCAGTCATACGTTTGGTGATAGCACCTTGCTGAGAGAGCCTGTGAGAACCAATGGCCATTGTTACAGACAACACAGTAGGCATAGCAATGGGAATTCCTCCAATCAAAAGGACCAAAAGGTTGTCAATTCCATCTCTGTACTTGCGGTGCTGAATTGGATACATGACTATGATCTCAACCAACATACCAACTGCAATGGAACAAATGCAGAAGTTTCCGATTGCAGTGAGCACCTTCTGGAAATGTCCAACTTGGTTGGTACTGTCCACAAGGTGAGCTGCCTTCCCAAAAAATGTGTGAACACCAGTTGCAATGACAACAGCTTCAATTTCACCTTGTTTGCAAGTTGAGCCAGAGAAAACTTCATCCCCTGGGCTTCTAGTCATAGGAAGAGATTCTCCGGTCAAAGCAGACTGATCAATCTTTAAAGGATCACCCTCAAGAAGACGAGCATCAGCCGGAAAAATATCACCTAGTTTGATGCTTATGATGTCTCCTGGGACTAGAATTGAAGCTTCTTGCTCCGTCCATTTCCTATCTCTAAAAACCTGCAACGGCATGGCAATTTTGAGTTAGTCCTTAAACCAAGCTTGTTACTTCTAAATGCCCAAACAATTCGATAGCATATATAATCTTGGAACAAAATAGTGAATTCAGAGTTCATTATAGGCCTTGTTGGCCACACAAATCTTTATCATTCGAATGCATCCTATGTTACTTGGTGCAGGACATGGATACAAAATCCAATTTACATACCTTTGTCTTGGGAGCAAGACCAGCCATAAGAGCAGCAGCAGCATTACCAGCATTGTTTTCTTCAATGAAACTGATGGTGGAGTTAATCACCAACAAGCAAACAATACCGACAAAATCTTGCCAATCTGGGGGCTTCCCATCACCATTTTCCAGTCCAATTGCCATCAGAGCGGCAGCTTCCATGACCCATGACAGAGGATTCCACATGAATCCAAGAAACTTGAGAAATTTGCTTTCCTGTATTGTTACCAACCAGCAATTGCATTAGTAATTGTATAACCGGAGATACGTTATCCATTAATGTGATCATAAAGGAACTAACCTTTTGCTCCTCTAGCTTGTTTGGTCCAAATATTTGAAGCCGGTTGGCTCCTTCCTCCGAGGACAATCCTTCTTTTGCTCCTCTAGCTTGTTTAGCAATTATTTGTTCTTTTTATTTTTCAATTCTTCATGAATGCAATTATTTCTTCCTCTTGTGTTCATTTATCTCAAAAAGAAAAAAAGTTTTGAATTGCGAAAAAATATTTGTTAAGTATCCATCCATCCAAATCACAGGCTCAATATAGAAATGTAGCAATTAAAATAACTAAATCAGAGTATAACTTTCAACTTTCAAGGGATAGTCGAACAAGAGTGAAAGAATCAAAAACATCATGCCAAGACAAAAAAAAGACAATAGCAAAATCACTGACTTATATGCTCAAATCTGAAGTAAATGCTAAAAAAAAAAAGATTTGAAAGTGATAATTATTCCACTCTATTTTAAGAAACAGAAAATAGAAGTAAAATAACAAAGAGACCGTAACAGAAGGTGTGGAAGTCTAAACACTACTAGTAATAATTTCTCATGAATCTCAAGTCTATACAATAATACTTAGGACATTTTACAAACACTTCATATGCACATTAAGGATACTAATGCTCTAACTATGATAGTTCTTCTCACTAATTAACATAGTGCAGAGAGATTAAAATAAACAATCAACATCTCAAGTTATATGAACAATCAATGCAAATAACCATTTCAAGATGATTATAGAGATACTTTTAGAGTAATGCAAAAGCAGAGGTTGAGCGATAACAAAGCAAATATGAAAATACGTACCAAAATCACCAAGTCACAAAGAGGTAGAAGTCTCGCAAGATTCAAAAACCCTAATCGATGTAGAGGTTGAGCATGCAGAAACCGTAATCGATTTAGAAGCTTCCTTCGTGTTTTCCTCTTTTTCATTCAGAAAGAAGGCCGAGCAATAGAGAAGAGAGTTCTTGCGAGAGAGAATAGAGGGTTACGCATATTGATTGTTTTATAAATCGAGTAAAGGATCAAAATCACTAGAGTTTTGCAGAATCGGAGGAGGCTGAAGCTGAACTTCTCCAATCATAATGAACACCGTTCAATCAATGAAGCTTATAAATTGAAAACCCTAACACAAAGTCACTGAACAAACGAAACAAAACAAAAAAAGCCTAAATGGTTAAAGTGAAATTGGACGGTTCAAGGATGGAAATGAATACTGAAAAAGGAAAGAGTCAAGTCAAGGATGTAAAGCTTACAGATAGGGCCGTCAAAAAAGTCCCCAAACTACAAGGCCCCCTTATTTTTTTTCTTTTATTATTAGGCCTCCTATTAAAATAATTTTTTAAGGGGCCTCTTTATTTCGGCCCATTATTTCACGGGGCCTAAGGGCCCATAGGCCCTCAATATTTTGTTAATTTTAAGATTTTTTTATCAAAAAAAAAAAATCAGAAACTTTTTATCGAAAAAAAATCGAAAATTTTTTATCCAAAAAAAGTCGGACATTTTTTATCGAAATAAATTGGAAACTTTTTATCCAAAAAAATCGGACATTTTTTATGGAAAAAAAATCGGACATTTTTTATCGAAAAAAAAACGGAAATTTTTTATCGAAAAAAAGATCAGAAATTTTTTATTAAAAAAAGTCAAAAATTTTTATCGAAAGAAAATCAGAATTTTTTATCGAAAAAAAAGTAAATTGATTCCTTTTTTAAAAAAGTGGGCCTATGGGCCTCTTAGGCCCCCAAATTTTTAGGGGGCTTTTAGTTTAGGGGGCCTTGTTTTTAGGGCCTTTTAAATTATTAATTTTTTTGGCCCTTTCAAAATGTAGGCTAGGGCCAATAATTAGGGGGACTTGTTAAATTGACTGCTCTACTTACGGAGGAGGGTGGTGGAGGCTTTGGTGGTGGCTATTTGCGATGAAATGAGGAAGAGAAAGAAGAAGAAGAGAGTTGTCGATGGTTTTCAAGTTAATGTGGTTTCCAAATGGAGTGTACTGCTACCTTTTTTTTTAGAGTGGCTATAAACAACTAAGAATATTTTTACTTCTGTGGTACATTTGAATTTAGGTGATTTTTATTTTTAAAATGATAATTTCAATATAGACATTAATTTAAATTTTTATATTAATAATAAGAAATATATTTAGATAATAATAATAATAAATATACATAATAAATTAAAAATAAATTTATTCAGAGATATATTTAGACAAATTTATTTTTTCAAATAGTACTTATAATTAAAAACAAAAATAATATATAAACAATATCTAATACTACACTAAATATGTCATTAAGTACTACACTAAAGCTATAATTACTCAAGATGCAACTTAACATGTTATTCTTTTACAATAACTTTAACATGTTTATTTAAACATAAATCAATACTTCTTCTGATTTTACAAATACAAATAAAAATAAAAATATATTTTATTCAAAATTTGAAATAAATAATATTAATTTTTTTATATATTTTTAAGACCAGAGTAATACTAAACATCCAATAACTGAACCCGCCACAACATGAAGACTAACATTTTTTGTATTCGAATTGGAATTGTCTAGGTCAATTAAATTCGACGAGTCAATCACTTTCATCAATTCTACCCCCATTTAAAAACACAATTGGTATTAAAACGTATGTCGTATTAGGCTTTATGTTAACATAAAATTATATGTTTAAATTTTAAAAAGAAAAAATTCTAAGTTGTTTTACAACAATTGTAATAGATTATTTTCAATCAACTCTAATTAATCAAATTAAAAAAAATAATAGAATTAAACAAGTATATTTCATTAATTTTTGTTTAAAATTTTAAACTTTACATCACTTAAGTGTTCTTAATTAGTCTATTCACTTATTCATAATTTTCCAATAACATAACTTCACCTAAAATAACTTTTACTCAAAAAAAAAAAAAACAAACTCATTATTCCAAAAAATTAATATGATGTTGCATCAACCATTTTTCGAAAAGTAAAAACGTTAGATGATAGAAGTTTAATAACCTTCAAGAAAAAAAAATACTTCATTTTTAAAAATATAAATAAAAATAAGTATTTGCAAGAAAATCCACAGGTACTACCTGCGGAATTTGCTGCGGAAGTTTCATGGGCAAAATCCGTAGATAAATCTTTAAGAAAATTGTGAAGTTTGCTGCAGATTTAAAGTCACATATAAATCCGCAGCAAACCGAAAACTTACCTGCGGATTTGGAGATCGCAAAGATATTCCTAAAATAATTATAGCTGCAGGAAAATCTTTGGGTATTACTTGCGGAAAGTATTCCGCAGGAAAAACGTTAATTTCTAGTAGTGCTAGTTTTTCAAAGAGCAAGCTCAAAAGACAAATGATGAAAATGAGAAGCCTTATAATCTTAATAATAATCTAAGATTAACCATTAAAAGTTTGCAAGAATTTTATTTCAAATTGTTTGAAATACAAAAGTATTTTTAGTAAAAAACATTACAAACATTTTCTTGACCTTTATAAAGTTTAAAAAGAAAACATTCTTTTAAAATTTGAAGTCGAAGAGCTAAAAAATAATTTATCTAGCTTTGTAAGATTCATTGAAACATTTCAAAATATTATAGGATCTCAGTTAGTTAGGATTCCTTGAAAAAATTGGTCTTGATTTTGAAATATCTCAAAAACTAATACTACTATATAACAAAACTCAAGATGTTCCTATGACAACTTTTGGCTTTTAATCTAATTTAATTACTAATGTAATTTACTCATCTGATTTTTTAAATATTAATAACAAATTATCATTAAAACTGAAAACACTTAAGTAAAAAAATAAAAATTTAACTGAAAAAGTTCATGCTTTAAAGAATTAAAGTATTGAATTTAAAATAGAAAACGCAAATATGAAAATTGATATTAGATAACTTAAAATAGAGAATGCAAATCCAACAACCGATATTGCTGAACTTAAGACAAATAATGCAACTGCGAAAATTGATATTATTGAACTTAAAACAAAAAACGCAAATTTGAAAATTAATTATAATTCAACATCAATTGAAAATACTACATCTAACCCTATGGGGTTAGTTGGAACGATAAAAAAAGGAATAGGATTCAAGAAAAAGTAACCAAATCTAGGTTTATTCCCTCTGATGATTTATGTACTATTTGTTGGAATACACTATTTGCTATAAGAAAGTTCACACTAAAATATCTTGTCCTATGCTAACCGCATGGAAAGACAAGAAACATCTAAGAACTAGCAAACCATAACCCAACCAAATTTGGGTACCAAAGGATAAAATTGTTTATGTTGCAAATGTTCTAAGAAACCAAATTGAAACACCAGTCAAGGTGCCTGGTCAATGGATGCTTGCAATACATGAAGGGGAAAAAGTCTATGTTCCAAGACCTAACAAACACAAGCCAACTGACTTTGGCGGAAGAAAGACTGGTCAACACAATGCCTATCATAACCAGAACCATAACCATATGATGAACAAAAAATATCTGGAGTATCAACATAATCAAAACTTGCAGAGAAATCACATATATCAATAGAATTAGAACTATCAGAAGACTACAAACATAAATGGGAATTCAAATCCCTTCATCCAGACTCTTTAATCAGAGAATATGCAAACTCAGAATCAGAAAATCAGAGAAGAACAAATAAGAGGATTTTCAGAGTGAAACTGAACCTGATGACATATAGGTTATATCTTTCTTTAAATTTAATTATTATCTAATATTATGTTTATTGTGATAACAAGAAGTTTGATCTTAAAAATCAAAGCAAGATAAGTATTTTGTAGTTCTCATATATTTAAAAGAACAAGGAGACCCACATAATTTGAACACTTCAGTAAAAGTAACACATAAGTTTGGTGTTTCAGAAAAAAGAAGAAACCAACAGAAACATCACTGATGTTTTGGTTATATTAATTTCATTCTTCAATTATCTGATTTATATGAAAAATAGCTTGATCTTAAAAAGGAAAAGCATGTTGAGGATATTGCAGATTTATCGGAACTAGAGGAAGCAAATGCTGATAAATCAAAAGATGACAAATCCTCAGATGAGGAATATGACACCAATGCACCCTACTTGTTCACTTGAAAAAGATGATTCAGGTGAAAAGGTTGTCTTAAAAATGTATAGAGGATGAATCTGATCAAGTTAGAATCAGTCAAGATAAGTCAAAAGGAATATCTAGATGGAAGTACAATACATCTCATCTCATTGTAAGTTCAAGTGATCATTTGAGAATCAAATTATTATTAAAAGATACCACTTTGTTTGGCTCACTCTCATTAGTTGAGCGTACCTCTATTGTATTGATGTAGCATTGGTAGATGACGGATGGATTCTTGCAATGCAAGAAGAGTTAAATGAACTTAAGAGGAACGAAGTTTGGGATCTAGTACCTAGATTGTTGAAATTGTGGGATTTTAGAGAAAAGGAGGAGAGAAAATAATAAGGGTTTGAATATTATTGATAATAGCTTAATGCTGACTTGATTACAATAGACTCAATACTAATATCTATTTATAGAGAAACATAGACTAAATTCTAAATTAGGAATATATCATAATAATAATAAGAGATATTCGAAGATTCTCTATGATTATAAATTGATCATAGAAAATAACTCAAGATACTCTAATATAATATAAAAGATATTATAAGATATTTTCTAATATTCTAACACTCCCCCTCAAGCTAAAGCTTACTAAGCTTTAACTTGCTACAAGAAAACAATGTTTTGCTCCACAAAATAATTAAAAAGATGGAGAGGAAACTCAGGGGTGCATGTGAAGTCGGAGATAATTGCTATAAATATAGCCTAGCTAGATAGTCTGATTGATCATCAGCCTGAGAGAAATTCATGGCAGGCAATTGGACAAAGCAAGCCCCGTTCTTCTAAAAACTGCATTTGGAAGATTCAAACCAATAATAATGGAGACTTAAAATATTTAAACTTGAATCTGCTTCAAGGAGAGAGAGGCGTGCTTCAAGGAGATCAAGGCAAGGCCAGTGCATTTGGGATAAATTGCCAAGATAAAGTAAGTCATGAAAATAAAAGACACCATTAGAATAACCACCAATGGAAGAAGTCATCACTAATATAATTCATATGTGGAAAAAAGAGACACCACCAGAATAATCTTCCGTGGGAATAAAAGCCACTGTTGGAATCTATTAATAAGAACTAAATTGCATGACAAACACCAAAGAAGAAGCAACACAACTCTAACGAAACGAAGCCATGATCGATCATCAAAGTAAGAAAATGCGTCCAAAATAGAAGAGATAATGGCTCTTTGAACAATGACATATATTTTCGTTGATCAAAATTGGAGACTAAGGGCATATCTAGAACCATCGAAGAGAAATAATCGTGCACCAAGAAGAATCTCATCAATTGAACTGCAAATCTTCCAAACATGTCAGCTAAGAGCCCACTCATAAGGGCTGCAACAGTTGCCACAACAAAGGCTGGAGAGTTTCCTCCACCAAAAATCTGATCCCAAAGTCCACTTCTAAAGGACACCACAATCTCTAGGACCACTATTCCCAGAATCAGAATCAGAACACCCATTCAATGCCTCCATAGCATTGGCAGCATTGTCTGGATTTTGGAAATTGACAAAAACAAAACACTTTGATTTACCATCTGCATCTCTCATCAAAACATCACTAGTAGTGGTGTAATATTCGACATCTACTCCTTGAATTCCGGCAGCTCTAAGGCTATCCTCAAACAAATCATTCTGCATAGCAAATCGAGGATCAATAACATAGACCATATCATCAATTCATTCTTCTTCTCCTCCTCCTTGGCAGCAGCAACACCAGAATCAGCAGCTGGGGTAGCAACTGCAGCTACAACAAACTTGCTTGGATCCTTTAGGAACTCCTTGACCTTGTCAGCCTCATGGAAAGAATATTTTGTTGCAACTGCGACAACAAAAACATTCTTGTAGGCATTCACCAACATGTGAGGAGCAGCAACAAGTGCTGGGTATGAGATGGCCAACAAAAGTGAAGTCATCACTAAGACACCAATAGTAAACTTCTCAATGAGAGCATCCTCAGTGAGATAAAGAACTTCAGGGGCAAATACTGAACCATTATCATAATAATAAAGCACCACAAGACCATATGAAAAGAGCCTTATGCCTAGCTTGGCAAGTAATGCAGCTTCTGACGAACCAACCTTGTCACCCTTCTTGATGAGTTCAACAGGGGTAATGATTTCGACAGTACCCTTATTAATCTTAGCTGCAGAGTCGTCCACGACGTCGAATAAATTCATCTTCCTCTTCCTCTCCGTACCCATCAAAACCCTAATTATCTTCAATTGTTAAGCACCGTTTCAACAATATACGAAGATACCTTTTCACAAATTCCACAATATAATATATATGGGAACTGTGAGTGAAACGAAACCCCTAGAAAATACACAGGTCTGGCCAACGTTAGTTAGGCAAAAATATTAGGGTTTTGGGATACAACAGAGTTTTTATTTATTTTTTTTTTTGCGGTGAACATTGTTGTGGCTAATCTGCTGAAAAATAAACGAAAAAGCTACAAAGAATGGTAAATTGAAATTGAACATGGTTTATCGAAAAAAATTTTTTTACTGAATGTTGGAATGTTAGAAAAGAGAATCTATGATTATATTCCCTAATTGTTGGGAACTCAGTAGCGGAATAGAGGCTAGATCGTTCAAGGAGGATCGAAATAGGCTCTAGATACCATGTTGAAGTTGTGAGATTTTAGAGAAAAGTAGGAGAGAAAATAATAAGGGTTTGAATATTATTGATAATAGCTTAATTAATTACAATAGACTCAATACTAATATCTATTTATAGAGAAACATAGACTAAATTCTAAATTAGGAATAAATCATAATAATAATAAGGGATATTCTACGATTCTCTATGATTATAAATTGATCATAGAAAATAAGTCAAGATACTGTAACATAATATAAAAGATATTATAAGATATTTTCTAATATTCTAACATAGATCAAAGAAAAAAATTATTGGAACCAAGTGGATTTTCATAAACAAGCTAAATGAAAAAGGTGAAGTGGTCATAAATAAGGAAAGACATGTCGCACAAGGCTACTGTCATCAATAGGGCATTGATAACACTGAGATATTTGCTCCAATGGCCAAGTTATAATCCTTTCATATTCCGTTTTCGTTTGCTGAAATAATAACATTACATTATTTCAAATGGATGTTAAAAGTAATTTTTTTTAAATAGTTATATAAGTGAAGAAATCTATGTTAAATAATCCCCAGGTTTTGAAAGTACTGAATTTGCAAATCATGTTTTTAAACATAGGAAATCTATGTATGATCTAAAACAAGTACCTAGGTCATGGATTGATAGATTTATAGTAACTTGCTTAAAAATAACTTTGAAAGAGGATAGGTTGATAATACACTTTTAGAAAATCAATAGGAGATGTCATTCTTATTATTTAAATTTATGTTGATGACATTAATTTGGGATCTACTAATGGTACTCTTTGGCAAGAATTTTCTAAATTCTTCCAGCTTGAATTTCAATTGAGTATGGTGGGATAACTTAAGTTCTTCTTAGGGATACAAATTCAACAAAAAAAAAAGTATATACATTTGTCAAAATAAATATACAAAAGATATTCTTAGGAAGTTTAAGATGGGTGTTTGCAAACCTATGACTACACTGATGCACCCACTTGTTCACTTGAAAACGATGATTCAGGCGAAAAAAAGTATCCTAAAAAAAGTATTCTTAGGAAATCTATGTATGATCTAAAAAAAGTATCCTAAAAAGTATCATAGAATCTATTTCTCAAACAAGAGTTGTGCAATACCTAGATTATAGCGTTCTCAAAATCATTACTTTGTAACTCAAGGCTATATTGTTAACATAGCTTGACTAGTGTGTAAAAACCCTTTTATGATTTAAAATGTAGCTTGTAAATCCTTTAAAAAATAGTGTAAGGTAACCTGTGGAAATTCTTTCTAGGTAGAAAGGTAGAACCATGTAATAGATCGAGAGTGATATGTGAAAAATTGTGTGAAAACCAAGAGCGCTCTTGGTTTGAGCGTTTAGTGGAAAATATCACATTTGTGAGGATTGGACGTAACTCGTGTTGGGTGAACCAATATATATGCTTGTGTGATCTCTTTATCCCTACCTCTATTTATTATTTGTCTTACAATCAGTTTTTATATGGATAAATGGATATTACTGTTTTACACTACCCAAGAACATTCTTCGTTTGTAACAAAGATCAATCTTGAGTTAAACATTTTAGTTTTTAAATAGGAATTTCTAAAAAGGGGCAATTATAATTCAAACCCCCTTCCTTATAATTGACATTGTTACTTCAATGCGGACTAGACCACTCTCTTTAAGACGTTTCACAGAACTTCTCATATTGTGTAAGATAGACTATCAACCATGAAGTCCCCAGTATAAAACATCCCAGACAAATCGTTTTAGAATTACACCCTCAATATAGCGGTTAAAGTCACTCTCAAGTCCCTCGCAATATGATATCTTGACTACTCATATATCAAAAGGACTACTACGGCATAACAACCGCTGTAAAAATTGAAAGGATCACTGACATAACAATCTCTCTATAAATCGAAAGCATTGCGGCATAACAATCACTCTAAAAATCAAAATGATTACGACATAACAACAACTCTAAAAATCGAAGGGACAACAGTACAAAAATCGCTCTAAAATGTCGAAGGGACAAAAAGAAAAGGGAGAAGTGGCTTGGGAAGAAGTCGAAGAGAATATGGGACATTAGTATTTATAGAATTGAAAATTGTTCAGCATAAAAGAGTTTTTGAATGTAAAACTTCAACAATTTTTAAATTTATAAATTAACTCATAAACACCTCCAATTTTTAATTTTTCAATGTGATACTCTATGTTACAACATAAAATTATAAAATCTGTTTCTTCTTTTGAAATTATTAAAAAAAATTATTTTAAAATTAAATAAAAACCACCCTATATTATTCAACCAAGTTATCGTTTTAAAATTGAATTTTAAATATAAAAACCATAAACTGACAAACACCTCCAAGATTTTCTCTTGGAATAACTTATTTTAAATTATTTCAATTAAGAAATAGAAATTAACATTTTTGAGTAAGAATACCGAAGATATTCTAAGATTTTTCCTTTATTTTGTTTTTAAGTTTATATTTAATTTTTTATTATAATTTCTTTTATTTTTTAAGATTAAAATATATATATATATATATATTACTTTTAATACATGTTTTAAATAATTAAAAATAAGTTTAATATGACATGGACTTATATCACTTTATTTAATTAATTATCACATGATTAAAATTTAGCTACCAAAGAGCATTTAATTCAAATTATCGTGCACACATCATATAGTATACGTGGCAATGCAAAGCTCATAACAAAAGAATACACTTTCTCGGAAGCTCAAAATTATGCTTGATCGCCAAGGTTCACAATAACTACCAAACAAAAAAAAAACCCTATTTAATACGGATAGCGGTCCCATATATTATTTTCACGTGTATATATTCCACTAAGTTGGAAAGTAGTCAAACTCAACAAACATATATTATTAATTTAATTTCCTTGGTAGCCAAGATAATCGAATGCATACATGCCTATATATACTAAACAAAACGAAACAAAACAAATCTACCAAATAAATCACATACTCCCAAATACTGTATAGTTGTAGAGTAAAGACACATTTGATGGCAGTTGGAGTTGATCTTGCTGAAGCATATGTGTTGCGAAAGATGCATAAAGAAAAATTGAAGGAAAAGGAAGAAACCGAGAGATCCAAGACAAGCACGATAATTGGATCTAAACCCAATAGATCAAGTGGATGTGTCTTTTGGTTTTCTAAGAAACTAAGAACTACACGAATAAGAGACGACACCAATGAGAAAGATGTGACAAAAGAGATTTTAGATCCAATCTTTAAAAATGATATTCGATGAGTTATTGATTGATATATTTTGATTAATTAAGAATGTAATATAATGTTTTGAGGTTATTTGTATTCATCTTCACCACATGGATGAGCTGATGAAGAATTATTACCTATATGCAAGTAATTTGTATGTTTAATTTTCATGAAAAGTGTTGCACTTTAAAGCAAAATAGTTCATATAGTCATTTAATTTAATTTTAAGTAATAGTTTAGTTTTTTTTTATTGGATTATTTATTTAACTTTAAGTAATGATTTAATCATTTGTGTTTTAAAATGTCAACAATGATATTATCTTTTAAAGAAACTTAGAAATTCTATCATCATATTTAAATAAAATTTCAAAAATTAATTATCACCTTCAACAAAACTTAGATTTTCATCATATTCAACTACAAAAAAAAAAGAAAAAAAAAAAAA
>JBBPBS010000451.1:15197-49580 GCA_037974835.1 Cicer judaicum
TAGTTTTAGCTAAAAAAAGAGTGTCACTTATTCTCATTTAATATCAATACATCATAAATTAAAAAAAAAAAAAATCAAATATTCACATCCAAAAAAAATATTCATTTGTTAACCAAAATATCAATTCACAAAAATAATGTATTCGTTTGTTTTTCCATTTCGATATCTGAGATTGCTTTCTTTCCCTTTTTGATATCTGAAATTGCTTTTTCCTATTTCTTTTCAACTTTTCTCAAAAGGATGAGGAATTATTAACGCGCTTCTCAAATATTTTTTCCTATTGTATTTCAAAAAGTATCAAAGCTTTTACCCGATTTCTTCATTGATTTTTTTTATTCATTCTTCAATGGATTCCTTCCATTTCCTCTTTAATTGATTCAATGCGTATTCATCTTCAATCTTGTTTCTGTAATCGGATTTCTCTTACGATTCAACAATTTAGGATTCAGACTCAGTGATTCAAATACAACGATTTAGAGATTCACGAGTAAGTGAAAATTGTTTTTCTATTATTAGCAATTTGCATTGGTAGGATGATTTGATTGATTTTAGTATTTTATATTTTAAAACTGATTTGAAGTTCTTCTATTTTCATATTTAGAGAAAATATAGTGATAGAGCAAAAAATAGATACAAAGTTTCTCATCTTCACGCACTACAACATTTTCGGTCTACCGCAATACTAAAAAACCGTTGCATATGAGAAAAAACCGTTGTTGTAAGCTATGAGAACGGGTTTTCAACCGTAGTGTACCGAGGCGTTCCTATGCTTTACGCAATGGTTTTTGCCAAAATGTTGTAGTGATCAAAATGTTGTATAGATGTTGTGATCAAAATGTTGTATAGTTGTTGATCAAAATGTTGTGATAAAAAATTAGCGTTGCGGTAGGATCAAAATGTTGCAGTGACGCTCAAATTTGATTGAAGAATTTTGTTGAAATAGTATAATGTAATTTTTCTTATGATGTATTTTCCTTCAATGGATGTTGTATAGATGTTTTGTAGTTCAAATAAAATTTGCTACTAGGATCATTAACCAGTATTCTGGTTTCATTTATTGAACTTCTGCTTGATATTTTAGTTGAACTTCTGTTAGGATCATAAGTTTTAATTTATTGAAAATCAAAACATAAATAACTCTGAATTGTTATTAGTATTTTTAAGTATAATTCTGCTGTGTTAACATGGAAATCTAATTTGATCACAAATATGGTAATATATTTTCAAGTTGAATTGTTAGAGAAAAATGTGTATGATATGTGATTTGTGCGAGACTATTGAATTGTTTCCTTTGGTAATTAATATGGTTATTGAAATTGCAGTGATTGATTGTAGGTTTGGTTGTAAACAATATAATTATTTTTTGTCCACCCTTAACTGCAATATGATTTGCTTGATATATGTTCAAATTTATGTTATATATGTAGTTTTTGTGAGACTGAGTCATTATTAGCTATCTTATACAATATTTCAAACTTTTCTTGTTTGGATTACATAATTGATGTACTTCTTGCAGTACTTATGTTACTGAGAAGAAGTGATTGATATTACACAACTACTTCCAATAACCTTCAATCAATTTCAAGCACTATTTCAGAAAATTCATCAAATCCAAGTTGGTAAATGGGAGATATGGTTGTGTTGAAGCTGATTGGTGGAAGAATGTAGCTGTAGATTTAGATTTGAGAGAAGTTGAGACGTTGAGATCTAGCGGTGGTTTTGGAGTCGCATATCCAAGTTGAAACGGTCACGAATTTGTACTCTTATGATCCTTCCACATTTTCCAATTTGTTATTAGATTTCTTAATTCTTCTTTTAGCAAAACTGAGTAACGGCGAAAAAGAAAGAAAAGGAAGCGTGTTCGGTGGTAGTTGAAAAAGTAGGAGGTAGATCATCCATGATGTGCCTATCAAGATATCCCCTCAAGTTCATCACACCTAAAATGGTTTTGATAGAATTTCAAAGATAAATTAAAAAAATATGGAAGGAGAGATTTTAGAGAAAGTGTTAGGATAAGTTTAATTTAAGAATGTTGACTTTGTGTATCTATCAAGTCCATAAAGTGTGATCCTAAATGATTTTTTTCTAAAAGTTTCATTAAGTAAAATATTGGCATTAGTTTGAGGAAGTAATTATGAAAAATCAACTATTATATCACTTTTACAAAAATTTAGGATCTAATTAGTGGATAAATATTTGTTGATGAAATTTCTATTCATAAGCTTCAAATCTCATAATTTCATTTCAATGTTGCCACAAGGATATGATATTCATGTTATAGCGACAATTAAAATATTAGGAATGCAGGTAACATGCATTTAATGAAATTAGTAAAATTAAATTATATTTAATTGTAAATTTTAATGAAAATAGTTAATAAAAATAAATTAGAAATTTAAATTTAATTTACTTGTATTAATAATTTAAAATTCCAACTAATAATAAGATAAAATAAATTTTATTTAATAAGTAATAATAATAAACTTTAGTGAGAGACAATACCGTATGAATACATTATTTATTAATGTATATTTATTTAGTTTTTAGGGACAATCATTATAGTAGGTAAAAATAAAAAAATGCAGCAACTGTTCTCAGAATATATAGTGACAGTACTCAAAATATAGCAAAACACTTAAAGTTGACGGTGGATTCAGGTGTCACTCAAAGTATTTCTAATTTTTATCTACAGTTTTTGATTTGTATTGCCAAACTTTGCATGTCATTAGAAATCAATTTCCTTGTAGTATTCATAACTCAAATATTCAAATAAACTCATATTTTTATCTCCAACAATAATAACAACATCAATAAAGAACCAATGTTTTAAGATTTAAGTTAGGGATTTGATTTGAAGAAGAATAGAAACAAGAAAAATATATTGTCTTGCTGATTTGAGGATCAAATCTTAAATCGCTAATTTTTTATTTGATGAATTTGATGTTGTTGTTGTTGAAGATAAACATACGGATTTATTTAAAAATATGAGTTATAGATTTAATAAATAGATAAATTTTATGAGTTTTATTTAAAAATAATGATCAATTTTTTAAATTTATTTTAAAATAGAATAACATTATTAATATATGAAAACATATATTATTAAATTATTGTTTAAAATTAATTAAATAATTAACTTATAAAAAATTAATAATTAAATTATTAACTAAAATTAAATTAAAGAATCGCAAAAAGAGTGTTTTATCCATCTTTAATTAATATCAATCTGAATGTCAAATTTGCACTCCACTCATAACATAAACCAACATTTTGCGAAACCAAATTTTCAAACATTAAACTGTAAATTGAATATTCTAGAATTTTTCTAATAATTCTTGCGGACTACGCAATCAATTATTTTATGCCTAGACTGCTTTGTTGAACTCGAAAGTTAGTTAAGATATTCTGCTTATATCTCCCAATCAATTTTTGTTGACTGTGGACTGCAAACAAGTGATGCCCTGTAGTGATTTATTTCGATGAATATCTCAAGGAATAAATTATATTTTTCGGTTACTAGTTTCTTAACTACTCCAAACATAATTAAATTAGACAACTTGATGAAGAAAACTACTAATAGAGAAAAACATAAGTAAAAACGTGAAAGTTTAGTCAATGAAAAAAATTGTGAGACTGCACTTAATTTAAAAAGTATAATTTAAAATTATTTGATTCCCTTATCAAAAAGTATTTTTCAGTTTTTCAAAATAAAAAATTTAATATCTTGATTTTATACTCTAATTTTACAAAAGTGTTTTTAAAAATTGTTTTCTATTTGTTGGTATTAAAAACTGAAAAAGTAACACAGTTGACAAATGTTTTGCTTTCCAATTTTGTATTTTAATTTTGGAATGAGAAAATTGAAAAGATACCAAAAAGAGGCCATTTTCATTAATGGCATAAGCGAAATATTGGACAACTTCAAATAAGACACTTGACGAATTATGGTTGTTTTATTTCAGAACACGTTTTCATACTCTTGTTGCATGATCTATTAGTTGGTGTCACACTATTACTTTTTTTTTTTATTATATTTTAATTTAATTCAATATATTATGCTTTCTTTAAATTTTAATTATTTTTTCACCATAAAAACTATTTAAATTATTGTACTATTATTTTTCATTTAAAATAATTTTAATATAACATTCAATAAACATTTATTGTTATTATTATTTATTTATTTTATTATTTTATTTACTTTGGATTGAGTCATGGTATTCCTATAAATAAATATTAGTGTTGAGTTTTTTTTTATCAAATTATTAACAAGTGAGTATAAAAAAGTTATTGTCAATAATTAAGAGTGATAATAGGTTAGATTGAGTTTAGACTTTACAAGAATCAAGTGCGGTAGATTAAAAATAATCAAAATTTATAAGTGTAACCTGATCATAAATGCAAAGTGGAAGAAAATATTTTGAGAATAATACACGTAATATCTTTTTTTGAAAACATAACATACATAGTATTAAATAGATGTACCACTGAAAAAAAAAATTAAGATTAAAGAATTAATTGTTGTTTTGTTCCACCTATTTTAAAATTTGACAATTTTAATCATTGTTCTAATTTTTTAACTAAAAATAGTAATTTAATATATTATTTGTTTTACATTTAGTGAGAGTTTTTGGTTTTGAATATCATTCTTCCTAGTGTTTTAATGATTTCTTGAGTTTAATTTAGGGTTTTTTTTCTTCTAAAACCTACGAGTGAAAGAAAATGTTGATTTTAGCATGTAGAAAATGTTTATGAAATTGCACTAAACATGATAATCATGCATTCTGCATATGTGATGTTTATGATGTTATATAATAATTGATGTTTGTGATGTGTTAAGAATTTAAAGAATATAGTGAATCTAATGGGTGAAATACGGGCTAAATGTGTTTATATGTTTTTGAAGAATATCCTTTTACTTCTAATGCTTATTTTAGTTGCCTTTGATTTCCTACTCTTTATCTTGCCTCTGAATCTACTTCTATTTCTGATATTGTTTACTCCTACCTAAGTTTTGTTTTGATTATGTCTGCTTCTAATTATATTGATGTTCTAATTCTATATATTTTTTTTTTTAATTTTGATTTATGTTTTATGTTTCTGAGCATTTTTCCTCTAATTGTATTTTATCTTTTTAGAAAATTTCCCTATATTAGCTATTTTATGATTCCTTGTATTTTTCCTCAAGTAAATTACTTTTGTTTTGCCTCTGGTCAAATGCTTCAAATTTTCCTCTAATAATACTCTTCTACTTTACCTTTGATTTTTCTTCTTCTACTTGACTTCTGATTTTCTCCTTCCACTTTGCCTCGACAGTTTCCCTTATATCTTTCTCATGAGAATGCTCTCTCTGATCCATGTTCACTTGATCATGCTGCCTCTGATCATGATGCCTTTGATCCATGTATCCTCTTGTCACGCTACCTCTGATCCATATTCACCTTATCTGGATGCCTTTGATCCAATTTCTTCTAATCATGTTGCTTGTAATCCACGTATCCTTTGGTCATTCTGTCTCTTGTCACATATCCTTTGACTCTACCTCTAGTCATGTATCCTCTAACTCCACCTCTAGTCACGTATCCTCTAACCCATGCACCTTGCTCATGTTGCCCCTGGCTTGAGCTTGCCTCTAATCTATTACCTAGCAATGAACTGCCTCTGGTCAGAAATGGTGCTTTTGGTGACGAGGTCCTCTAATGAAGGTGCATTGTTTTGGAATATTTTGTTGTTGTTGCTGCCTAGGTTGCTGTTGTGCAGATGAATTCCCCTATCTACGGTTGGGATGGTTTCTCCAGCCAGGATTTAACCTTTTAGATGACATATCATAGTTGGCTTGAGGATTGTATATATTTGCTGCATATGCTTGAGGATCATTAGCAATTGGATCTTCATGCAATGTAGGACATGAATTTGTAGGATGCTCTGGATAAGTACAAATACCACATACCACTACTTGGTTTTTACTTATTGCCAATTTTTATGTAAGCTCATCAAGTCTGCCTTCTAAATTCTTGTGTGAAGAAGCTTGAATTTCATTCACACCCCTTGTCAACACTGTTGAATTGCTTCGAGTTGTAAACTGCTAAGAATTAAATGATATATTCTCAATTAAAGCCTTTGTCGCTTCTAGGGTCTTATCGACAAATGCTCCCCCACTAGTAGCATACAAAATGCTTCTATCCATAGGTAGCAAGCCTTCATAAAAATATTGGATGAGCAATTATTCAAAAATCTGGTGATGAGGACAACTAGACACTAATTTCTTGAATCTCTCCCAATACTTATGTAATGATTCCCTGTCAATCTACCTAATTCCACATATTTCTTTTCTGATTGAAGCAGCTCTTAAGGCAAGGAATAATTTTTCTAGAAACAATTTCTTGAGATCATTTAAACTTGTAACTGAACCTCGTTGAAGGTAGTATAACCAGTCCATGGCAACATCTAGGAATGAGAATGGAAAGGCTCTCAGCTTAATATGGTCTTTTGTCACTCCTTCAAGTGTTTGTGGGGATCCTCACATGCAAGACCATTAAACTTTGGAATCAAGTGTATTAAACCATATTTAAGTACAAATGGTATAGTAACTTTAGGATATCTGATACATAATGCATTATAATTGACATTAGGTGCAACAAGTTGTCTTAAGGTTCTATTATTCGCATCAGCCATATTTTGTAGCAAGTTGTCACTTTCACTATCTGACTCTGACGTGTTATCACTAGCAGTTCTATTAAGTCTACAACGTAAATAAAATGTCCTATCTATTTCAGGTTCAAGGGAATGCATATTTACATAACTAGCCCTAGTCATGCATCATCATAACAATTAATGCAAAATCACAATTATGAAAATTTCAACAATGTCCCAATCGCTAAAGTTGAAGTGAAAAATCGAAAATCATATCAAATAAAATCCAAAAACTATAAAATCAACACAAATTTTTTTTGGAATTTTATGAGAATATGAAAAATTCAAAAAATGCTCTAAACGAAGGAATCCGAGATAGTCGCCTGAAAACTGTTTTTTTTTTTACTAGCAACGTGCCTACCAGCTAGCAACTAGCCTAGCTGACCTAGAGAGCAACAAAACACGAAGAAACAATTGTTAGGATGGTTAGTTATACTCTAAAATTGGTTAATATTGTTATCAAAGAGTCCCCGACAACGACGCCAATTTGATCTGTTGTCGCACACGACGCCAATTTTTTTTATATTTTTATTTTAACACGTGAGCAAAATGATTAATCCACTAATTCGAGTTTCAGACCTATCCCATATTCTACCAATGTGTTTAATTTATAATTCTTGATTTTATTCTTATTTGACTACATAATTGATCAAACCAGCGTAATTAATCTCATGTGAATTTGGTTTCTTTGACTGGATTAAGCATAACAATCATCAAAATATTACATCTAATGATCAAGCGTCGCAAAATTATAATTCAATTAAATTAGAAACCGAAACCAAATTATGTCAAATGTATTTAATCGATCCTATTGAAATTTAATTTAAGCTATCAGAATATCAATATAATCAAATTAAAAGAGATAGAATCATGAAGCGAAATTGGCAGTGTAACCTAAATATCAAGGTGTTGATGAAACTTTGAACCCGTGGATTAAGCTTATAAAATTAACCTTCCATGAAATTAAAATAAAAAGTGTTTATTTCTTGTAGCAATCTAAATCCTAAAATTTTCTCGAAAAGAAAGAAAACTCCCAATATATTGTACTCAATTTTTGTGCTTTAGGGTTTGAAAATAAGTGGCACGCTATTTAAAATTATTACAAAAGTCCACATTACAAAATCTACAATATAGACCCAGTAAAGTTCAGCATTGGACTTTTATTCCAACACAAAAGTTGTAGCTCTGATTTTTAGCTTTCCAATGCCAGCTCGGACGCACCAATCCGATATCCAGAGCACAAATTATGACCTACAGAGCAACAAGGGTCAAAATGCAAATAATAAAACTATAAGTCGATTTCGACTCAAAGTTTAGAAACACGCTAACAAAAGTATTCTAAGCTATATAGAGCTTTTAAAATTATACCAAACTAAAAAGCTAAAAACATGTGCCAAAATGTTATGATTACACCACTTGTGCTTTTTCTTTCAATCCTGTCTCCAACATAATTAGCATCGTAATAAGCAACAAGATCAAAATGAGAACCTTTTATATAACAAAGGCTTAGATCAATAGTAACAGCAAGATATCAAAAAATTCTTTTTACAACAAATAAAGTAAAGTCTAGTCTAATGGCAGTTAAATAAAGTAAAGAACCTAGTCTAGTCTAGTCTAGTCTAGTCTAGCACATAATTCTACAACAAATTCAAAGTCAAGTCTAGTGGCAGTTAAATAAAGTAAAGAACTTATCATTCCCCAATGTTCTTTTCCATAAATAGATTTTCCATTTTCATCTTTTTATAGTGAGGATGATGGATGCATAGGAGTAGTCATGATTTTGGCTTCGTTCATTTTATATTTTGATAAAAGATCCTTTATGTATGTTTAAAGATACCATCTTTATGTTGCTTAATTTGCATGCCAAGAAAATACCTCAATTCTCCCATCATACTTATTTCAAATTCACTTTACATATATTTTGAAAAGCATCACACGTTTTCTAATTAGTTGATCCAAAGATAATATCATCAACATACACTTGAACAATAAGTAAATTGTTTTTATCAGTTTTCTTGAACAGTGTAATGTCAATTTTTCCTCTAGAAAATCCATTTCTGATTAAAAAAAAACTTAATATTTCATACCATACTCTTGATGCTTGTTTTAATCCATATAGAACTTTGGTAACTTTGAAAACATGATTTAGTTTTGATTGATCTTCAAAACCAGGGGGTTGATGTACATAAACTTGTTCATTTTAAAATCCATTTAAAAATGCACTTTTAACATCTATTTGAAAAAGTTTGATATGTTTATGAGATGCATATGCATGAAGGATTCTTATAGCTTCTAACCTTGCAACCGGGGCAAAGGTTTCATCGTAGTCAATACCTTTTTGTTGATTATACCCTTGGGCAACCAATCTTGCTTTGTTTTTTTTTATAACTTTACCTTCTTCACTCAACTTATTTCTAAAGACCCATCTTGTTCCTATGATAGTTTGATCTTGTGGATCTGGGACCAGGTTCCAAACTTTGTTCTTGTCAAACTGAAGAGGTTCTTCCTTCATCGCTTCTATCCAAGATTGATCAATTATGGTTTCTTTGATTGATTTTGGTTCTATTTGGGATATCATTGTCATGTTGTTATTTATATCATCTTTGAATGACTTTATGGTTCTAATCCCATTAGTTGTATCTCCAATGATTTAATTTTAGGGATGATCACTTATTGTTCTCCGACTTTTACTTAAGTTATCATCAATCTTTTTTACATAGAGGGGAGAAATTACGCAGAGATTTATCCTGGTTCACCCAATATGGGCTACGTTTAGTCCTCACAATTTGTGAGATTTTTCACTAAGTTTTGAAACGAAGAACATTGTTGGTTTTTACACCACCAGTTTAGACCAGTCTTGATTTGTTACACATCTTTACCTTATTGCCCAAAAATATTTCAATTGTCTACCTTTCAACCTTTAAGAGTATTTTTACACTTTACCTTTTACACATAACATGATTTTCTATAAGGTACTCAAACTATGTTCAATACAATAGTCTTGAGTTTACATAATTATGATTTATAGTGTAACATACGCAATACTTTAAGAGGACTGGCTGAATTTCGTAGACAAAATCCGTCAAAGTTTAAAGGGGAGCATGACCCTGATAAGAATGACCTCTGGCTACAAGAGATCGAGAAGATCTTCGAGATCCTCCACTACCCATATGACACGAAGATAGAGTATGTCACATATTAGCAGATTAGTGAAGTCGAATATTGGTGGCGAGAGGCGAGACAAATGATGGAAGGAAACCACAAAAAGCTGAAATGGGAAGTTTTCAAGAGAAAGTTCTCAGACAAATACTTTTCAAAGAGTGTTGGAGCAATGAAGAATGCCCAATTCCTAAAACTATATGGCGAAAGTCTCATAGTGTTTGACTATGCAACAAAGTTTAAGCCTCTTGCAAAACATTTACGCTACTTTCATAACAAAATGGATGAAGAGTACATGTGTGAGAGGTTTGAAAGCGAGCTCATGTATGAGATCGATAAGTCTATGAGACCCCTAAAGATACGCCAATAAAAGGTGTTGGTGGAGAAATGTAAAAAGATGGAGATCATGAAAAGGGGGCGCTTGAATAGAGGTGTTATTGGTGGACTAGCAAGAACTCAGGTAGAAATCAAACACAACCTTATCATTTATTTATGGGTTTTTGTCTTTAAAGTATAACTTTTGAATAGGGAAATAGTGACCAACAAAATAAAAAGCAAACAATTTCAATAGCAAAAGTCGTATGCCCATCCACAAGGAATAGCTAGAGATTGACTAGAACCCCAAATGAATGAGATTAGAGGACTCGGAATCCCTAACATTTAGTATTGGTATGTGGAGGGTATCATGTGGTATGGGTAGAGTATCATGTAAATTGGTATGAATAGAGCATGTAGTTTGATATGTGTATAGAGACTACTTATGGATTTATTTTAGTTTTTGTTTTCTTAGAAGGTTGTTGCAGTGCAGACTTATTAGTTATTATTTTATTAGATTTGGTTTTAATTTCATTAGTTTCCTTTTTATATAAAGGTATAGTTTAGCTTATTTAAAAAACATATAATATAATATTTAAATGTTTTTAATGTGAATAAGGCTTTTAAATAGGCTTTTAAAAGACTAGCGTTTTATCTAAGGGTGGAGTTCACAAATATGTGTTTCTCAACTCAATCGATATGAATCCAAAGGTTTTTGTCGATGATATCTAAGTGGTGAAGGATCTCTGCGAAGTCTTCCCACTAGACGTACCAGGACTACCTCCAATTTGCAATTTCAAATTTTCTATCAATGTTAATTCAAGTATTGGACCCATTTCTATCGCTCCTTACATAATGGCCCCAATAGAGCTATCATAATTAAGACTTTTTTGTGTAGGCAATTCATTTGGCTTTGTGAGTCACCATGGGGAGCCCCTATATTGTTGATTAAGAAGAAGGATGGAAAATCGAGCCTGTATGTTGAATACCGATAACTCAACAAAGTTACAATGAAAAATAGATACCCTTACCATACATTAATGATTTAATGAACCAACTTAGAGGAGCACATGTATTTTCCAGTATTTATCTAAAGTCGGGGTACGAACAAATTCGACTTAAAGAAAATGATATATTCAAGGGGACCTTTAGAACGCGTTATTGGCACTATGAGTACTTGGTGATGCACTTTAGGGTGACCAACGAGCCAACTATCTTCAAGGATTATATGAACCGTATTTTCTGTCTATTTTTAGACAAGTTTGTGGTGATCTTTGTTGATGACATCTTGATCTATTCCAATATTTGTATCAATGATACAATTTTGAATACTACAAGTATATTTCTTTTTTAATATTTATTATAACCAATTATCACCTTTAAATGATAATGGAAGAACATTGTCATAATTCAATTGAAATTCCTTCATCATTTTTTATTATTATAATATTTTTCTAACTAAAAATTCTAAGAGTTCAAGTTAAATATTTTTGAGAAATCTACAATAATAATAATAATACAACGTGCATCAACTAAATTTAAAAGGAATAAATAAAATATATATATTAAATAAGATAAAGTTCATAAATATTAATATGCACTTTATATGCAATATATATATATATATATTTATATATATATTTACAACTGTAATGGACATTTTTCCAAAAAAACTTACTATGTAGGTATATTTCCATTGGGAGATTTTTTTAGGCGGCTAGAGAATAATAAAAATGGTAGAATAATACTCTAATTTTTTCCTTGTTTGATGCCGTTTAAATATTTTAGTTTTCATTGATATAATTTATTTCCTTAAGTAGACCTACATAATGTTGATATTTATAGAAGCATTAAATGTTTTATTTGCCTAATATTTACCATGTCTACAATTGTATATATTGTAGATTATAAATTTGTCATTACATTATAGATCCAACATTAATTACTTATTTTTATTACTATATTTTTATTTATTGTATTTTAACTAATGAATTTTCTCCATTAAACACAAATAATATATATGGTTAACAAGCTTCAGTTAACCGTAAATCATTATAAAGAATACCCCAAATCCAAACAATTCTTAAAAATGAAACAAAGGAAATTATAAAGTGAGATTGAGAAAATTCAAATGAACAACTTGTATAATTTTTTTTCGTTAGAACTACTTGTATAATTGATAATAATCAAGATCGTTCCATTACCAGATATAGACAATTTAACCAAGTTCATAACATCTTTTTATTTATTTTGATTACATTGATACAATAAACCTCCTTAAGGAAAACAACAACACCAAACTGGTATTTGCAGGGTAGGTTTATCAAAACAACGATCACCACTATTAAATCCAAGCCCACGGCAGTCCTGATCACAAAGTGGATAGCGCGTGTTTATCAGTTACATGAGAAAATATAATGCTATTAAGATTCCCTTATGTCTAAGTTTTCATTAAATCCATTCTACTAAAACTAAAACAATTCATCCACTATGTAGTTCTAAGCTTTATGTCTAAACACTTAGACTAGTTTAAAGTTTTCATTAATTAAACTATTGTATTAGTCACATGAATTCCATTTATTAAATTTTTTTAATTTCTAATGAATTGGTACTTTAACTAAGTTTCTTCAAAATAAATATATAACATAAACATAAGAGGACTAAAAACGGTAAACACCAATGTAATTACTTTTGTATTCAACATTAACAAGAAAAACATATCATTCTCTTTCTACCCAAATTTTATCATGAATTTTTATAGATAAATCAATATCAATTAAAGTTCTAGCAAAAATTACTAAAGTATTGTTCGAGAAAACCTTTACTTATTGTAGCATCTAAGCTCATGTACATTCCAAGACAATTAACGATAAGGAAACAAAAATTAGACCGCCAATATTCCTGATTCAAGCACATCAATCGAACCCAACACTACACTATAGTCTGCTTATGCTTTGACGGATACTTTAAACATAACCAATTCATATCAAATTTCACATAATTCAACTAATGTTTTAACTCACAGTGAGCAAGACTTAAATAATACACAAGAATATGAAAATCAGAATCAATAAAAATCTTATGTAATAGAGAAATGTTTTTTTTTTTTCTATTAAAAATTCACTAAAAAGACTAAAAATATTCCAAATAAATCCATTAAAATATAAAATTATTTTAATACCACGAAACATTTTTCCAATTGATTAAATACAACTAAATTTCTACAATTTATTTTAAAAATTCATAACACCCTAATTGAATATTATTCCAAAATTTATTTTTAATTTTTGCTAAAATCCCTAGATTTATTTTAATACATTAATTAAAATATTAATTAAATACCTCAAGGCCTGTTCATCAGAAAAAAAAAAGTCTTTTTTATTAAATACACTCGTAGAAAAACAATGGGATTAGAAAAATTTCCATGTACCGCCATTATTTTTAGATTTATACCCCACAATTTTATGAAAATACCCAAAATATCCTCAATCTTTTTTTACTATTTTACAAGATCTAGAGTCACTTTAATTTTTTCTTTTTGCCTTTTCATCATTTCTGAAGGAGTACGTAAAAAAGATTTTCAAAATGTGAAAGTTTTTTGGTTATTTCTGAAAAACTATTTAGAGGAATTCCGATACAAAGAGTGTTTCTGGAAACCTTTTAACAAGCTTTTCGATACAGAAGGATGTTACCGTAATACTTTAAAAAGATTTTCGATATAAAATAGAAAAATGTGTGTAACAGAAAACTTTCTTAAACTTTTCCAATACATAAGATGTTTCCGGAAAACATCACATACAAGTTTTCCGGTACACATCATTTTTAAATTTCTTTTTCTTTTAAGTTTTTTGAATTTTATTAATTTATTTGAATGTTAACAAATATGGATAAACCACTACTATTATTAGATACAACATGCATCGATACTACAAATATTTTTGACACAAATCGGGTATGAATAATTATAATTAGTATTAATATTGTAAAAATATATTATTATGATTAATTATATTTTATTTCAGATATTTGATACAAGGGACACTGTTGTGAATTGAGTTAAAAAAATTGGTATGAAAAATAAAGTTATTGTTATCACCATAAGATCAGATATAGAGACAAGAGATAAAAGGAGGAGAAATAAATTAATATTAGATTGTGAAAAAGGAGGAAAATACAAGTGTGATGATAGCTCAACTCAAAGTTCAACAAAAAGTGTGATTGTCCTTTCAAACTTAGATCAAAACCATTAAAAGATGGTTCATGATGAACAATTAAAGTAATTTATGGAGTTCATAACCATAAATTACCTGATACTTTGGAGGGGCATGCATTTGTTGGACGCTTAGATGGAGAAGAAAAAATAACATGTTCATGACTTAACAAAATATAATGTTGCACCGAGATACCTATTACTTTCATTGCAAGACCGAGATAAGAACAATGTTACTAAGATCTCACAAATATATAAAAAGAGGAGTATGATTGATTGCACAATATAGGTAATAGAACATAGATGCAATATTTATTAAATTTAATTGAATAAGCAAAATATGTGTGTTGGAATAGAAAGCGTGAAGACTCAGATGTTATGAGAGATATTTTTTGACCGCATCTAGATTCAGTAAAGTTATTGAATTTGTTTTCGATTGTGTTGATTATGGACAATACCTACAAAATCAATAAATACATAATGTCATTACCTGAAATTGTTGGTATGACATCAACATAGATGATATTTGTAGAGCTCATCCCTAATAGGAACGCCTAACAAATTGGCAACATCATCCAAAGTAATCGTCATTTCACCAAATGACATGTGAAATGACGAAGTCTCTGGGTGCCATATTTCCAAAAAAGCAGAAAGCAAGCTAGTGTTAATTATTTTCAGACTCCCCCAGTGTAGTGGTCCTAACCCAGATAAATTCACACCCACGTCTCCATACTTCGCAGGAGAACGGGTGGAGTAAATTGTAGCCACTTTTTTCCACGGGCAATATTTTTTAGCATTGATCACTCTTGCATATAATATTAAAATGCACCATAAATATAGAACATAAATAATAATTAACTTAAATACACCATAAATAATACACCAACTTTTTAATGCATGTTAGATAATAATTATTTTTAATATTTTTAATACATCATAAATAATAATTAATTTAAATATTTTTAATATACCTTAGTTAATAATTCCATTAAACATTTTTTAATACAACATAAATAATAATTCGTTTAAATATTTTTTAATGCACCATAAATAATAATTAATTTAACTTACTTGACAAAATCATAGTTTTGCCGACAAGTGATGCTGGTATTGAGTAAGGACTGGCAGATCATACGGCCCTCCCGAAGGTGCCTCCCCCTGTACAGGTCCTCCCCTCTTTTACATGTACCTTCTCATGCTCCTCTTGTATTGGTACCTCCTCATTCTCCTCATGCATTTGATGCTCCTCATGTTGTGGTGAAAATAAGTCAGGTCAGGTCATCCTTTAAAAGGTCGGAGTCTGACCTACGATTAATTTTTTACACCTACGGTCTATGATAGATTTGTTTTACCGGTCTGACTTGACCTTTTTAAAAATTTGGTTTGACCTAAAAGTCTATTTAAAAACCTTATTAACATTAAAAATATTTAAATATTATATTTTATATTTTTCTTTTGTTGAATTAGCTAAACTATACCTTTATATTAAAAGGAAAGTAATAAAATTAAAATCAAATCTAAGAAAATAATAACTAAAAACTTCTATAGACATATGAAAGATCATGAGCTAGAGTATGATATTTCTAATGATTTAGATGGCTTGGTAGGTCATGAGATAGTTAATCATATGCCTAATGGTTTAGAAACCACATCATAAGGTATTTTGTCCCATGAGCCTAACATTGATGAACGTCCTAATCTTCATCGTTGTATTGAATGGAATTCAACACCCATGATGATGTTAAAGAGTTCTACATATCATTTGCTAAGAACAAATGTTTTGGATATCATACACGTTCTAAAGAAAGTAAACATACAAACAAAGAGTAGAAACCAAGAAGAATGCAATGTTTCCATGGAAAAAACTAACAAAAATGCTCAACTTCTAAAACTTATTGCAAGGCATTACTTACCATTTCAAAAGCATGGAAGAGGTGTAAATGGATTATCAAAACCTTCAACGATGTTCACAATCATAACATGCTTAGTCCTAAGTGTAGCAGCTAAGAGTGTTGTTGAGAAGTTTAATGATGAGGGAGTACCTACAAGAAAGGTGTTGCGGCAATGTTCAATAGTGGAGATATGTCTTTTCTGCTAATAGAGATTGTTTGAACCATCTTAGATGCTCAACTTGTTTTCAATTTTTGTAAGTTAAAGAGAACTGAGAATCCAATTTTCTTTTTATGCTATACAATGTGATGATAAAGATAGAGTCGTAAATCTTTCTTGGGTAGATGCAAGATTGAGACTAGCTTATAAAACTTTTAGAGATGTTGTTACATTTGATATAACATATAAAACCAAGAAGTAAAATTAAAGATTTTGAAGACGATTGAGAGCATATAATATTGGTCATTAATCAATCTTGTTAAAAATAATATTGGACTTGAATTTGCCAACAAATAACTTCAATATTATAGATTTGAATGGTACATCATTGACCACCAATTGGCTCATGTATAACAAAATTATAGTTTTCGATGGAATAATAAATAATACAATGAAAATAGGAGCTATGTGGTACATCTTCAATATGGACTATGTATGATTGCTGCCAAAACGTTTTTCCATGTTTACATTGGAATCATGAATTTTGGAACTTTGGAGGATGTGTTGATTTTAACTCATGAATCTCTTTCACACCTTTGAGTTTTTCATGATGCTACAACTACTACCCCTTAGAATGGAATGTTTTACAATAAGTGCTAACTATGCTATTAAAGTCATGTGTAGCAATGATGAAATGAAAAGGAAGGAAAAAAAAATGAAGTGTTGGGATTGCACAACTTAATAGGAAAAACAAAATTTATTATAACGAATGCAAAATATTTAATTAACGAAAATATTGAAATTAAAAAAAAAATACAAAATTAGTCATTTGAATCAAATTGAATTTCGGAGTTGATTATCCAAAGAGAAAATATTAACACTCTACAGCATCATTTTTTTTTAAAAAAAATCACCCTTAGTTAATTGTGTTAAATTATATTATTTTCAATATATTTATTTTTCCTTTAAAACAAACATAAAAATCGATAATGTTAGACTTAAAAAAATTTATTTGTTTTATTGTACTTGACATGAGTGCTTCTACATATATTCAGGTGTGCTGATAAAATAAAAAAGCTACGTAGTTCTTAAATAAATAATATTTACAATTATACATACACATTATTAAGACAAAAAAAAAAGTCATTATTTCATTTCCATTTGATTTCATCTTCTTCCTTTGTGATTTGATTATTATCTTATTACTTTTTAAACAAACGTGAGGTGCATACCCCCATTTTATTATTTTTGTTTTTATATATTTTTGGTTTTGGAACAATATTTTGGTTGTATGTTGCGACTAAAATATTTGATATGTCCTTGTTAGTTAGCGTCTTTCTTATTTTTTGTCATAAGTTTTTTTTTTCCATGTAAACTCTATAAAGTTGAATTTAGTTTCAAAACTATCTCTATCATTAGTTACTTTTAAAAATAAGTTTGTGTGACAAACAGAGAATGAATGGGCAAATACGAAAAATGAGGTTGAATTGTGTTTGTTTAAGTTGGATTATTTTTTATTATTTTCTTAAAACTAGTTCGGGATTGATGACTTATAGCAAAAACAATAACAAAACTAAGGAATACATGAGTAAAATGACACAAACAATTTATCCTAATTCACCACCAACTTGGCAGCTACGTTCAGTTCTCTCACTTAGGAGGATTAAATCCATTAATTCAACTCCTTGAATTACACAACACATGACCCAACAAGTTAGTATTCTCAAAACAACCTGACAACCCCAAACATTTTGAGGAACACAAACACTTTTACTCTATCAGCCAAGTTTTCTCCACACAACCTAACAACCCTAGATTGTTGATAGCACACAACATCTTGATCGTACAAATCAAGTCTTCTCAACACAATCTAACAACTCTATATTGCTTTAGGAACACTAAAGCCATTATTGGGCTTGGATTACAAGAGTTTGGAACTTGATTGGTTTGCTTCTAATAAGTTGATTTCATATAATGATTTTTCGACACTACAATGAAGCACTAAGCACTAAATAATATAACGTAGAACAAGTGTTTTGCTAGAACTTAAAACCTTAAACTCTAAATACTTGGAAAAATTGAGCTCTTGTGGTTTTCTAAATAACTTTGGTTTTTAGGATTTCTGAGTTTGTTGTTCATTGTGGTTGTACTTCATTTGTCAACCTTGATCCACTATTTGTACATGAAATTAGGGTTCGTGAATTTTGGCCTCAAGAATTTTGAATCATATCTTAATTCCAACTTGGTCAACAACTATTTCTTCCAAATATAATTCTGAAAGATATGTTTTGATAATGTGACCTTTAGCCAATTCTTTATTTTTAAATCTAGTAACGGGAAATTCTTCTAGAAGGATATTGTTCGTATTTGTTCATATTACGTTTGCAAATTAATTCACTTGAGTCTTCTTTCATACGCTTGATTTGGGTTGGAATGAAAAGTTTGGGCTAGTTCTTAGACCTTTAGAAGTAAGGCTATGGCTAAGTTGAATTCTATTTTCCCCAATTTATCAAAGCTTTTGACTTTCCATCAAAGTCGTCGACTTTTCTCAATCAAAATCATTGACTTGATTGTTGGAGTTAGATGATGAGTTCCTTGAAAAATCATAGTCACAGGCAGATGCAAAGCTGCGTGACTTAGAATTAGTGGCATGAGCAACTTCACCTTTGTTTATTTTTTTAGTTTTTTTTTCAACTTCACAATGTTCTTTGTATCAGAGGCAACACTTTGGAACGTGTTGGAGTCTTTAGAGTTAGTGCAATTTCAATGTCTGTTGTGTATCAAAGACAATAGTTTGGAACAAATTGTAGTCTTGAGAGTCAACATAATATGTTCTTCAGATGCGGACTCGAACAATGACTTCAAACTTTAGAGGCATGCTAAAAAATATATTGTTCATTAGAGGCATGTTGAAGTTACTATTCATTAGAGGCATGTTGAGGTTACTGTTCATCACAGGCATGTTGAAGTTACTATTCATCAGATGCATGTTGAAGTTACTTTTCATTAGAGGCATATTGAAGTTATTGTTTATCAGAGGCATGGACCCTATAGAAATACGTTGAATTTACAAAGTTGTGCTGAGTCTTTATAGGCACAAAATTCTTCAAAGGAATGTTGAATCTTTAGAGGTAAACGCCCATATTGACTCATCACATGTATGTTGATCAAAATCATGCTTCAGTCTTTAGAGGCAGACACAGAAAACACGTTGAACTAACATAAATACTCTAAAATAGGCAGATGCACGAAGTTTCTAGTGCATGGACGTGATTGATTTGATTTTTTTTTCCTTTAACCTTTTCACTTCCTTTGATGGAGGTATCCTTTGGTCACTTCCTCTAGTGATATCTTCTAGTGGTGGTATCTTTTGGTCACTTCCTCTAGTGATATCATTTCGTGGTCGTATCCTCTAGTCTTTTCCTCCAATTTTTCTATTCTAATTTTTGCATAGTTAGTAAATTTTTTAGTGTTCTCACAAAATGCTTTTGTTAACATCAAAATCATATAGAGGAATTGTTCTTGAAATTAACTTGATTCCAGCAAGAAATTTTTTTAAATTACACACGTGCAACCCACATATTATACTCTAGTTTTCATTATTCCTAAACAGGTAATTAGTGACATTCACTCTTTTTTTAGTTACATAAGTAAAAAGAGAAAGAAAAAAAAAATAGGAAAAACCAGAAATGTCAAAGCCCACTAAGGTCAAGTGCCTAGTGAGCTTATAAAGAAGCATAGAGTCCAACTGTGCAAGAACAATTATGTTTACGCTGAGCCATTTTAATATTTGATAAAATCATAAAATTTAATATAAATGAAACTATTATATTTATTCCTTCAAACCCAATAGATTTTGTTAATACAACTAGTTTTTTAACTTAATATATAGATATTTCAAGTTATTAGTGTATCCTAAATTATAAAACAAAGCAATTTACTTCATAAAGACACAAAAATTTATAAAATTAATACAAACTTATAATCCTTTATAGTAAAAAAGTATTAATATTAATCTTTTAAATACAATTGATTTCACTAAAAACTGATTTATATAGTTCATGTTACATTAATTTTAACTCGGTTATATATAACTTTTTCTTTCTTTTGCAGAAAATTACTTCAATTTTGAATATTTAATTAAAATATAAAACTATATTTGATTTGAGTAAACGAATTTTTTTTTTTTGAAAAGTTTAACATTCGTAGTTTATAAATATGACTTTTGGAAAGCCTTTCATAGGTGTACTTAGATTTTGTTACCTTGAATTAATGGTATATACCAAAAAAAGCTTGAGATATATAGTTTATAAACTTTTGGAAAGTTAAGATAAACTTTCCAAATTTAAGATGTATAATTTATAAATCCAAAATTATTTATGTTACCTTAAATTAATGGTAATAATCCACTTATTAGAGAACTTCACTCTATGAAAATTTTCTATGTTACCTTGGATTTCAAAGAAAAGAGAAAGTAAATCTTATATTCATCTTCTTCTCCTTGAATCGTAATTTAGCTTCAACTCCTCGTTTATGGAGAAAACCATAGTCTCCAATCTTCGCGAATGGACTTTAATTCTTCAAATTAATTTTCTTATCTTCATGGAACTTGGACCTTTCTTCCTTCTCTAGGATCGACCACGAAAGATGGAGTAGAGCTATAGAAAGAACTTATTACGATGATTGATTGAATTTATTAATATTAGAGTGTTTTAATTTTTATAGTAGTATTAATTTAATTAATTATTCTTAAATTAATTAATATTAAAATTACATTTTCACTTTTAATATATATTAATATATAAGTTTATCTTATTTAAAAAATAAGTTTTCGTATTTTTTGAAATTAATTTTTTAATAAAGTTATTCATTTATGAGAACAAATTTATAAGAGATGAAAAGTAAAGAGGAAAATGGAGATCCTATGAAAAGAAATGATATAATTTAAGATTAACTATTCAATTAGAGAATTGAAGATTTGAAAATATTTAGAGTGTGTTAGAATTAAGTTGGTTTGTAAAACAATAGCCCTCAATAATTTTGATGGTAACAGTTTCTTTTTTGTAGATACAATTTAATGTGATAATGCAATGTTTTAAGTGTACAGACCCAACGTTAAAGCTTTTAAAGACTTGTGATGTCTTATCTAATGAATTGAGAAGATAAATGAAGAAATTAAAGCAATACTCTAGAGTCTATTAAAAGTGTGTATGACTCCAATCAATGCGTCTCTGATAAAACAATTTCGCTTTGATTATTCTGTGTTTGATAAATCTGGAAAATCGGCTAATTGTCTGGTAAACGCATCAAGTCAACACTTTGACAAAAGTCAATGTTATGATAAAAAAGTTAATTTTCTTAAGTCAAACATTTGAGTATAAAACTTTGAAGAAGTAACATCTCAACATTCTATGTTCATCAAAGTTGGACTAATCCTCTTACTAAAGAAACACATGACATCCTCTCAAAATATCATCATTTTTTAGTCCCCTATTTTTACTGATTCACGAAATAGGCCCCCCTATTTTAAAAGTCAACAGTTTTGGTCAATTTCTCTAATTTTTTTAACTAACCAATAATCATACGAGATATTTTAAATAACATAACATATGCTATGATGATGTAGAATTATTAATATCCATGAAATTAGAATGAAATGCCATGAAAACTTAGATTTCAAATTCCAAATTTTTTCATATTTTTAATTTAATTAAGGCTAAATAGCACCCATGGTCCCTCAATGAAAAATGTTATCTATAACACTATCAAGCTTGTGAATCAACTAACACACCCCACGAATCAATTGATAAACCTTGTGAATCGATTTAGACATGTTTGACAAACCAATTTTAAAATTTGAAGTTGTGTGAATTGATTCACAAAAGTATAAGTTGGTTCACAAGATCTCCTGCATAAATGCTGAGTTTTTTTTTTTGTATTTTGTATTTTATTTTTATGTTTCTAGGTTGATTCATAAGTTAAGTAAACCTGAAAGGATAAAAGTCACTTAGAAAAAGTTTTTGAAAGTATTTTAAAGTATGTCAATAAAATATGATCGTGCTAGAATGTCAATACATAATGAAACAACATGCATCAATACTAATACATGATAAAACTTTCCTTTTCATGATTTCTTTATTGTTCAAGTAGCCTATGCAAGAAGTAGATAACGAGAATCAACAAAGAAAATGTACATCATCTAGACTAAACTTAGATAGATAGAGCCAAACAAGGTCATCTAGACTAAACTTTCAGAAGTTACTTGTAAACGACATAGATAGAGCCAAACAAGGTTATCTAATAAATGGAGTTTGCAAAAACAATAAGCATGACATTGGTTTTCAAGAAACAAAGGATATCCCAAATATTAGCAATAATAATGTTTTATGCTCTTACTGTTTAAAGAAATGTCATGATAAAAGCATTTGGTCAATGTTGAAAACATAGCAAGACCAGAAACCTTTCGGGACTAACAAGTTAAGATCCAAAGAATAAAGGACTAAAATATAACTTTGTTTCTTTATTTTTAATATAATATTCATTTTGACCCTTTATCTTTTTTTTTTTTTTAATTTATTTTATCCTTTATTTTTTTTACGTAATATTCATTTTAGTCCCCAATAACAGGACTAAAGCAGTAAATAATAGTTATGTACCCTCTATTAAGAAATTTTTATTTTTTAAAGAACTAATGCATAACTTAGTGGACATAAGTCAATTAAGTGATATTGATTTTGATGTTGTTTACAATCAACAAAAATATAAGACAATAACTCAAATAGATGGATCCATATTATTTACTGAACATGAAAAAATAATAATTACAAAATGTCTTATATTGGTGAATGAGTAACATGAGTCTAGTAGATACGACTTGGTCATGGTACTTTGAGACTGATATCAAAGTTAAACAAACAAAATATAGTTAGAGAATTTTTTAGTTTGTCAAAAGGAAATCAAATAAAATATTTTTCTTTTCAAAAAAATATTGTTTCTACTTCAAAACTTGTTGAACTTTTTTTACATATTAATTTATTTGATTATGTATGTACAATCTGTGTCACTAGTAAAAAGTATAAACTTCTTAATTTCTACTTTTTGCAAACAAGTGTAAAATAAAAAATAAAAAATTGTATCACAATAATTCGTAGTGATCATAATGGAAAATTTAAAAACCAACCTTTTGTGAAAAGAGTTGTATTTTACATAATTTGTAAGACCCATAATTTTAATGTGTACTTTATGTAAATTAGTGTATTTTTGTTATTTAACTCGGAGGCTTTTTAGCCAAAGTCTTTAATATTTTGGAGTTTATAAGACCAAAAATATATTTTGATGCCTAATTAGAATTACTCGTCGATAAATAAATTAAATTAATTACGGTAAATCTTTTACGAAGAATTTAATGCGGTATGGGTGAAATGGTAATTTAACAAATATCTAGATATTTTGAGATATTTGTTAAATGTAATTAAAATATATATATGTAAATATTTGTTTGTGAAGAAAAGGAAAGAAGAGAGGAAGGAAAGAAGGAAAAATAAAGAAAAGAAAAGCAAGGGAAAGAAAGACAAGGTAGAGAAACACAAAATTTTCCTTCTTCTTCCTCTGCGCGTGCAAGAACCTTCTCCCTCCTTCCTCCATTTTCATTTCTCGCAGCTTCCTTTTGTTCAAAAATAGAGACCCAAGGCTTGGTGGATGATAGGACAAGAGTTTCTCAACTCCACTCTTCCTCTTTGATTTGAAAACAAAGAAAAACGGTATTAGGGATTCAAACACAAACCTTCCCGTTTCATCTAGATCTAAGCTTCGTTTCGCGAAGAGATAGAAGGGAAAGTTGCTCACTACCACGCTACAGTGCTAGGGGACCAACTTTGGAAGCGGCGTTGCAAGCGGAGATTTCACCGGATTTGCTCGCGGTACTGTAAATGCACATTAAAGCTAACGTGAAGGTAAGGGCTCCTTCCAAACTTCTAGTTTGCATTTAGGGACTTATCTGTGGTTGTATGGAAAAGAATTTTGTTAGGGTTGGAGTATTGATTTGGGGAAAGTGTATATAAGGCTTTATGGGTAAAATCTTAGAGTTAGGTTTTGGTTATCTTGATGAAAGTATCGTGGAAAATGAATTTAAACTCATTTATGTATGATTTTGAGTAAATGAAACTTGTGTGTTTGAGTGGTGGATTGTGTTGATTTGTGTTTGTTGTTTTTTGACGTGTTCTTAATTGATACTAATGAAATTTGATGTGTGTATGGTTGGATTTTGTGGAAAAATGAATTGATGTGTTTTGATGTGGATTGATAATATGTTTGAGTTGTTTTGCGTGGAATTTGAAAACCATTAAGTTAAATGAGTATTAAGAATGGGGAATCTCTTAATGTCTTGTTTAGTTAATGTGTGTTTGGGAAAATCGTTTAAGTTAACTGGGCATTAAGAATGGGGAATCTCTTAATGTCTTGGTTACTTAATGTTTGTTTTGGAAAATCGTTTAAGTTAAATGAGAATTAAGAATGGGGAATCTCTTAATATCTTGTTTACTTAATGTTTGTTTTGGAAAACCGTTTAAGTTAAAAGAGTATTAAGAATGGGGAATCAATTAATACTTCTGTTTGCTTAATGTTTTGTTTTGAAAATCGTTAAGTTAAATGAGTATTAAGAATGAGGAATCTCTTAATATCTGCGTTTACTTAATGTCGTCGTGAAAATGATTTTGTGGAGAAATGAATTATTGTGGTTTGGTGTGAATTGGGTAATAAATTTGTGAATACAGTTGAGGTTGTTCTGTGTGGAATTTGAAAACCATTAGAGTTAAACGAGCATTAAGAATGGGGAATCTCTTAATGTCTTGTTTACTTAATGTGCATTTGGTTGTTAAAAATCGTTTAAGTTAAATGAGAATTAAGAATGGGGAATCTCTTAATGTCTCGTTTACTTAATGTTTGTTTTGAAAATCGTTGAGTTAAATGAGTATTAAGAATGGAGAATCTCTTAATGTCTCGTTTACATAATGTTTGTTTTGAAAATCGTTTAAGTTAAATAAGTATTAAGAATGGGGAATCTCTTAATGTCTTGTTTACTTATGTTTGTTTTAGTAAACCGTGCAGACCCGTGATAGGTGGCACCTTGGTAAACGGTACGGGCCCGTGATAGGCAGTATGTTTATGGTTTACGCTTTTTGGTAAGTTGTGCTGACCAGTGATAGGTGGCACCTCGGTAAACAGTACTGACCCGTGATAGGTGGTACGTTTATGACTTACGTTTTTGGGTAAATTGTGTTTGTCCGTGAGAGACTGCACAGGTGTTTGTCCGTGAGAGACTACACCCTAGCAAATTGTGTTTGTCTGTGAGAGACTGCACATGTGTTTGTCCGTGAGAGACTACGCCCTGGTGAATTGTGTTTGTCCGTGAGAGACTGCACAGGTGTTTGTCCGTGAGAGACTACACCCTGGTAAATTGTGAATTGTTGGTTCATCGTGATGTTGTGGGTATTGTGTTATAAGTGTGAAGTGTTATGTTTTGGAATTTGGTGATAGCATGTTTGATTGCAATCCTATTTTGAAACTCATGATGTTGTAGTAATTGTGTTATAAGTGTTAAGTGTTATGTTTTGGAATTTGGTGATAGCATGTTTGATTGCGAAACTATTTCGAAGCCCAATTTGTTGTGGTGATCACGTTGGAATTGCTAAGTGTTAAGATTTAGGATTATGTATGAATGTGATTGAGTTAGTTTATGTATTTTTGGAAGATTACGCAGGGAAATCGATTGGATCTGTTACAAGGACTTCTCTAAATTGATCAAATCGATTTGTCAAATCAATTTTGTAATTTGTCTTTCAAAACCCTTTAAGAAATCGATTGAATGAATCTATTGATATGTCTCCTGTTTTCTTGAAATTTGAAAATGCATTGAAGAAATCGATTGACCAAATCGATTTGGCCACGCAAGAACTCAGCCATTTTTCACGAAATCGACTTGCCCAATCGATTGGCTTCAATACAGGGGCTCTGTCTTTCATGAAATCGATTTACCCAATCGATTTGGTAATGTGTTGTTTCAAAACCACTTAAGAAATTGATTTAGCAAATCGATTGGATTCATTACAGGAGCTCTGTCTTTCACAAAATCGATTTCCCCAATCGATTGATGTAAGTTCAGAGTTCTATTTTCACTAAAAACTTTCAAGAAATCGATTTGCCCAATCGATTGGCTTAGTGGAAAATCTTATTTTGAGTTGGATAATTTATTACTCAATTGATTTATCAATGTTTTGGTCAGTTATATATTACTTGATATTTAGAGAACTTTATTTGATTTCATTTATATTTGGCAAGCATTATATGAACTCTTCAACATATGAAAAATCCTTTTAAGGTGCATGCTTAGTTGAGAGGATATTGTATGCATTTGAAAACTTAAATGTTATGTGTTAACTGTTAATTTCGGTTGGTGACCCTTTACAACTATTGTGGAAATCTGGGCTTTGCCCTCAGATTAGAGCCAGGATGATCCTACCGGTTCGTACCCTACGGATGGGAATATAGATGGGAATGCTTGTTTGGAGCTACGCTAGGAGGATCTCACTGGGCGCGTGGAGATCACTCAGGGTGTTTAGTGTTTTATAAAATGATCAGACTAGGTTGACACAGAGGGAACAAATGTTTTTTTTTTTTGGGTTGTGTTTATTTTTAAACATGGAAGACTGTACCACTTTTGTTATGTAAATATTTTGAATTCATGAATTGAGAACTTTTTCTGCTGCTTGTAATTTATAATAGACATAATTACTTTTCCAAAGGTGTTACCTTATTTATTTCCCTGTTTTATTTTAATTCCTTTTAAAAAAAAATATACACCCTCACTTTGAAAAACGGGGTGTTACATGATTCCTCCTCTCATAGAATATCCCAACAAAATGGTATTGTAGGAAGGAAAAATAGATCTTTTCAAGAAATGACTTGCACCATGATTCATGAAACAAGTGTTGCAAATCACTTTTGGACAGAGGTAGTCAATATCCCATGCTATATTCATGATAGAGTTTGCATTAGACCTATTTTAAATAAGACTCCTTAGTAATTGTGAAAAGGAATAAAACCAAACATTTTTTTTTCATCAATTTGGTTGTACTTGTTTTATTCTGAAAACATAGGAAAATCTAGGCAAGTTGAATACTAAAAGATCTTTATATGGTCTTAAACAAGTTCTAAGAGCTTGGGGTGATAATATACTCAAATGACTCTCCATAAAAAATGAAGGCATGTTAACATTGCCACATGTAGCTTCATCAACAAAGTTTATCATGATAAAAAAATTAATAGTGTTTTTTCTCAAACACAGTTAAGTGTTCAACCAATAGAATGAAATTTGTTGTCAATTGAAGATTGAAAAACATAAAACAGACGAAGATTGAAAAACATAAAAAAGATGAGGTTTGAATTGTATATTTGGCGGCCAAGTGATAGTGTCATGTTGGATGGCACATAGCAATAGTGTCATAAGCACCACTTGTGCATGTTCATCCCAGAAAGAATTGTGCACAAGATCTTCATCCGATTTGTTCTTATTTTGAAACTACAAGTCCTTTACAATCAAATGTTGATGAGCTTAATACGTGAGTGGTTGTAAAGTACAAGTACCCGAAGAATATTTAAGCTACTACCATCCCCTATAGCTTATTTGATGCCTCACTCCAAATCGTTGTTCACCATAATCCTGATAGTTATGTCCACTCTTATCAACATGAAGTATTTAAACAATCAATTTATTCCAAATGATGTTTTAATGATAAAAAATCTTATTAATTAAATGATTAAGATATTTAATATACTTTGTTATCTAACGTGTATTCTTTAGAGTTTTAATTAATAAAAATATATCCAAAATGGATTAAGTAAAAGTGGATTAAAAGCACAAAACAAAGGAACATATACAAAGAGAAAGAAGCAACTATTTGATCATGTCTTGGTTTGGCAAGGAACAAATGTAGAATCTACACCCCTCATATATTCAAATAAAGACCCAATTAAAGTATGAAGAATCTTCAAATCACTCATAGCATAATTAAGGAATCAAGATAAAAAAAAATATTTGTAACATGATCAAATGAGATGCTGCCATATTAGCCTAGTTACTTATGGTATCAAAAGGATTAAGAACTTATGATAAGCCAACAACTCAACTTGAATAAGTTCAAATAACAACTTTATGAACTTCAGAAAGTTCATAAGTTCATAATGTTCAAAGATAAAGTAGAAAAGTAAAACTTTAACAGAAAAGTGGTTAAATCTACTTGCAAACTACAATGGAAAAAACAAGTCATATGTTTCCTTTCCCGTGAACTACAAGACAAGAGCAAACCCATCAAGCATTATGGAGTCCACTTAAAGTGGAGTCCAGTTAAACTTCATAATGCTCATGGTTCTTCAAATAAAACTTCATAAATTTTCACTATGTGATAGGACTTGAGCCCAATGGTGGCATCAAGGCCTCGAAACATATTTATATCTCTAACATTCCTCTATAAATAAAAATGACCTCCTAACTTGAAGTTGAAAAACTACATTAAGTATTCAAATCACTTTTTATACGAGGTGCTAAACTTGATTAAAGGTTCAACCACACTCAAAGTCTATTTTAGATTTGAAAATCTAAGTTCATAAGATTATGATAGCATTTCCATCTAAATTAAAGTTCAAACAACTTGATACGAACCCATATCATCACTAGTAAACACTTTGAAGTCATTATATGGATTGTATAAGAGATTCCATCTTAATCTATAAGTTGTAAAGTCTAGAGTGACTTAGAATAAGGCTAAGAAAATAAAGGTGAGAAAGTCCAAAGTGACAAATTTGTAAATGTATGGGTTGCCAAGGATTCCCAAGCATTATAGTGAAAAGGCTCACCAAGAGTGAAGATTGAACGTAGCTCAAGTTGGGAGAACTAATATAAATTATGTTTGTGTATCTTTCAAGGACTATTTTGATAACTCGACTACTAATTTGAATGTTTTTTGCTGAATCAAGAACCAAAATGACAACGACTTATGCTTGCAATAACTAAAATGGTGGTTTACCCAAGTGAGAATAAACTAGCTCTAATCTCAATAAACATACAAAGATGAATGAGAAGAGACATCAACTTAGAAAAAATATTCCTAACAAAAGTGATGACTCAAAATTTGAAGTCGATAAAAATTAAATCACGTGTTATGGCTGCAACAAACTGATGGTGCAAACACGAGAAGGGGGTTGAATTGTGTTTGTCAAAGTTGATAAGTTTTTGAAAATTTATAAATAAATAAACTAGTTTGGTTTTTGTGACTTACTTGGAGTAAAAGTAATCAGATTTAGAGGCAGCAAACAATAAAACAATAAATAATTTGACACATAGATTTATCATAGTTCACCACTAACTGGACTATATACAATCCCCTCATTAAGAAGGTTTTAATCCACTAATTCAAATACCTTGAATTAGAAAGCACCTCATCATCCAAACTAGTCTTCCCAAATAGCTTAACAACCCCAATCTTTTGATGAACTAACCACCTTGATCCTACAAGCCAAGTCTTCTCCTAACAACCTGACAATCCATATTAAAGAAGGAACTAAACCATTATCAGATTGAATACAAAAGATTGAAACTTTAAGTGTTTGCTTCTAACAAAGTTGATAATAAAAATAACTCTCACACTCTAAGAAAAATAATTAGAGAATATTTCTCATTCAAAGAATTGTTTCTCTCTTTGAACTCTAAGACTACCCTTTTATAATTTTCGATGATTTTCTTCTTCAACCTTGAGTATCTATTTATATTTAAAATTTGGGCTTCAATTTAGTCTTTGTTTAATTCTGAATTGTATTTTGTTCATATTGAGTTTACAAATTCTCCAGATTGATTATGTTTCTATTTTATTTAGATTAAGATTATAAATTCTTCAGATGGATTTTGTTCGTATTTTGTTCAGATTGCATTTGTAAATTATTCATATTGATATGTTCATATTTTGTTGTAGATAAATCTTCTATGAATTTTGACCATGTCTTCTTACATACTCTTTGAAGTCAGATATATTATTTTCAAAAAATAGTTTTGTTATTGATCCATGGTCGCACACGAGTCAAATACAATTAATAAAATGTAAATTGATCTTTTCTTTCAACACAAAAGTTGTAGCTCTAATTTTTATCTTTCCAACGCCTACTCGTATGCACCAATTTGATATCCAGAGCTCAAGTTATGGTCTACAGAGCAAACAAGAGTCGAAATACAAATAATAAAATTAAAATGTAAATAATAAATTTATAATTCAAATTCGATCGAAAGTTTAGAAACAAGATAAAAATATTAATCTAAGCTTTAAAGAGCTTTTAAAATATCAAACTAAAAAGCTAAAAACATGTACCCAAATGCTATGATCAGTTATCACAAAAATTCTAAGTATAAAATTAAATTGGTTTCAACAAAAACTAGAGCCTACAAAATTGAGTATCCTATCAACTAGAAGGGTCATAAAAAATTTCCTTTTATAAAGAAATCCATACTAGGAACTTAGGATGACATAGATGAACGTAACACAAAAGATGGAGAAGAAACAAACATTTGTCTATTAAAAACCTTTTAAACTAAAATGGTATTTATATATAATATATGTCCTTTATTTTTAAATATGGAAAGGAACTTGATAACCTTTTGAATGATTCAAATACCTTAAATAAAAAATTTTAGTTTTTCAAAGAGCAAGCTCAAAAGGCTAATGAAGAAAATGAGAAGCTTTAAAATCTTATTAATAGTCTATGATTGACCATTAAATTTTGGATGAATTTTATTTCAAATTGTTTGAAATACAAAAGTATTTGAATAAAAAACAAAACAAACATTTTCTTGAACTTTCTGAAGTTTAAAAAGAAAACCTTCTTTTAAAATCTGAAGTGGAAAAGCTCAAACATGATTTATCTAGTTTTGTAAGCTTCATTGAAACATTTCAAAATATTATGGAATCTCAGTTCAGATTCGTTGAAAAAATTGGTCTTAGTTTTGATATATTTCAAAAACTAATACTATATAATAAAACTCAATATGTTCCTATGACAATTTTTGGCACTTAATCTGATTTAATTACTGATGTAATTTACTTGATTTGGTTTTTATACTATTAACTAAAAACACTTAAAAAATAAAATACAAATCTAATTGAAAAAGTTAATGCTTTAAAGAATCAAAGTGCTAAATTTAAAACAGAAAATGCAAATATGAAAACTGATATTACATTACTTCAAATAGAGAATGCAAATCTAAAACCTGATATTATTGAACTTTAAGACAAATAATGCAACTACGAAAACTGATATTATTGAACTTAAAACAGAAAATGCAAATCTGAAAATTGATGTTGTCGAACTTAAGGTTGAAAATCTATTATTGATAAAGGTATGTAAATTGATATTATTGAACATCAATTGAAAATACTACATGTAACTCTGATAAGTATGAAGAAGTATTTTAGGATTTTATTGATAAAGGTATGTAAAGAAGCAAATATGCATCTATGATTATGGGGTTAGTAGGAATGGTAAAAAAGGAACAGGATTCCAAGAAAAAGTAACTGAATCTAAGTTTATTCCCTCTAATGATTTATGTACTATTTGCTATAAGAAAGTTCACACTAAAATATCTTGTCCTATGCTAACCACATGGAAAGACAAGAAACATCTAAGAACTAGCAAACCAGGACCCAACCAGATTTGGGTACCGAAGGATAAAATTGTTTATGTTGCAAATGTTCTAAGCAACCAAATTGAAACACCAGTCAAGGTGCTAGGTCAAAGGATGCTTGCAATACATGAAGGGAAAAGGATATGTTCCATGACCTAACAAACACAAGCCAACTGACTATGGTGGAAGAAGGACCGGTTAACACAATGCCTATCATAAGTAGAACCAGAACCATATGATGAACCAAAAATATCTAGAGTATCAACAAAATCAAAACTTGCAGAGATATCGCATATATCAATAGAATTGGAACTACCAGATGAACACAATACATCAACAGAAACAAAAGTGTCAAATGAACAATCATAATCAGAAGACATCTTCGAACACTCCAATCAAGTTCGTCAAGACTACACACCTAAATGGGAATTCAAATCCTTTCACCAAGACTTTATAATCAGAGAATATGCAAACTTTGAATTTGAAAACTAGAAAAGAACAAATAAGAGGGTTTTCATAGTGAAACTAAAACTGATGACATATAGGTTATATCTTTCTTTAAATTTAATTATTATCTAATATTATGTCTACTGTGATAACAAAAAGTTTAATATTAAAAATTAAAGCAAGATAAGGGCTTTGTAGTTCTCATATACTTACAGGAACAAGGAGACCTACATAATTTGAACACTTCAGTAAAAGTATCACATATGTTTGGTGTTTCTGAAACATGAAGAAACCACCAGAACCATCACTAATGTTTTGGTTGTATTAATTTCATTCTTCAATTATCTGATTTATTTGACAAACATCTTGACCTTAAAAAGTCAAAGCATGTTGAGGATATTGCAGGTTTACTTGAACTAGAGGAAGCAAATGCAGACAAATCAGAAGATGAGAAATCCTTATAGGATGAATATGACACCAATGCACCCTACTTGTTCATTTGAAAAAGATGATTTAGGCAAAAATGTTGTCTTGACAATCGATAGAGGATGAATCTGAAGATAACAACTCCTCCAAGGATGAATCTGATCAAGGTAGAATCAGTCAAGAGAAGTCAAAAGGAAGATCTGGATGGAAGTACAAGACATCTCATCTCATTTGAAGCTCAAGTGATCATTTGAGGATCAAATCAATATTAAAAGGTACCACTTTGTTTGGCTCATTCTCGTCAATTGAGCGTACCTCTATTGATGTAGCATTGGTAGATGACGGATGGGTTCTTGCATTGCAAGAAGAGTTAAATGAACTTAAGAGGAATGAATTTTGGGATCTAGTACCTAGATCAAAGAAGAAAATTATTGAAACCAAGTGGGTTTTCAGAAACAAGCTAAATGAAAAAGGTGAAGTGGTCAGAAATAAGGCAAGACTTGTCGTACAAGGCTACGGTCAACAAGAGGGCATTCATTACACTAAGATATTTGCTCCAATGGCCAGGTTATAATCCTTTCATATTCCACTTTAGTTTGCTTAAATAATATTATATTATTTCAAATGGATGTTAAAAGTGATTTTCTAAATAGTTATATAAGTGAAGAAATCTATGTTAAACAACCCTCAAGTTTTGAAAGTACTGAATTTGCAAATTTTGTTTGTAAACTTAGGAAATCTATGTACGATCTTCAACAAGTACATAGAGCATGGTGTGATAGACTTATAGTAATTTCTTACTTAAAAATAACTTTGAAAATCAATAGGTTGATAATACACTATTTAGAAAATCAATAGGAGATGCCATTCCTATTATTCAAATTTATGTTGATGACATTATTTTTGGATCTACTAATGGCACTCTTTTCCAAGAATTTTCTAAATTGATACATTTTTAATTTCAATTGAGTATGATGGGAGAACTTAAGTTCTTCTTAGGGATACAAATTCAACAAAGTTAAAAATGGTATATACATTTATCAAACTAAATATACAAAAGATATTCTTAGAAAGTTCAAGATGAGTGATTGCAAACCTATGGCTCAATTGGTAGTGGGATCTGTGTGGAGGCGGTACTTATCCCTCAGGTACCAGGTTCGAATCCCACAGAAGGCAAAAACTCACTATTTCCAACTGAGTGGTTAGGGTGGGCAAGAAGGTCGTGACGTAGCATCGCTGGTAACGATTATGGCTGGGGTGTTACAAAAAAAAGCGCTTTTTTTTGCAACACCCCAGCCATCCAACGTTATCGACTATGTTACCTCACGATCTTCTCGCCCCCCCCCCCCCCCCCCCCCCCTTC
>JBBPBS010000451.1:49683-83189 GCA_037974835.1 Cicer judaicum
CCCCCCTCCCCCCCCTTTCCCTTAAATGGAAATCTGGCGATTTTTACCTTCCGTGGGATTCGAGCCCGATACCTAGGGGATAAGTACCGCCACCTCAAAGATCCCACTACCAATTGAGTAGTGGGATCTCTGTGGAGGCCGTACTTATCCCCCAAGTACCGGGCTCGAATCCCACGGAAAGCAAAAACTTGCTATTTCAACTGAGTGGTTAGGGGGGGCGAGAAGGTCGTGAGGTAGCATCGACGGTAACGGGAATGGCCGGGGTGTTACATACTTGTTCACTTGAAAACAATTTCCTAAAAACCTATAGAGGATGAATTTGAAGATCACAAATCATTAGAGGATGAATCTTTTCAAGTTAGAATCAGGCAAGATAAGTCTGAAGGAAGACCATGAAGGAATTATAAGACATCTCATGTCATTGGAAGTTCAAGTGATCATTTGAGGATCAAATCATTATTAAAAGATATAACTTTGTTTGGCTCACTCTCGTCAATTGAGCCTACCTCTAATGATATAGCATTGGTAGATGATGGGTGGATTCTTGCAATGCAAGAAGAGTTAAATGAACTTCAGAGGAACGAAGTTTGGGATCTAGTACCTAGAGCAAAGAAGAAAATTATTGGAACCAAGTGGGTTTTCAGAAACATGCTAAATGAAAAAGGTGAAATGGTAAATAAAATAAGGCAAAACTAGTCGCACAAGGCTAGAGTTAGCAAGAGGGCATTGATTACATTGAGATATTTTCTCCAATGGCTAGGGTTAAATCCTTTCATAATGCACTTTCGTTTACTAAAATAATAACATTACAATATTTCAAATGGATGTTAAAAGTGATTTTCTAAATAGTTATATAAGTGAAGAAATCTATATTAAACAACCCTCAAATTTTGAAAGTACTGAATTTCCAAATCATGTTTTTAAACTTAGGAAATCTATGTATGATCTAAAACAAGTACCCAGGGTATAGTATTATATACTTATAGTAACTTATTGCTTAAAAATCACTTTGAAAGATGATAGGTTGATAATACACTCTTTAGAAAATCAATAGGAGATGACATTTTTATTATTCAAATTTATGTTGATGGCATTATTTTTGGATCTACTAAGGAACTCTTTGCCAAGAATTTTCTAAATTGATGCAGCTTGAATTTCAATTGAGTATGACGGGAGAACTTAAGATCTTATTAGGGATACAAATTCATCAAACTAAATAAGCAAAATATCTTCTTACGAAGTTTAAGATGAGTGATTGTAAATCTATGGCTACACCAATGCACCATACTTGTTCACTTGAAAAAGATGATTCAGGCGAAAAAGTTATCACAAATACCTATAGAGGAATGATATGATCCCTACTTTACCTTAACGCTTCCAGACCTGACATCACGTTTAGTGTATGTGTATGTGCAAGAATTCAAGCTAACCCTAGAGAATCACATTTAACTATTGTTAAGAGAATCCTCAGATATCTAAAAGGCACTACCAACCTTACCTTGTTATACACGAAATCTACTAAGTACAAACATAGTGAATACTATGATTTTGATTATGTTAGAGATAAACTTGAGAGAAATAGCACTGCTAACAATAAACTTTGTTTTACATTTAGAGTTTTGATTTTAAGAAAAGTATTATATCAGAACAATATATTTGACTTCAAAGAGTATGAAATAAGATTCATGTTTTTGAAGAAAATCTATAATAAGATTCGGTTCTAATTTATAATTGAAAAAAATCTAAAATAAGATTTGATTCAAATTTATAATTGAAGCAAACTTAAAATAGGATTTGATTCAAATTTATAATTGATGAACATCTAAAAGAAGATTTGATTTAATATGGGGTTGTCAACTTGTTAGGAGAAGATATGGCTTGCAAAATTAAGGTGGTTAGTTCCTTCTTCAATTCGAGCTTGTCATATTGTTAGGAGAAGACATAACTTGTAGGGTTAAGGTTTAGTTCCTCAAAAGTCTGGGAATGTCAAGTTGTTTGGCAAGACTGGCTTGGAGGGTTAGATGCTTTGTAATTCAAGGTATTTGAATTAGTGAATTAAAGCCTTCTGAATGAAGGGATTAGATGTAGTCAAGTAAGTGGTGAACTAGGATAAATATATGTGTCAAATTAATCATGCTTACATTGTTTATTGCTTCTAAATTTAATTGCATATTATCATAGCATTTCATAAAAACCAACCACCATTCATCAAATTAGCAAAAAATTATGAACTTTGTCAAACACAATTCAACCCCCCTCTCGTGTTTGCACCTTCACATAACTAATTAGAACTCAAAGTGCCAAGCAAAACATCACTCATTCAATCATACTCGAGCTTCTAAAAAATAACCAATCCATCTAATCACACGCGTGACACCCTCTCCACTCACAAATCAACTAAAAAAACTCAACCGTTCATCTCTCTTCACTAAACAACAACTTCATCCTTTTTCCTGGAAAAGTTCAACTTCTTGTCCCCTCCATTAGGAACTCTTTTTTTTTTTCTTTGAAAAACTGTTCGCAAGATAACAGCAGCACGCAAGAACCCTAGTTCACCAACATCACCATAATCTCCTTCACCATCTCAAGTCCGTTCACCATCACCTCCACAAAGACCAACACTTCCACATTCATCTTTAGAGAGAACATTCTATGATTACATGTCTTCATCACCGAAATATAGTTCCCCACTGATCACAGTAGAGCCTTTTGCAACCATTCTTCCTCCATTGTATTAATGCTCTCTTTCTTCAATTAGTCAAGCACCACCCGATCTTCGTAAATCCCTCAACCCTAGTTCCAGCACTTCATCTTCCAAAAGAAGATCAATGTGCGTTTTGGCAGGTATTGGTACTTTAAAGACCAAAAGTATCAACACAACAATTTATACAATTTCTGATGATGATTATGAACCCTCACCACCACCATAAATTCCCAAATCACAAATTGTTCCTACAACACCACCCTCCAAACCAAAAAACCCAAAAATTTCAATTTCCTCAAAACCTCATTCAAAATCCGCAAAATCTCCTTCCAAAGTGATTTCATCCAAAACCATACCTTCTAAAACTAAATAACCGAATCCTAAATCCAACTAGTCTTCAAAACTCTATAAATTTTTAGCCTCTAAAAATTAAAAACCCTAAAGAATTCACAAAGAAAAGTTCAACTCAAGAACCTTCTCCAGTTAAAACTCCAAACCCAAAACCAACAAAAACATCCAAATCAACAACCATAAAACCCTCAACCAAACCTTATTTTTCGAAAATCCTTATTTCACCCTTAATTCCTTCATAAATTCAAAAACTCTACACTATAAAGTGGGCTCAATGACCTATTGGCATTGGTCGAGTTTTTAGTCCTACAAAGTTCAAGGAATCTCCATTCAACATCACATTGATGCACTTAGATTGATTTATGTCCTTAAATTATATGACTACTATTACCCTAAGGTCATTCGAGCATTTTATTGCAAAGTTGAAGCATTTGCAGATAAATCTCTCATTGTCTCAACATTAAAGTGTATTGAAATATGTCTAGAACCCTTAATTCTGGTTGAAATTCTTAATCTACCAATTGAAGGACCAACATTTTTTAGAAAAGACTGGTACACAATCTTGATGGGTCTACAAAAAATTTCTCAGCTGACCTGAAACCACATACAAAGATTTTCAACAGTATCAGTCAACATTTCATCATTCCTCATTATGGCAGCCACAAATTTGTGTCTGATAATGACACACTAGTCATTTATCATCCTCTTCATTGCAAGAAGTTGAATCTGTCCTACTTGATAATCCAACACATGATTGTTGCAATTCACAAGGATTATAAGAGAAATAGTATTCCATATGGTATGGTTTTCTCCAAAACATTTAGGCATTTTCATATTCCTTTGTTGACTGAAAACTCAAACATTAAGATCTCAAAATTTTCATCCAAAAGCATCCCCCATATGAAACAAATTCCCACCACCAACAAACTCCCAAAAGAAAAAGGTCTGCACGCACCTCTACTGTCAATGCCAATAATGAGTAGTGCTCACCTCAAGAACTTTTTTCCCCTGTCCAACATGCTGAAGAATGTTCCCCCTTTCCTACTATTCCATAAAATTTGAATCATATTCTTGATCAAGTATCTTCTACAGCTTCTACATTTCCACATTTCACCAACCAATCCTCTCAAGGTAATCTATGCCCTCCACTTCAAATTCCGCACACCTCTCTGATGTCACCAGCATTTGTGTCACCATAAAAAACAACTTCCTCTATCTTTGAAATAAGCCAATATTTGGTTTTTCCAGATTTGGACATAGTTGGCCCATTTGTGCCTCATCATTCTGCTCCTATAAAGTCTCTTCCTGACATTAATACCTCATTTTCCGCCCTATCCACATTTTGTACCACTTCCGCTCCATCCCAAAATACTCCTCAATCCACTCCAATTGAAGATGAATATCGTCCTTCTAAAATGACCAAAATGGAAAGGGAAACATCTAAGACATTTAAGTAAATCCCCATAATCTTTGCTGCCCTTCAAACCATCATAGCTAGGCAAGCTCATTAGGACAAAGAGCTAGCTATTCTGCGTAAGCTATCCCATGGTCAGACTTGAGGCTCCCATGCCTAATCCTCATCCAACTTCTCCAGACATTCCTCAGTCGTCCCTGTTTCTATCATCTGAAGCGTCATCACCTTCATTGTCTTTCCGATTTAGCTTTAGATTAGCTCTCCTACTCCCTTTTACCATGAGAAAGGGGAATAAGTTGTTTAGATTTTAAGTAAGAATCATAATTTATTTTTGTATGATTGCTTCTTTATTTTGCTGTTGTTTGGAACCACCTTGAAATGATCTAGAACTTTATTCTTATATCAATGAAAAATTATTAATCGGGTCAAATGATTAGCTCATATTAAGGGGGATTTTTTGCTTAAAAGCCCTATGAATTATTATTAGAATCAAAATTAAAATCTAAATGAACATGTTTTGTCATCATCAAAAAGGAGGGAAATTGTTGAGACAAGCTTTAAAGGACACTACTATTGTACCTTCAAAGAGACCTACACACGTGACTCAAAGCTTGTAATTATTTCAGACAACTATCAAGATCACAAATATATGTCAACTCATCTCAAATCAATTCAAAGAACATTCTTGGATCACAAGAACATTTCTGGTTTCAACAAGAACAATCTTGTTTTATGGCCGATCTTATCCATTCACTTACTCATCATAGTTGGCCTACTTCCAACGGTTAAGTGAGTTGTCATAAGCTATCTTGAAGCCTATAAATAAAGCTTCATGATGAAGAAAAAATCAGAACTAAAAGTGCCAAGCAAAATATCACTCATTCAATCATACACGAGATTCTAAAAATCATTATAAGTTGCAATTCCATTTCTTAGCATGATATTAGAATAAGTGATTATTAAGTTCTAATATATAGAATCTATTTCTCAATCAAGAGTTAAGCAGTACCCAAATTTTAACATTCTTAAAATCATTACTTTGTAATGCAAGGCTATATTGTTAACATAGTTTATGTAGCATGTAAAAATCCTTTAATGATTTAAAAGGTAGCTTGTAAAATCCTTTATGAAATAGTGTAAGGTAACCAGAAGACATCCTTTCTAGGTAGAAAGATAGAACTGTGTAATAGATCGAGAGTGATATGTGAAAACCTGTGTGAAAACTAAAAACGTTCTTGGTTTGAGCGCTTACTGAAAAATCTCACATTTGTGAGGACTGGACGTAACCCATGTTGGGTGAACCAAGATATATGCTTGTGTGATATCTCTATCCCGACCTCTATTTACTATTTATCTTGCAATCAGTTTTTATATTGATTAATTGATATTACTATTTTTCCACTATCCAAGAACGTTCTTCGTTTGTTACCAAGATCAATCTTGAGTTAAACATTTTAGTTTTTAAATTTATAATTGACATTGTTACTTCAACGCGGACTAGATCACTCTCTTTAGGACATTTCACAGAACTGTCCAAATTGTGCAAGATAGACTATCAACCACGAAGTCCCCAGGATAAAACATCCTTGACAAATTTTTCTAGAATTACACCCTCAATATGGTGGTTAAAGTCACTCTCAAGTCCCTCACAATATGGTATTATGGCCACTCATAAATCAAAAGGACTACTACGACATAACAACCGCTCTAAAAATTGAAAGGACTACGACATAACAACCTCTCTATAAATCGATAGAATTACGGCATAACAACCACTCTAAAAATCAAAAGGATTACGACATAACAACAGCTCTACAAATCGAAGCGACAACGGTACAAAAACCACTCTAAAAATCGAAGGGACAAAAAGAAAAGGGAGACGTGGTTCAGAAAGAAATCAAAGAGAAAAAAAAAAGGGAGAAAAGGGAAAATTGATAAATGGTTTCAACTTTAGTGTACTTTTCACAAGAGTTTGAAACTCATTATATAGTGATGAAAGCAAACCCACATATATTTTCTTATCAATATAGGACTTTTGTATTTATAGAATTGAAACTTACTCAACATATAAGAGATTTTCAATGTGAAACTTCAACAATTTTTAAATTCACACATTAACATACTCTTTGAAATTAAATAAAAATCACCCTATATTATTCGAACAAGTTATCATTTTAAAATTGAATTTTAAACGTAAAAACCATAAACTCACAAACACCTCCAAGACGATCTGTTGGAATAAATTATATTAAATTGTGTCAATTAAGAAATAGAAATTGACATTTTTTAAGTAAGAATACCCAAGATATTCTATGATTTTTCCTTTATTTTGTTTTTAAGTTTATATTTTATTTTTTATTATAATCTTTTTGTTTTTTAAAACTAATATCTATATTAGTTTTTACTATACATGTTTTAAATAATTAAAAATAAGTTTAATATGACATGGACGTTCACATCACTTTTTTTAATTATCACATGATTAAAATTAACGCTAAATTAAAAATTTTGCAAAACGTTATAAATTTAAAAAAATAAAAGAGTCAATTGCAAAGAGAAAAATAAAAACTAAATTAACGGATTGAATAAAATTAAGCTACCAAAAAGCATTTAATTCAAATTATCGTGCACACATCATATAGTATACGTGGCAATGCAAAGCTCATAACAAAAGAATACACTTTCTCGGAAGCTCAAAATTATGCTTGATCGCCAAGGTTCACAATAACTACCAAACAAAAAAAAAAAACCCTATTTAATACGGATAGCGGTCCCATATATTATTTTCACGTGTATATATTCCATATATTATTTTCACGTGTATATATTCCACTAAGTTGGAAAGTAGTCAAACTCAACAAACATATATTATTAATTTAATTTCCTTGGTAGCCAAGATAATCGAATGCATACATGCCTATATATACTAAACAAAACGAAACAAAACAAATCTACCAAATAAATCACATACTCCCAAATACTGTATAGTTGTAGAGTGAAGACACATTTGATGGCAGTTGGAGTTGATCTTGCTGAAGCATATGTGTTGCGAAAGATGCATAAAGAAAAATTGAAGGAAAAGGAAGAAACCGAGAGATCCAAGACAAGCACGATAATTGGATCTAAACCCAATAGATCAAGTGGATGTGTCTTTTGGTTTTCTAAGAAACTAAGAACTACACGAATAAGAGACGACACCAATGAGAAAGATGTGACAAAAGAGATTTTAGATCCAATCTTTAAAAATGATATTCGATGAGTTATTGATTGATATATTGTGATTAATTAAGAATGTAATATAATGTTTTGAGGTTATTTGTATTCATCTTCACCACATGGATGAGGTGATCGATGAACAAATATTACCTATGTGCAAGTTTTGTATGTTTAATTTTCATGAAATGTGTTGCACTTTAAAGTAAAATAGTTCATGTTGTCACTTAATTTAATTTCAAGTAATAATTTAGTCTTTTATTTTTTTTTATTTGATCATTTATTTAATTTTAAGTAATGTTTTGATCATTTACGTTTTAAAATGTCAACAATGATATTATGTTTTAAAGAAACTTAGAAAATCCATCATCATATTTAAATAAAACTTCAAAAATTAATTATCCAACTAAAAAAAAAACTATTTGATACTTAACTTTTAGTGATATCTCCTTATTTGTCTAGTTACAGAGAGAGTGTCACTTATTCTCATTTAATATAAATCATCATAAATTAAAAAAAAAAAAAAAAACTCAAATATTCACATCCAAAAAAATATTGATTTGTTCATCAAAACATCAATTCACAAAAACAATTTATTTGTTTGTTTTTCCATTTCGATATCTGAAATTGCTTTCTTTCCCTTTTTGATCTATGAAATTGCTTTATTTCCTATTTCGATCTCTGAAATTGCTTTTTTCTATTTCTTCTCAAATTTGCTCAAAAGGTGAAGGAATTATTAACGCTTTTCTCAAATATTTTTTCTTATTGCATTTCAGAAATTATCAAAGCTTTTATTCGATTTCTTCATTGATTTTTCCGATGCCTTCTTCAATCGATTCCTTCAATTTACTCTTTAATTGATTCAATACGTATTCATCTTCAATCTTGTTTCTGTAATTGGATTTCTCTTAGGATTCAATGATTTACGATGCAGACTCAACGATTTAAATACAACGATTTAGGTATTCACGAGTAGGTGAAAATTGGTTTTCCTTTATTATCAATTTGTATTGGTAGAATGATTTTAGTATTTTAGTATTTTAAATACAACGATTTTAGTATTTTATATTTTAAAACTAATTTGAAGTTCTTCTATTTTCATATTTAGAGAAAATATAGTCATAGAGCAAATAATAGATACGGAGTTTCTCTTCTTCACGCTGAAATTTGATTGAAGGATTTTGTTGAAATAGTATCATGTAATTTTTCTTAACATGTATTTTCCTTCAATTGATGTTGTATAGATGTTTTGTAATTCATATGAAGTTTGCTGCTAGGATCAGTAGCCAGTATTTTGGTTTCACTTATTGAACATCTGCTTGATATTCGAGTTGAACTTCTGTTAGGATTATAAGTTTTAATTTATTAAACTTCTGATCGGTATTTTGAATGTTTCCAGAATAAATTGAAATATAAATACCTCTAAATTGTTATTAGTATTTTTAAGTATAATTCTACTGTGTTATGATATATGATTTGTGCGAGACTATTGAATGGTTTCCTTTGCTAATTAATATGGTTACTGAAATTGTAGTGGTTGATTGTAGGTATGGTTGTAGACATTGTAATTATTTTTTTCCACCCTTAGCTGCAATATGATTGCTTGATTTATGTTCAAATTTATGTTATGCAGTTTTTGTGAGACTGAATCATTAGTAGCTGTCATATACAATATTTCAAACTTTTCTTGTTTGGATTACATAACTAATGTACTTCTTGTAGTACTTATGTTATTGAGAAGAAGTGACTGATATTTCACAACTACTTCCAATAACCTTCAATCAATTTCAAGCACTATTTCAGAAAACTCATCAAATCCAAGTCGGTAAATGGGAGCTGGTTGTTTTGAAGCTGATTGGTGGAAGAAGGTAGTGGTAGAATTAGATTTGAGAGAGGAAGTTGAGACGTTGAGATCTAGTGGCGGTTTGGGTGGCAGAGCTTGACCGAAACGTTTGGGGTGGCCGACATAAAGAATGAAGAAAATATGTTAAACCAAGCATATTGTAACCGTCTTGGATGAACCTCGTTTCCAGATAAATGATATTCTTCTAAATTTATTTGATAAGGACCAAATTTTAGATAAGCCCTTCGTATTGCATCCAATTTATTTGGTGGATATTGCCAAATTTTAGGGCGTTTTCCAGGGTCACGTTCTAAACATTTCTCAAAATCATCTTCAAAACTCTATGAACCTTGGAAAGATGATTCTCATTTTCTTCAATTCTTGGATTCTTAGAGATAGTTTCAGATGTAGCAGTTATAATTTTTTCATCTCTTTCACTCTCACAAATTTTTCTCTTGAAAAAAGAATCAATTCTTTTACTCTTCTTCATTCTCCCAAATTTATCTAAATCAATCAATTTAAGAAACATAAAACATCTTATATTCAATAAAAAAAATAAAACACTTTATATGGACAAAAAAACTCAAACAAAAATGCAACAAAACTCAAACACCTTGCATGCAACAAAAAACCTCATACACATAAAATCAAACACCTTATGCGCGGCAAAAAACTCAAACACTTTATATTGATATAAAGTCAAACACCTTATGTGCAACACAAAAACTCTAAACAAAGATCACCACTAACGTCTAATTAAAACTCCAAATCAAAATTTCAAACTCCAAATCAAAGCTCCAACTCAACAATAACAATATAAGCTTTAAATTTCATGCTAACAAAAATCAAACCTAACAAAAATCAACATTAACTAACAAAAATCAGCAATAAACAAAATAGAAATTGGAACATTTATAACAAAGCAGCAACGCGATATAGAGACATATGACTAATGAGGTTGCGGTGAGCGATTGTCGTAGACGAGCAAACGAGCAGACGAGCGATTGTCGTAGAGAGGCGGTCGCACGTTTGTCGTGATTAAGGAGGGTGAGAGGGATAGAGGAAGGCTGGATGGAAGAGAGAGGAAGAAAGAGAAAACTAAATCAGGTTTAGGTATTCTTGTAATTTTTTAATTTTAAGATGGGCATTTTAGTCATTCTACCTATAAATTTTTTTTTGGTGGCCACGGCCCCTCTTAGTCCCAAGGAAGCTCCGGCCTTGGGTTTGGAGTCGCAGATCCAAGTTGAAACAGTCATGAATTTGTACTCTTACTATCATCCTTCCAAATTTTCCATTCTGTTATTAGATTTCATAATTCTCCTTTTAGCAAAAATGAGTAATGGCGAAAAAGACAAAGAAAAGGAAGCATGTTAAGTGGTAGTTGAAAAAGTAAGAGGTAGATCATCGGTGATAAGGTGCCTATCAAGATATCCTCTCAAGTTCATTACACCCAAAAAGGTTTTGAATTTCAACAATTATCTTTTATTTTTCATCAATCATGTTTCAACTTAAGTGTATATTAATGGGAATAAACACAAAAACAAGTAATACGCAACGGATATAAAACGTATCCTACCTTGCAAGAATTAGTGAAGAGCAACAATAAATATATGACATCAAATTAATCAAAATATAAGAGAGTAATGAACGCCAATATTTTAACGTGGAAAACCCCTTCAATGCAAGGTAAAAACCACGGGTCGTCCAGACCAAAGAAATAGCTCCACTATAATCAAATAAGGGTACAAGAGAGTCTCACAATAATGCACAATTGTGCCTATAATCAGCCAAAATAACAAAGCACTAAAGCCTACAAATGAAAAGCAAAAAGAAGAAAAACATCCAAACACCTACTGTTGTGCGAGTACGATTGCTCCCCATCTATATGTCGTTTCACTGATCCACCTATTGAAAACAAAGACTTGAATGTTGCGAACCTACTGCTAAAAATCAGTGCAATCCAATAGCTAACGAATGTACAATCGATGTTTTTTGAGACTGATTTAACAAAATTGGGAATAGGGTTATTCTTCTCTTTTCTCTTTTGTTGGTTGTCTATCCTATCAAAAATAGTATCTCTCTTATAATCCTAATTAGACAAGTCTCCACTTAAATAAGTGAAACACATGGACTACAATATTTGGGCATTTCTCTACATAGGAAGGGAGCTCAATACCTAACATATCTCCCCCTCACAACTATGTGGAGATAATCGCCAAATCGGAGATATCACAACAAGCTTCAAACTTCCCTTTTGGTAGTGCTTTAGTCATCATATTAGAACCATTATAATCAGTATGAACTTTAGTCATTTCCTACAACTTAGCTTCCAATACATCACGTATCTAATGATACCTCACATCAATGTGCTTGGACCTTCCATGAAACGTAGAATTTTTACCAAGATGAATAGCACTTTGACTAGCATTTTTTCCTTAATAAAACCAAGCTCCTACAAGACTTTTTTCAACCAAATCAACTATTTGCATTCTTCAGTAATGGCAATGAACTCTGCCTAAGTTGTAGACAATGCTACAAATTTCTATAATCTAGGTTGCCAAGCCATAGCTCAATGTATATATTTAATCATGTAGCCTGAAGTTGAATTTTTGGAGTCAATGTCTCGAGCCATATCTAAGTCGGAGTACCCCACCAAAATAGGTTTGTCACCTCCAAAACGAAGCCTCATACATATAGTACCACGAAAATACCTCAAAATCCATTTTATAGCATTCAAATGTTCTCTGTTTGGATTTGACAAACTTCTACTAACTATACCAACAACATGCACAATATCTGGTCTTGTACACACCATTGCATACATCAAACTATCCACAAGGAACTCGTCCCATGTCTCTATTGTCATGTTTTGATGAGGACATAGAATGCATAACCAAGGAAGAAAGCCTAGAGGATATTTAAGGTCTTGGAACCCCAATAACAAGACCAAGGTCAAAGAAGGTGAATGAGGTTCTAATTAAAGTAATAGACTAAATTAATAAGAAATTTGGGTGTAACTGTAAAAATTTCAATTGGGCCAAATTTAGAGAACTTTTTAGGAGTTGCCATTGCAAACCCTTGTTTTTCTTATGGCAGATTTTGATTATTATTTTGTGAGGCTTTTCTCTCTAGAGTTCTTGAAAGAATTCATCTTGAACTTATCAAGGCTGTTAATCCTTATTGCATTCTTTTTGGCTTATCAATCCCTAGATTGTGGCGGCGTTTTGTTCTTTGTTTCATTGTTGAATAATATTCTTGAGTTTCTTTTACATCAAACCCTAATACTCTAATTCTATCAATTTTTGTGTTCAGTAGCATGCGTTCATATCTCGAGTTCCACATGATGGTTTTCAGCGACTTAAAAGCCTAATTCGCGTTTCAGAACGTCATCTTTAACCTCGTTTTGGAATTGCCCGATTTAGAGTTTTGCAACGCCATTTATCGTGTTCTCCAGCTATACACGATTCTTGACCCAAATCTATAAGTTTCCGACCTAAAACGATCCTTAAAGTAAACCATGACTAACAAGATCATATCATTTGGTACCACAACTTGTCTCTAGGTTTGGAATTGAGGAAAATTTTGTTTATGCATTTTTTTCTCTTGTGAAACCTAAATTGTTGGTTGTGTTGTTTTGTTGAATTGTTGTTCTTAGTTAATTGGTGTGTTACTGCTACTTGAAAAAAAAATACAAAAAAAGAAATACAAAAAAGAAAAAAGAATACAAAAAGAAAAAAATAGTATTGTTAATAGTAGTGCACACTACATGTTTGACAACATTCCTTAGATTAATTTTCCAATCACATTACTACTTCTTTGTGTTACTCTAAATTCTTCATACTGATTTTTGGTTCAAAATATTAAAGTTCTTGTTGATTCAATTTAGAACTTGAAGAGAGAAATTTAGTGGAAAAAGGCAAGAGAGATTCATTATATCAAAAAAGCCAAATTGAGTGAAACACGAGTTACAAATTCGAGAGTGTAAACACGTGAGCTGTGTGGTGAGGTCCTTTATTTTTTTCACTTTACTTGTTTTCTTTTGTTTGTTTAAAGTATGGCAGGAATAAGTGGTGATGATAGTCCTCCTCCAAGAATAAACAACAGATTGTTAGTGGATGCTATAACGGCTCAAATGCAAAGAATGTTGAGGGAACATACTGAAGATTTACATGCTAGAATTGAACAGTTAAAAAATCAAGAAAATCATGGTGATGACGGAGGTAGGAGGAGGAGAAGAGAAACTGAAGGTGGTGGTAGAGGATACAGAATAGAGGGAGTGAAGCTTAAAATACCATCGTTTCAAGGAAAAAAATGATTTGGAGGCTTACCTTGAGTGGGAGATGAAAATTGAACAACTCTTTTGATGCAATAATTACACGGCAGAGAAAAAGGTAAGGGTGGCAGCCATGGAATTTGTTGATTATGCACTCATTTGGTGGGACCAATTACAAAAAAGAAAGAGTGAGGTGTGAAGAACCAATGGTGGATACTTGGGTGGAAATGAAGAGGTTAATGTGGAAGAGATTTGTTCCTTCTTACTATCATAGAGACCTTCACTATAAGCTTCAAAGGCTCACACAAGGTAGCTAAAGTGTGGATAATTATTATAAGGAGATAGAGGTGTGCTTAATTAGAGCAAATATTAGTGAAGATAGGGAATCTTTTATGGCACGTTTACTACAGGGGCTGAATAGTGATATAAGTGATGTTGTAGAATTATAAAATTATGTGGAGTTGGAGGACTTAGTGCATTAAGCTACTAAGGTAGAAGAACAACTGAAAAGAAAAGGTGTTAGAAAGAATTCTTCTAACTTTAACTCCTATAGTTGGAAGGATAGAAATAAGAAGGACGGAAGTACTTCATCAAACACATCCACGGTTGCACCTCAGATAATTCAAAATAAATCCAATGATGCTTATAAGAAAACAAAAAGTAGTGAAATTAAATGTTTCAAATGTTTGGGAAGAGGTCACATAGCTTCTGAATGTCCAACTAAGAAGACCATGTTGCTTAAGGAGAATGGAGATATTTCTAGCGGGTCATCTTCTGAATCTGCTACATCTAGTGATGAAGAGAATGAGGATGAAGCTGCTGAGGGTGGAGACTTGTTTATGGTTAGAAGAATGTTGGGCAGCCAATCAAGAGACTTGGATGAAACACAAAGGAATAATATTTTTCATACTCGACGTCTGATCCAAGGTAAGTTATGTTCTTTAATTATAGATGGAGGAAGATGTCAATGTTGCAAGTGCAAGAATGGTAGCAAAAATGAACCTAGTGACTAAACCCCATCCAAAACCATACAAACTTTAATGGCTTAGTGAGGAAAGTGTGCTAATTGTGAGTGAGCAAGTGGAAGTGAATTTTTCTATTAGGAAGTATGAGGATACAATTATATGTGATGTAGTTCCGATGGAGGCTTGTCATTTACTTCATGGAAGGCCATGGCAGTATGATAAGAAAAGTAACCATGATGGTTATACAAATAAGTTCTCTTTTATACATAAAGAACACAAAATTACTCTTGCTCCTTTGTCTCCAAGAGAGGTTGTTGAGGATGATCAAAATGAGAGAGAAAAGAAAAAAAAATAGAGAAAAGAAAAAGAAAGTGAAAAGAAAGAGAGAAAAGAAAAAAAGAGTCAAAAGAAAGAGGGAAAAGAAAAAGAGAATGAAAAGAAAGAGAGAAAAATACAAAATTTGTTCATAAAAGAAAAAGAGATTAAAAAGGCTATGCAATTAAAAAAACCAATGCTATTGGTTTTAAGCAAGGAGAGTGACTTAACGGTTGCAGATCTTACCAATTCTTTTCCTAGTGATGTTGTTTCTTTGCTGTAGGATTTTGAAGATGTAATTCCCAAAGAGGTTCCTCAAGGCCTACCACCTATAAGAGGTATAGAATATCAAATTGATCTCATTCCAGGTGTTTCATTGCCCAATATGCCAGCATATAGAGCTAAACCCCAAGAGACCCAAGAAATCCAAAGGCAAGTTAAAGACTTCATGCAAAAGGGATGGGTGCAAGAGAGCTTAAGTCCATGTGCAGTCCCCGTTATTGTTGTACCTAGATTAGATGATTTTGTTGGATGAATTGCATGGTGCTTGTGTGTTTTCAAAAATTGATCTTAAAAGTGGATATCATCAAATTAGGATTAGAGAAGGAGATGAATGGAAAACAACCTTTAAAACAAAATATGACTTGTATGAATGGTTAGTCATGCCTTTTGGACTAACAAATGCGCCTAGCACTTTCACGAGGTTGATGAACCATGTGTTAAGGGAGTTTTTAGGGAAATTTGTTGTGGTTTACTTTGATGACATTTTGACTTAATGCAAATCTTACGATGATCATCTTTTGCATTTGAGAAGTGTGTTGGAATCTCTTAGAGGTGAGAAATTATATGCAACCATGGAAAAATGTGTTCTAACAAATACACAATGGTCAGAGGTAGTCTTCATGATCCTTGGTCATACACAACAGACTCAAACATTTTTTACCACTGTCTTAGAGCTTGCTTCAAATCGTATAGACTATTTCTTAGTCTACACACATAGTCTTCCTTGCCTTCAACAAGAAAACCATCAGGTTTCTTCACGTACATTTCTTCCTCCAAATCACCACGAAAGAAAATCGTTTTTACATTCATTTGCTCTAAATTTCTAGATAGAGAATCCCTTTTGAAGGATACTCTAGTCTGTTTACCAATCATGCAGTGAGAACATTTCTCCAAATCTACATTCTTCAATTCTGGAAGCACATCCTTTCTAGCTAAGCAATTTAACCTTTTTTCACTAATATGGCTAAGCCTTCGGTGCCACAAAGATGATTCCATATCCACAACATTCACACTGTCTTTAGAAACCAAAGCTTTTGTTCAATACAGTTTACTAATTTTCTCCCCTCTAGCCACAACCAAGTTACCTTTACTGGGTTTCCACTTTTCAGTAGTAAAATGATTATCAACTCCAATTTCATCAAGCACATGCACCGAGATCAAATTGAGGCGAACATATAGAGCAAGTTTGACTCCTTTAAGCAACAATTGCATTCTCATGTTGGTTTGGAAGCATACATCACCAACACCAATTATCTTAGATACACCGTCATTACCAATATTCAAAACTCCAAAGTCACCTGATGTCTAAGATGTGAAGAACTCTTTCCTCGGTGTAACATGTAGTGTAGCACCACTATCAATTATCCACATGCTATCATCAGATACAAGATTAATTGACTCATAGTCACAGAGAATAACAAGATCATAACTAGTAGCAATAGTAACATGGTCATCATCACTATCATCTTCACGACCCCTTTGTTTATGCTTACCCTTCTTGCCTTTGTTCTCCTTTTTCCATAGAAAACAATTCTTCTGTATGTGCCCTATTCTATGACAATAATGACACTCCATATTTTTTTTTACCTAGACTTGGACTTGCTTCTGCTATTTTCTCTACCACCCTTGGGTTCTTTTTTATAACTTCTCCCCCGATTTTTAGTGACAAGAATATTAGATTGAGATGAAGAACCTTGTGCATTCTTTCTCATCTCCTCATTCAAAACATCACCCTTAGTCGTTTCTAGAGAAACAACACCATTAGAAACTGAACTTGTTATAGAAACCCCGAATGTCTCCCAAGACTCTAGTAAAGATAACAGTAAAAATAGTCCTAATAGCTCATCATCAAACTTGATACCCATTCCAAACATTTGATCAAGTAGCCCCTGAAATTCACTTAAGTGGCCCGAAATAGACGTTTCCTCCTTATACTTCAAACTTATGAAACTATTCAGTAAGAATAATTTATTATTCCCTAATTTAGAGGCAAACAAAGTCTATATCTTATCCCTCATAGTTATTGCATCCGGGTCATTAACAATATGATTATAAACATTGTCTTCTACATATTTTCCAACAAAACCACACACCTATTGATGTTCAAAATCCCATTCTTCCGTATATTTATCGTCTGACATTTTAGAAAAAATAGGAAGATGCATTTTCTTCACAAATAACAAATCTTTCATCTTGCCCTTCCACAAATGGTAATTAGTACCGATCAAGCATACCATCTTTGTATTCCTATTTGACACTATCCTTCAAGCAAGTCAAATAGCCTTTCAACCAAGAGCTCTGATACCACTCTTATGGGAATAAACACAAAAACACAATAACAAGTAATACGCAGCGGATATAAAATTTCCCTTAACTTGCAAGAACCCATGAAGAGCAAAAACAAATATGTGGCAGCAAATTAATCAAAATAAAATAGCGTAATAAACACCAATATTTTAACATGGAAAACCCCTCAATGCAAGGTAAAAACCACGGGCCCTCCAGATCAAAGAAATAGCTCCCCTATAGTCAAATAAGGGTACAAGAGAGTCTTAAAATGATGCACAATTGTGCCTACAACCAGCCAAAACAACAAAGCAGTAAAGTCTATAAATGAAAAGCAAGATGAAGAAAAACACTCAAAAACCTTTCGTCGGCGAGCATGAGTTCTCCCCATCCAGGTTTCGTTTCTCTGATCGGACCATTGAAAATGAAGACCCTGAATGTTTCGAACCTGTTGTCCAAAAATCATCCGGATCCAACGGTTAAGGAATGAACAATTGATGTTTTTCTGAGACTAATTTAACAAAATCGGGAATAAAGTTACTTTTCTCTTTTCTCTTTTATTGGTTGTCTTTCCTATCAAAATAGTCTCTCTCTTATAACCTTAATTATACCACTCTTCACTTAAATAAGTGAGACACATGGATTACAATATTTGGGCCTTTCTCTACATAGGATGGGAGCGCAATACCCAACACATATTATGTTATGGAGTGATTAGTTTTGGTTCAAAAATATTAGCTTGGCAAATTGGCATGATCAAATGGTTTTCTTTATTCATTTCTTTATTCGATTATATATATTTTTTATTGTGATATATGGTTTTAGGAGCTGATTTATCAAATCTGAAATATTTTTAAGAAGCAAATGTCGTAAGATAAAGAATAATGATAGAGTTTCAAATATAGAATTGAAAAACATGGAAGGAGAGATTTTAGAGAAAGTGTTAGGATAAATTTAATTTAAGAATGTTGACTTTGTGTATCTATCAAGTTTCATCACGTAAAATATTGGCATTAGTTTGAGGAAGTGATTATGAAAAGTCAACTATTATATCACTTTTACAAAAAATTTATGATCTAATTACTAGAGAAATAATTGTTGATGAAATTTCTATTCATAAGCTTCTAATGCTCGTAATTTCATTTCAATATTGCCAAAAGAATATGATATTGATATTATAGCTATAATTAAAATGCTAGGAATGGAAGTAGTTAGTAAATTATATTTTATTGTAAGTTTCAATGAAAATAGTTAGTAAAAATAAATTAAAAATTTAAATTTAATTTACTTGTATTAAAAATTTAAAATTACAACTAATAATAAGATAAAATAAATTCAATTTTATACGTAATAATATTTATTTATTTATTTATATTTATCTAATTTTTAGTAATAATCATTATAGTAGGTAGAAATCAAAAACATGTAGTGATTGTCCCCAAAATATATAGTGACAGTCTTCAAAATATAGTCCTCAAAATATAGCAAGACATTCTCTTAAAGTTGACGGTGGATCAATGTGTCGCTGAAAGTATTTCTCAGTTTTATTTATAGTTTTTGACATTTACTGTTAAACTTTGTGTGTCACTAGTAATCAATTTCCTTGTAGTGTTAATAACTCAAATATTGAAATAAACTCATATTTCTATCTTCAACAATAATAACAACATCAATAAATCAATATTTTAAGATTTAGGTTAGAGATTTGATTTGAAGATCAATAGAGGCAAAAGAAAGATATTGTCTTGGTGATTTGAGGATCAAATCTTAAATTGTTAATTCTTTATTTGATGAATTTGAAATTGTTGTTGTTGAAAATGAAGATACGAGTTTATTTAAAAATATGAGTTATAAATTTGATGAATAAATTAATTTTATTAAAATTGATAATACATTTTATAGATTTTGTTTGAAGATATACTGGTGAATATTCTAAGTTTATTTAAAAATAGGACATATATAATTAAATTGATAATGAATTGACATGTTAAGATATATATAATTAAATCGTTATTTAAAATTATATAGATGATTAATTTATTAAAAAGATAATTAAATTATCAACTAAAATTAAATAAAAAATCGTGAGAGGGGTATTTTGCCTACCTTTAATTAATATCAACATTTTGTGAAACCAAATTTTCAAAACATTAAACTGTATATTGAATATTCTAGAATTTCTCTAATAATTCTTGCGGACTACGCAATTAATTATTCTATGTCTAGAATGCTTTGTTGAACCTTGAAATTTAGTCAAGATATTCTGCTTATATCTCCCAGTCAATTTTTGTGGACTGCAAACAAGTAAAGTGATGCCCTGTAGTGATTTATTTTCTTCGGTTACGTGTTTCGTAACTACTCCAAATATAATTAAATTAAACAAGTTGATGAAGAAAAGCACTAATAGAGAAAAAGCATAAGTAAAAACGTGAAAGTTTTGTCTATGAAAAATATTGTGAGACCGCACTTAATTTAAAAAGCATAATTTAAAATCATTTGATTCCCTTATCAAAAAGTGTTTTTTAGTTTTTCAAAATAAAAAGTTTAAAAACTTGATTTTTATACTCTAATTTTACAAAAGTGTTTTTTAAAATTGTTTTCTATTTGTTGGTATTAAAAACTGAAGAAGTAAAACAGTTGACAAATGTTTTGCTTTCCAGTTTTGTATTTTAATTTTGGAATGAGAAAATTGAAAAGATACCAAAAAGAGGCCATTTTCATTAATTGCATAAGCGAAATATTGGACAACTTCAAATAAGACACTTGACGAATTATGGTTGTTTTAAGTCAGAACACGTTTTCATACTCTTGTTGCAAGATCTATTAGTTGGTATCACACTATTACTTCCACTATTACTTTATTTTATCATATTTTAATTTAATTCAATATATTATGCTTTCTTTACATTTAAATTATTGTTTCACCATAAAACTATTTAAATTATTGTACTATTATTTTCATTTAAAATAATTTTAATGTAACATTCAATAAACATGTATTGTTATTATTATTTATTTATTTTATTGTTCTATTTACTTTGGATTGAGTCATGATATTCCTATAAATAAATATTAGTGTTGAGTTTTTTTTTTATCAAATTATTAACAAGTGAGTATAAAAAAGTAATTGTCAATAATTAAGAGTGATAATAGGTTAAATTGAGTTTAGAATTTACAAGAATCAAGTGCAGTGGATTAAAAATAATCAAAATTTATAAGTGTGGCCTGATCATAAATGCAAAGTGGAAGAAAATATTTTGAGAATAATACACATAATATCTTTTTTTGAAAACATAACATACATAGTATTAAATAGAACGTACAATTGAAGAAGAAGAAAAATTAAAATCAAAGACTTAATTGTTGTTTTGCCTCACCTATTTTAAAATTTGACAATTTTGATCATTTTGTTAATTTTTTTTAACTAAAAATAGTGATTTAATATATTTTTTGTTTTACATTTAGTGAGGGTTTTTGGTTTTGAATATCATTCATCCTAGTATTTTAATGATTTCTTGAGTTTAATTTAGGGGTTTTTTTCTTCTAAAACTTGAGAGTGAAAGAAATTGTTGATTTTAGCATGTAGGAAATGTTTATGAAATTGCACTAAACATGATAATCATGCATTCTGCATATGTGATGTTTATGATGTTATATAGTAATTGATGTTTGTGATGTGTTAAGAATTTAAGGAATATAGTGAATTTGACGGGTGAAATACGGGCTAAATGTGTTTATATGTTTTTGAAGAATATCCTTTTACTTCTAATGCTTATTTTAGTTGACTTTGATTTCCTACTCTTTATATTGCCTCTGAATCTACTTCTATTTTTGATATTGCCTGCTCCTGCATAAGTTTTGTTTTGATTATGTCTGCTTCTAATTATATTGATGTTCTAATTCTATTTTTTTTTCTTCTAATTTTGATTTATGTTTTATGTTTCTAATCATTTTTCCTCTAATTGTATTTTATCTTTCTAGAAAATTTCCCTTTATTAGCTGTTTTATGATTCCTTGTATTTTGCCTCGAGTAAATTACTTTTGTTTTGCCTCTGGTCAAATGCTTCAAAATTTCCTCTAATAATACTCTTCTACTTTACATTTGATTTTTCTTCTTCTACTTGGCTTCTAATTTTCTCCTTCCACTTTGCCTCGACAGTTTCCCTTATATCTTTCTCATGAGAATGCTCTCTCTGATCCATGTTTGCTTGATCATGCTGCCTCTGATCATGATGCCTTTGATCCAAGTATCCTCTTGTCATGCTACCTTTGATCCATGTCCGCCTTATCTTGATGGCTTTGATTCAATTTCCTCTAATCATGTTGCTTGTGATCCACGTATCCTCTGGCCATTCTGTCTCTTATCATGTATCCTTTGACTCTACCTCTGGTCATGTATCCTCTAACTCCACCTCTGGTCGCGTATCCTCTAACCCATGCGCCTTGCTCATGTTGCCCCTGGCTTGAGCTTGCCTCTAATCTGTTACCCCACAATGCACTACCTCTGGTCAGAAATGCTGCTTTTGGTGAAGAGGTCTTCTAATGAAGGTGCATTGTTTTGTTGTTGTTGCTACCTAGGTTGCTGTTGTGCAAATGAATTCCCCTATCTCAGGTTGGGATGGTTTCTCCAACCAGGATTTAACCTCTTAGATGACATATCATAGTTGGCTTGAGGATTGTATATATTTTCTGCATATGCTTGAGGATCATTAGCAATTGGATCTTCTTGCAATATAGGACATGAATTTGTAGGATGCTCTGGATAAGTACAAATACCACAGACCACTGCTTGGGTTTTACTTATTGCCAATTTTTATGTAAGCTCATCAAGTCTACCTTCTAAATTCTTGTGTGAAGAAGCTTTAATTTCATTCACACCCCTTGTCAACATTGTTGAATTGCTTCTAGTTGTAAACTACTAAGAATTAAAGGACATGTTCTCAATTAAAGCCTTTGCCGCTACTTGGGTCTAATCTACAAGTGCTCCCCCACTAGTAGCATACAAAATGCTTTTGTCCATAGCTATCAAGCCTTCATAAAAGTATTGGATGAACAATTATTCAGAAATCTGGTGATGAGGACATCTAGACACTAATTTCTTGAATCTCTCCCAATACTCATGTAATGATTCCTTGTCAATATACCTAATTCCACATATTTCTTTTCTGATTGAAGCAGCTCTTAAGGCAAGAAATAATTTTTCTAGAAATAATTTCTTGAGATCATTTAAACTTGTAACAGAACCTGGTTGAAGGTAGTATAACCAGTCCTTGGCAGCATCTAGGAATGAGAATGGGAAGGCTCTCAGCTTAATGTGGTCTTTTGTGACTCCTCGAGGCTTCATGGTAGAACACACAACATGGAATTCCTTCAAGTGTTTGTGGGGATCCTCACATGCAAGACCATTAAACTTTGGAATCAAGTGTATTAAACCAGATTTAAGTTCAAATGGTATAGTAACTTTAGGATATTTGATACACAATGCATTATAATTGACACTAGGTGCAACAAGTTGTCTTAAGGTTCTATTATTTGCATCAACCGTATTTTGTAGCAAGTTGTCACTTTCACTATCTGACTCTAACGTGTAAGCACTAGCAGTTCTATTAAGTCTACGATGTAAATGAAATGTCCTATCTATTTCAGGTTCAAGGGAATGCATATTTACATAACTAGCCCTAGTCATGCATCATCATAACAATGCAATGCAAAATTACAATTCTGAAAATTCCAACAATGTCCCAATCGCTAAAATTGAAGTGAAAAATCGAAAACCCTATCAAATAAAATCCAAAAACTATAAAAAAAAAATACCACAAAAAATTTTTACAAATCAAATAAAGGCAACACAAATTTTTTTGGAATTTTATGAGAATATGAAAAATTCAAAAAAAAGCTCTAAACGAATGAATTTGGGATTTTAAGCGTTGTGTCCCGTAATAAGTGCCTTATAAGGTAGTCCTATTCCTTGATTTTTTTCTTCTGATTTTCTGGCGAAATTTCGGGGCAATCTGATATAGTCGCCTGAAAACGGTAGCAACGTGCCTACCAGCTAGCAACTAGCCTATCTGACCTAGAGAGCAACAAAACACGAAGAAACAATTGTTAGGATGGTTAGTTATACTCTAAAACTGGTTAATATTGTTATCAAAGAGTCTCCGATAACGACACCAATTTGATCTGCAATCGCACACGAGTCAAATACAATTGATAAAATGTAAATAGAGGTAATGACTCGAGTCGTTTTGCAAGGACTTCTGATATATAATAATATTAACCAAATAGAAAGTTGAAATTAGAAAAGGAGCTTTTTTTTTATATTTTTGTTTTAACAGGTGAGTAAAACGATTAATCCACTAATTCGAGTTTCAGACCTATCACATATTCTATCAATGTGTTTAATTTATAATTCTTGATTTTATTGTTATTTGAATACATAATTGATCAAACAAGCATAATTAATCCCATGTGAATTTGGTTTCTTTGACTGGATTAAGCATCACAATAATCAAAATATTACATCTAACGATCAAGCGTCGCAAAATTATAATTCAATTAAATTAGAAATCGAAACCAAATTATGTCAAATGTATTTAATCGATCCTATTGAAATTCAATTTAAGCAATCATAATATCAATATAATCAAATTAAAAGAAATAGAATCATGAAGCGAAATTGACAGTGTAACCTGAATATCAAGGTGTTGATGAAACTTTGAACTCGTGGGTTAATCTTATAAAATTAACATTCCATGAAAATAAAATAAAAAGTGTTTATTTCTTGTAGCAATCTGAATCCTAAAATTTTCTCGAAAAAAAAAAAAAAAAAAGAAAACTCCCAATATATAGTACTCAATTGTTGTGCTTTAGGGTTTAAAAATAAGTGGCCCGCTATTTAAAAATATTATAAAAGTCCACATTATGAAATCTACAATTTAGGCCCAGTAAAATTCGACATTGGACTTTTATTCCAACACAAAACTTGTAGCTCTAATTTTTAGCTTTCCAATGCCTGCTCGAACGCACCAATCCAATATCTAGAGCATAAATTATGACCTACAGAGCAACAAAGGTCAAAATGCAAATAATAAAATTATAATTCAATTTCAACTAAAAGTTTAGAAACAAGCTAAAAAAATTATTCTAAGTTATATAGAGCTTTTAAAATACCAAACTAAAAAGCTAAAAACGTGTGCCAAAATGTTATGATTACACCACTTGTGCTTTTTCTTTCAATCTTTTCTCCAACATAATCAGCATCGCAGTAAGCAACAAGATCAAAATGAGAACCTTTTTTATAACAAAGGCCTAGATCAGTAGTAACAACAAGATATCGAAAAATTCTTTTTACAACAAATAAAAGAGATTCTTTTAGTGCAGGTTGAAATCTAGCACATAATCCTACAACAAATTCAAAGTCAAGTCTAGTGGTAGTTAAATAAAGTAAAGAACCTATCATTCCCCAATGTTCTTCCCATAAATGGATTTTCCATTTTCATCTTTGTCTAGTGAGGATGATGGATGCATAGGAGTAGTCATGATTTTGGCTTTGTTAATTTTATATTTTGATAAAAGATCCTTTATGTATGTTTAAAGATACCATCTTTATGTTGCTTAATTTGTACGCCAAGAAAATACCTCAATTCTCCCATCATACTCATTTCAAATTCACTTTGTATATATTTTGAAAAGCATCACACATTTTCTAATTAGTTGATCCAAATATAATATCGTCAACATACACTTGAACAATAAGTAAATCGTTTTTATCAGTTTTCTTGAACACTGTAATGTCAATTTTTCCTCTAGAGAATCCATTTTTGATTAAAAAAATAACTTAATATTTCATACCATGCTCTTGGTGCTTGTTTTAATCCATATAGAACTTTGGTAACTTTGAAAACATGATTTAGTTTTGATTGATCTTCAAAACCAGGGGGTTGATGTACATAAACTTGTTCATTTTAAAATCCATTTAAAAATGAACTTTTAACATCTATTTGAAAAAGTTTGATAAGTTTATGAGATGCATATGCATGAACGGGATTCTTATAGCTTCTAACCTTGCAACCGGGGAAAAGGTTTCGTCGTAGTCAATACCTTTTTGTTGATTATACCCTTTTTGTCTGAAGAACACACAAACAATCATAAGAGGACCATATCATTACACAAATATTTCATCAAGAAAATATCACATTCAAAGGTCAAAATCACTCAAGGAAAATCAATAGATTTTACTGTAACATCAAATTATCTAAGAAAAATTATCACCACACACGATACATATTAATAACAACAAAACAATTATAATAAATGCAATGTTATGGATGAGCTTAGAATCTACTTCACAATGTGATACTATTCTAACTCTGAAGTACTTGGTTAGGAGGCTTGATACTATGCCATCATCTCGATGGACGGACAATTCAAATTGGCCCTGTCCTCATAGATCCCCTCAACTCAACCCGAGACACATATACGTGTCAATCAAGGTAAACGTGTGTTGGGTGGTAGCTCCCGACATTTGGAGTGCTACCTCCAAGTCATCTAGGAATTCCCCACCCGAATACCTCCAAGGTCTAACAATCTTGCCTTAAGGCTCGACACCAGACCGCCACGATCAGACTCATTAAGTTGTACTTCCCCGGAATCACTAGGCTTATCAGACCCTGCCTATGATGACAAAATAATCTTCACTTCACAATTTCTCAATATTTATTTTATCCCCTCGTTGGCCTATGATACTCTATTAAGAACTGTCATCTCAAACACAAATTGAAATCACAATTATTTCACCAACTATGGGGTTACTTCAAAATTCTCATCACAAATTCACAACATCACTATCATTAATCATATCTCATCACATAAACTCATCACAAATTTATAGCATCACTATCATCAAGCATACATCATCACATAGGCTTGTCACAAATTTATAATTTATTAATTATACATCATCATAATCACATAAACGTATCAACAAAAATTCATTTTTTATTATCACATCACATAAACACGTCTAATCAAACATATACATAAAATTCACTCAACGTATAATATCACAATAGTATCAAATATCACACATTTGATAAAAATAAATCAAACATCACAATAATATCCAATACCACACATTTAACGAAGTTAAATCAATCAACACCTTATAAATATTTCTATTCCATATTTTAATCTCACAATTCCCATATTTTAACATTAAATAATTTTTCGCTCAAAGGACTACTACCAGACATAGCGAGCCCCGAATAAATCGTTGGAAAATACGGTTTTTCCATTCATCTCAAATTATACGGTTTTTCCATTCAAACACTCTCTCACCCCTTACCTTATTTTGATACTTTCACATACGAATACGATTCTACGAGAAAACAACCTTTGTTCATTGACTCTTTGTCCTTCAATCGATCTAACTCGACAGTTTATGGGTAAATAATAAAAATAAATTATGAGAAGATACTATTAAAACTAATTTTAAATTCGGTCAAGGAAAATTAACATAAATCAGAAAACCAATCAGTGGACAATATAGCCACTTTTCACATGATCGTTTTGGCGTTGGTTTCACTCAAATCGGACTTACTGTAAAGGAGAATGGTGCAAAATAACGAATTCTATAAACGAAGAAGTCGGGTATTTTAGAGAGAAATTGGAGTTGTTCAAAATCTGGAAAATTATGTTTAATTGACAAGTTAAATGAATGAAATAACATACTCAATTTTGGGCGAAAATGGAGAAAGTTTTCTTGAACAATTATCGATCACCATTGTTAAACAATAGAGTTATTGTTGTGTTTCCTCTTTGGTTTTATGGTTGTCCTTCCAACTGCCTTCCCTTTTTTGTTTGTTTTATTTTATTAACAATTAGGGTTCATACATGAATCAAACCCATTGGTCTCCTTTTAGGTTTTAGGTTTTACTAGTTTTATTTTTTTTAAAACACAATTTCATTAATAAAACATTATTACTATTTCAAAACTAATAATTTATAAATAAAATTAATTAATCTTTTAAAATACATTAATAACCAAAAATCTCATATTTAAAATAATCTCTATAATAATATTTATTTTTTTTGAAATACTCAAATTAAAATATTACCATCATTAGAGAATAGTCCAAATTATAAAATAAATAAATATAACATCAACACTTAATAAATATATAAAATTACAATGTCATAACAAGTATATAAAAATAAAGTAAATCAAACACAATATCACTACTATCTCAAGATAATTATTTATAAAAAAATAAGTAAAAATTGAAAATAGTTATAAATAATTGAAATATAACTTCATGCATACTTAACATAAGTCAAGTGCATCTAAAAGTATTACATTAATTGGATACACGTATATACACGTAAAATCGTATAAAATATTTTTCTTTAAAATATATATTACACTAAAATACTATTATCTTTTAAAAGTATATAAAATAATAAAATATAATATTTATTATTTATATCGCTCATGTAATCTAAGATTTTAAAAAACTAACACATCATAGAAATCACCTATATAACAAAAATTAGTCAGAAAATTTAATATCTTATATTCTAAAATAATTTTAATATTAAATTAATTATTTAAAATCGTACATAATTAATAAAATAGTTTAATATAAAAATTAGGATGCTGCAGGTAAGGATCCCCACAAACACTTGAAGGAATTTCATATTGTGTGTTCTACCAAGAAGCCTTAAAGAGTCACAGAAGACCACATTAAGCTGAGAGCCTTCCCATTTTCACTCCAAGATGCTGCCAAGGACTGGTTATACTACCTTCAACTAGATTTTGTTACAAGTTGGAATGATCTCAAGATATTGTTTCTAGAAAAATTCTTCCCTACCTCAAGAGTTGCGTCTATTAGAAAAGAAATATGTGGCATCAGACAGATTGACAAGGAATCATTACATGAGTATTGGGAGAGATTCAAGAAATTAGTGTCATGCTGTCCTCATCACCAGATTTATGAACAATTTCTCATTCAATATTTTTATGAAGGCTTGCTATCTTGGGATAGAAGCATTTTGGATGTTGCTAGTGGGGGAGCACTTGTCGATAAGACCGCAGAAGCGACAAGGGCTTTGATTGAGAACATGTCCATTAATTCTCAGAAGTTTACAACTAGAAGCAATTCAATAGTGTTGACAAATGGTGTGAATGAAATTCAAGCTTCTTCCCACAAGAATTTAGAAGGAAAACTTAATGAGCTTACATCTTTTGTAAAAAAATTGGCAATAGGTAAAACCCAAGCAGTTGTTTGTGGTATTTGCACTTCTCCAGAGCATCCATCAGATTCATGTCCTACATTGTAAGAAGATCCAATTGTTGATGCTCCTCAAGCATATGCAGTAAATATATACAATTCTCAAGCCAACTATGATCTATCATCTAACGGGTACAATCCTGGTTGGAGAACCATCTCTACTTGATATGGGGGAATTCATCTACACAACATCAACCTAGGCATCAACAACAAAATACTCCTTAACAGCAAAACAACGCACCTTCATTAGAGGACCTCGTTAAACAGATGGCTGTCATGAATCACCAATTTCAACAAAGAACAGATTCCACCTTTCAAAATTTGGAAACAAAGATTGGTCAGCTAGCAACTTCAATCAATCAATTGTAGACTCAAGGGTCAAACCAATTGCCTGCACAATTAGTAGTAAATCCAAATGCTCCCAATTTCAGTTAAATTACATTGTGGTCTAGGAAAGGTATTGAAATAGCAAAGGTACCTGAAACTGTAGTGAAAAATAACAAAGTTTTTTAGGATACTTCGATATCTGAAACTATTGATGTCGAGCAAAATACACCACTCCCTTTTCCTCAAAGGGCAATGAAGACTAAGAAAATGGACGAGGCAAATAGGGACAATGAGATCCTGGATACATTTTGGAAGGTGGAAGTGAACATTCCCCTTCTTGAAGCAATCAAACATATTCCAAGGTATGCAAAATTTCTAAAAGATTTGTGCACAAACAAGATGAGGTTAAAAGGTAATGAAAGAGTAAAAATGGGGCGAAATGTTTCAGCCCTCATTCAGCCCATGCCTCAGAAATGCAAAGATCCAAGAACTTTTTCCATTCCATGCACCATAGACAATAATCATTTTGAAAAAGCTATGTTAGATTTAGGAGCTTCCACTAATGTAATGCCTACATCTATTTTAACTCTCTTGCTCTTAGACCTTTACAAAGTACAGGTGTTACCATTCAATTGGCGAACAGGAGCAATACTCGTCCCACTGGACTTGTGGAGGATGTACTTGTTCGAGTTAATGAATTAATATTTCCTGCAGGTTTTTACATTCTGGACATCGATGGAGAGAATAAGTCCAATAGGGCGCATATCATCATAGGCAGATCATTCTTGAAAACTGCTAGAACAAAAAATTGATGTGCATGATGGAACTCTATCCATGGAATTTGGTTATAGCATTGTAAAATTTAACATCTTTGATGCTATGAAAGAGAATTCTATTTTTCAATTTGAATTGCTTGCTGATTTGGTTGATAACACTTACCCCAATATGTTTGCCACTGATTTTCCTTCATTGTCTAGTTTTGATGATACTTATACTTGTGAATTATGTACATATACTCAATTGTGCTCTGTGTGTGTTGAGATTGAAGCTATCTTACAAGTTGATCATTGTACTGATATTGATATTTCTACTAATATAATCGATTTTGCAGACTTAGCTTTGGCCACTGGTGTTGTACCTTCCATTGAATAACCGCCGACTACAGAGCTTAAACCTCTTCCTAAAAATTTGAAATATGCTTATTTAGAAGGGAGTGGCAAGTTACATGTGATTATTTCAACCAAACTTGAGGATGAACAGAAAGAGAAGTTGTTGCAGATTTTGAGAAAACACAAGAAGGCAATCAGATGGACCTTGGCTAATATTCTTGGTATTAGCCCATCCATGTGTATGCATAGGATACTACTAGAGGACGGGGTAAAATTAGTCAGGCAGCCCCAAAGGCAACTTAACCCATTAATTTTGGATGTTGTAAAAAAAGAAGTGACCAAGCTCTTGCAAGCAGTCATTATATACCCCTTCTATGATAGTCAATGGGTGAGTCCAGTGCAGGTAGTCCCAAAGAAAACTGAATTGGCAGTGGTTAAAAATATAAATAATGAACTTATCTCCACACGAGTACAGAACAGTTGGAGGGTATTCATCGATTACAATAGACTAAACCAGGCAACTAGAAAATATCATTTTCCTTTACCATTCATTGATCAAATGCTTGAATGGTTGGCTAGTTTTTACAGGTGATTTATCAAGGATTTCAACAAGATATCTCTTTCATTGTCGAATTTGCTGCAAAAAGATGTTTGTTTCACCTTCAATGATAAATGCCAGAAGGAGTTTGATTTCTTAAACGCAGCACTAACCTCTACTCCCATAAAGGCGTTTGATTTCATAAAGGAAACACTAACCTCAAAAGTGATCAAGGCACTCATTTTTGCAACCGCACCATGGACGCTTTGCTTCGGAAGTATGGGGTTATGCATAGAGTTTCTACACCTTATCATTCCCAGACTAATGGGCAAGCTGAAGTCTCAAATAGGGAAATCAAACATATCTTAGAAAAGATTGTGCAGCCAAACAGGAAAGATTAGAGCCACCGACTTGAAGAAGCTCTTTGGGCTCATAGAACAACCTACAAAACACCAATAGGAATGTCCCCTTATTGACTTGTGTTTGGTAAGGCATGCCACCTCCCAGTAGAATAGAGCATCGTGCTTATTGGGCGGTCAAGAATTGTAACCTTGAGATGGAGAAAGTATGTTTGGAAAGAAAGCTTATTAAAACAACTTGAAGAGCTTAGACTTGAAGCTTACGAGAACTCTCGCATCTATAAGGAGAAAACTAAGTACTTTTATGATAAGATGATTTCTAGGAAGAAATTTTCCATTGGCCAAAAAATTTCATTGTTCAACTCCCGCTAAAAATTATGGCTGGGAAACTTCGATCGAAGTGAATTGGCCCTTTTGTTGGTTCTAACATTTTTCCTCATGGTATAGTGGAAATAAAAAGTGAAAACACCGAAAAAAATATTCAAATTAAATGGACAACGCCTCAAGCTATTCCATGAGAGCTTTGTGCTTAAAGATTCTACCACAGAATAACTTTCCTTAGAAAAGCCCACCTACGTTGAAGTTTAAACAGAAGCTCCCTTTCCTTACTCTTATTTTATACTTGTTACTTTCATTGACTACAATGTGTAATTTAAGTGTGGGGTATTATTTAGTATTCTATTTGTTATGATTTTATTTATTATATTTCTAAAAAAAAAAATGGACATTACATTGCATGATTTTCATCCGATTTTATGGTTGTAAATGTTGAGAGTTTGTTTGGACTGACATGATTGGATAGTATTTTTGCACTCTTGGTAAAATAAATTAGATTAAAATGCTAAATTATATATTGTTCGTTTGTGATAAGTGATTAAGCTTAGTGAGAGTTTTTAGCCTTATTATGAATGGAATACATTGTTCTTTTTTTCTCTGGTGTGCTATCTCACTCATGAATTCTAGTTATGCCATAACTTGACTTGACTCTTGTCCGCATGCATATATTGAAATGATCTATGCATTTGTTTCTAATTAAGCTACAAGCCAAATAAGCCTACCCTACAATTATCCATTTGTTTAAGCCCCTTTGAGCCTAATTACCCAATTTTTTTGTTATATAGCTCATTACAAGCCTTAAAGTGAAAAACAATGAACTTCCTCAATCTTGGGGGATAAATGAGTCTTTCCTTACATAAGTGTAGGGGTGCTAAACTTGTTTGTTCAAATTTGAGGGCGATGAAAAAAAATAAAGAAGAAAGAAAAAAAAATTATATATATATATCTGTGTGTGTGTGTGTGTGTGAGGAAAGATGGTTGTGTTATGAACAAAGAGAGTATGAAAATAAAAGTTAATGATGTTTTGTTGAGTTAGTTCTTAATGTTGTTTTTCTCTTTTAATCATTACTCCTTTATCCTCTTTGATTTTCAGCCCAAGTCTCCTTAGGATTATCTCACCCTTACCTTGGCCACGTTACAATCTAAATAAAGAACTTTTGATCATTATCTGCATGTGTTTCAAATATAGATTATAGAGGCTTGTCATGCCTATGGTAGTGCTAGCTTTCATGATGTGTTTTGAGTGTAAACAGTAGCCCAAACACTTTGAGAGAATTTTATATCACGGGAGGACTCTATCACTTATGATGCAATCTTTAGTTAACCTGTCCTCTTCTTTACCTTGGTTGTGATAACAAAACTATTAATAATAGCCTTAAGCTAGAAATATTTTTCTCTCTCACCAGTTTGCATTCATAAGAATATTTGGAATCACATGGATTGTTTTGCTTGGAGTGTAAAAGTTTAAGTGTGGGGGAATTTGATCATAGCATTTGGGCACATGTTATTAGCTTTTTAGTTTGGTATTTTAAAATCTCTTTATAGCTTAGATTAATATTTTTAGCTTGTTTCTAAACTTTGGGTCAAATTTGAATCATAATTTTATTATTTGTATTTTGACTCTTTCTCACTCTATAGGTCATAACTTGAGCGCTAGATATCGTATTGGTGCGTATGAGCAAGCGTTGGAAAGATAAAAATAGGAGCTACAACCTTTGTGTTATAAGAAAAGACTAATTGCGAATTTTACTAGGCATAAATTTCAAATTTCGTAATCTGGATTTTATAATAATTTTAATTAGCGGGACACTTATTTTAAAACCCTAAACTCTAAATGTAACACCCCGACCATTCTCGTTACCGGTTGTGCTACGTCACGACCTTCTCGCCCCCCCCCCCCCCC
>JBBPBS010000451.1:83365-129401 GCA_037974835.1 Cicer judaicum
CCCCCCCCCTTTCCCTCCATTGGAAATCTGGCGAGTTTTTGCCTTCTGTGGGAGTTGAGCCCGTTAGCTAAAAGGCGCTTCGCAGTATTGAGATATGAAAATATCACATATCGTCAAGAATAGTCAAATTGGATGTAGTTTCTAGACAACCAATCCATTATAGAACTTCTCTCAGATGTTTTAGAGGCATACAAATTAAATCGACCTTAAAATTCATTTTAAACATAGTCGGTGGACATTTCAAGCATGCTGTAAGACCCATAATTTTAAAGTATACTTTATGTATTTTAGGGTATTTTTGGTATTGAACTCGGAGGCTTTTTAGCCAAAGTTATTAATATTTTAGAGTTTATATGATCAAAAAGATATTTGGATGCCCGATTAGAATTACTCGTCGATAAATAAATTAATTAAATTAACTGCGGTGAATCTTTTACGAAGAATTTAATGCGTTATGAGTGAAATGGTAATTTAACAAATATCTAGATATTTTGAGATATTTGTTAAAAGTAATTAAAATATATATAAATATATATATATATATATATATTTATATAGATATTTTTTTGGAGGGAAAAGGAAAGGAAAGAGAAAGAGAAGAAAAAGAAAAGGAAAGAGAAAGAAAGGAATGAAAGAGAAAGGAAAGAAAAACCAAAAACTTCTTCTTCTTCCTCTGCCGTGCGTGAACCATTCTCCCTCCTTCCTCCATTTTCGTTTTTCGCAGCTTCCTTTTGTTCAAAAACAGAGACCCAAGGCTTGGTGGGGGATAGGACAAGAGTTTCTCAACTTCACTCTTCCTCTTTGATTTGAAAACAAAAAAAAACGGTATTAGGGATTCAAACCCATACCTTCTAGTTTCATCTAGATCTAAGCTTCATTTCGCGAAGAGATAGAAGGGAAAGTTTCTCACTACCACGCTACGGTGCTAGGGAACCAATTTTGGAAGCGGCGTTGCGAGCGGAAGATTTTACCGGATTTACCGCGGCACTGCAATCGCATGTTAACGCTAACGTGAAGGTAAGGGCTCCATCCAAACTTTTAGTTTGCATTTAGGGACTTATCTGTGGTTGTGTGGAAAAGAATTTGATTAGGGTTGATGTATCGAATCGGGGGAAATTGAATTTAACTCATTTATGTATAATTTTGAGTAAATGAAATGTGATGTATTTGAGTGTTATGATTGTGTTGATTTGTGTTTATCGTACTTGGTGTGTTCATACTTGATGTTTGTTGATTGATGTGATTTGATGTGAAACGTGGTTTGAATTGGATATTATGTTTGAGTTCGTTTGGTATGAAATTTGAAAACCAGTAGAGTTATACGAGTATTAAGAATGAGGAATCTCTTAATGTCTTGTTTACTTAATGTGTGTTTGTGAAAATCTTTTTGAGTTAAAAGAGTATTAAGAATGGGGAATCTCTTAATATCTCTGTTTACTAATTTTTGGAAAATCGTTTAAGTCAAATGAGAATTAAGAATGGGGAATCTCTTAATTTCTTGTTTACTTAATGTTCGTTTTTGAAAATCGTTTAAGTTAACTGGGCGTTAAGAATGGGGAATCTCTTAATTTCTTATTTACTTAATGTTCATTTTTGAAAATCGTTTAAGTTAACTGGGCATTAAGAATGGGGAATCTCTTAATTTCTTGGTTACTTAATGTTTGTTTTGAAAATCGTTTAAGTTAACTGGGCGTTAAGAATAGGGAATCTCTTAATGTATTGGTTACTTAATGTTTGTTTTGAAAATCGTTTAAGTTAACCGGGCGTTAAGAATGGGGAATCTCTTAATGTTTTGGTTACTTAATGTTGTTTTGAAAACCATTTAAGTTAAAAGAATATTAAGAATGGGGAATCTCTTAATATGTCTGTTTGCTTAATGTTTCGCGTGGAAATCATTTAAGTTAAATGAGTATTAAAAATGGGGAATCTTTTATATCTGCATTTACTTAACGATTGTTGTGGATAGAGTCAGTATATGCTCATGCATTTTCATGCTTTTTGTAAATCGTCCAGACTCGTGATAGGTGGCACCTTGATAAATAGTACTTTGGCCTGTGATAGGTGATACATTTATGATTTACATTTTTTGTAAATTGTGCAGACTCGTAATAGGTGGCACCTTGGTAAATAGTACTTTGGCCCGTGATAGGCGGTACATTTACGATTTACAGTTTTTTGTAAATTGTGCAGACCCGTGATAGGTGGCACCTTGGTAAAGAGTACTTTGGCCTGTGATAGGCGGTACATTTACAATTTACGTTCTTTTTAGTAAACCGTGCAGACCCGTGATATGTGGCACCTTGGTAAACAGTACGGGCCCGTGATAGGCAGTACGTTTATGGTTTATGCTTTTTAGTAAATCGTGCAGACCCGTGATAGGTGGCACCTCGGTAATTGGTACTTTGGCCTGCGATAGGCGGTACAATTATGATTTACGGCCCTTCGAGGAGGGTTTTGGTTTGGAATTCCGAGTCCATGCATTTTGGCATATACCCATTGCATTAGGGTGCTTGACACACGAGTCATGTTTGATTCAAGTGCATGATTGGATGTTTGAACTTGAGATGACATTGTGATTGTGATGATTGTACTAAGTGTCTATGATTTGGAACAAATGGTATGTAAGTGAAATTGATTGTAAAACTGTTCTCGAAAACTCATGATGTTGTAGTGATTGTGTTATAATGCTAAGTGTCATGTCTTGGAATTATGTGATAACATGTGGATTGCAATACTATTTCGAAACTCATGATGTTGTAGTAATTGTGTTATAAGTGTTAAGTGTTATGTTTTGGAATTTGGTGATAGCATGTTTGATTGCGAAACTATTTCGAGGCCCAATGTGTCGTGGGGATCACGTTGGAATTGCTAAGTGTTAAGATTTGGGATTATGTATGAATGTGATTGAGTTAGTTTATGTATTTTTAGAAGATTACGCAGGGAAATCGATTGACCAAATCGATTTGGCCATTCAAGAACTCAACCATTTTTCACGAAATCGATTTGCCCAATCGATTGGCTTCAATACAGGAGCTCTGTCTTTCAGGAAATCGATTTGGCCAATCGATTGGATTCATTATAGGGGCTCTGTCCTTCAGGAAATCGATTTGCCCAATTGATTGGATCCAATACAGGGGCTCTGACTTACACAAAATCGATTTTCCCAATCAATTTGGCAATGCAGGGGTTCAGACCTTCATAAATCGATTTGCCCAATCGATTGAAGTGAGTTCAAAGTTCAGTTTCACTAAAATTAATTCCAGGAAATCAATTTGGCAAATCGATTGGCTCAGTGTAAATCGTCATTTTGAGTTAGATAACCGATTGCTCACTTGATGTCTCAATGTTTTGGTCAGTTATGTATTACTTGATGGATTGAGAACTTAATTTTGATTTCATTTACATTTGGCAAGCATTATATGAACTTTTAGCATATGGCAAATCCTGTTAAGATGCATGCTCAGTTGAAAAGGTTATTTATGCATTTTAAGAATTTAAATGTTATATGTTAACTGTTAATTTCGGTTGGTGACCCTTTACAACTATTGTGGAAATCTGGGCTTTGCCCTCAGATGAGAGTCAGGGCGGTCCTACTGGTTCGAACCCTACGGAGGGGAACGTAGATGGGAATGCTTGACTGGAGCTATGTTAGGAGGATTTCACGGGGCGCGTGGAGACCACTCAGGGTGTATAGTTTGTGGTAGAATGATCAGATTAGGTTGACATAGAGGGAACAGATGTCTTCCTTTTGTATTTTGTTTATTTTAAACTGGAAGACTGTACCACTTTTTGATATGTAAATATTCTGGATTCATATTTCGAGAAACTTTTCTGCTGTTTGTAAATTATAATGACTTAATTAGTTATTCAAAGGTGTTTACCTTATTTATTCATCTGTTTTGTTCTAATTCCTTTTGAAAAGAAAATACACCCTCGCTTTGAAAAACGGGGTGTTACATTTGTGGTATTAGAGCTTTAGTCTAGATTTCTTTGGGGGCTGTGGAACCTTTGGTTATGGGTTCTATAAATCTTTCCATAAGCCATTAGGGATTGGCACTCCAACCAACTAAGCTAAAGCTAATGGCCCACAATACCCCATGGAAGGTAGCCCTTATGGTAGCGGCAACAACGACGATGGTTTGGGTAAAAAATAAGAAGTAGTCAACAACACTGATAATTTAGGCAACGCCCTAGGCGACAATAGCAGCAGCCCATACGACAGTGGCAGCGGGCTAGGCGGCAGTGACACCAGTCCAAGCAGTAGTCGCAGAGGCCCAGGTGGCCATAATGGTTTATCTAACAATGGTATTTCCAACTTTTTTAGCCATGAGGGAACTTTTAATGCCCTCAAGGGGAAATCTAGAAACTCAATTGAAAAAATCAAGTTGAATGGTCCCAAACCACAAGATTGATTTTAGACGGTAAGGGAATATATGGTTTCCTAACAGGAGAGGTGCAAATGCCTTCCACAACTGATCTAAATTACAGGTTTTGAAAATCTGAGAACTATGTTGTTATTGCTTGGCTGCTTAGTAATATGGAATCAATAATCAGAAAACCTTTTATATTTTTGCCTACTACGAAGAAAGTTTGGGAGGCTGTCAAAGAAACATATTATGATGTTCATAATGCTTCTCAAATTTTTGATCTCGAATCACGATTGTGGCATGCCAAACAAGAAGATAGAGATGTCACTACCTATTATAATTAGTTGATGACACTAAGGCGAGAATTGGATCTCTGCTGTGATGATAATTGGAAGTGTTGTGAGGATAATGTTTTGTTTCTTAAGAGACAGGAGAACGACCGTGTATTCATGTTCTTGGTTGGGCTTAATAAGAAACTTGATGAAGTCTGATGCAGAATATTGGGAAATATCCCATTGCCATCACTTTGGGAATCGATCTCAAAAGTTAGAAGAGAAGAGACGAGACAAGGTGTTATGATGGGTAAGTCACCTTCTGTTGGAGAAGTTGAAAGCACTGCCCTAGTCACTAAGAATGAAGACGGGAAGAGCGCTGGCAAGAAATTGTGGTGCGAACATTGCAAACATCCATTGCACACACGTGATACATGTTTGAAGCTCCATGGAAAAGCTCTAAATTGGAAGAAAAAAGAAAGAAACGAAGGTCATAAAATATGCACTCTAAGCCATACTTGGATTATCGATTCTGGTGCTCTGATCATATGACTGGGGAGTCGAGTCTGTTTTCTTCTTATAGTCTTTGTACAGGTAACCACAAAATTAAAATTATAGATGGCTCTCTTTCAGCCATTCCCGGGAAAAGTTATGTTATTCTATCACCTATGTTAACCTTAAAAGATGTCTTACATGTTCGTCATTTATCATGTAATATGTTATCCATTATTAAATTAACAAAGGATATAAATTGTCAAGCTAACTTCTTTCAATCTCATTGCACTTTTAAGGATTTGAGCACAGGGAAGATGATTGGCAACACTAAGGAGAGCGGAGGACCCTATTATCTTAACAATGGACTCGACTTCAAAGACCAACAAAAAACAAGTACCTGCTTTGAATCTATTTTTGTTTCTTCTAATAATGATGATATTATGTTATGACATTTACGGTTAGGATAACCAAGTTTTCCGTATTTGAAATATTTGTTTCCTAAATCATTTTCTAAGAAGGATCCATCTTTATTTCATTGTGAAACTTGTGAATTTACTAAACATCATCGTTCTTTTTTTTATACATAACCATATAAACAATCAAAACCGTTTGCAATTATTCATAGTGATGTTTGGGGTCCTAATAGAATAAACACCTTTTCAAATAAAAATGGTTTATAACTTTTATTGATGATCATACTAGAATTTGTTGGGTTTATTTACTAAAAGAAAACTCGGAAGTTGGACAGGTTGTCAAAAATTTCTTTAAAATGGTGCACACTTAATACCAAACAAATATTCAAGTCTTCAGAAGTGACAATGGTAAAGAATATTTTAATATACTTTTGTCCGATTTTTTCTTGCAAATAGGGTTGTCCTTAAGAGTTCTTGTGTTAATACACCCCAACAAAATGGAATTGCAGAGAAAAAGAATAGGCATCTTTTTGAGATTGCTAGAACTTTACTATTTGCAAATAAGGTTCCAAAATATTTGGGGTGTGGAGCTGTTTTAACTGCGTCATATTTAATTAATCGAATGCTATATAATGTTTTAGATTTTCATACAGCTCTTGATGTTTTTCGAAATTATTTTCCTTTGACTAGTGTCTCTGCTGATTTGCCACTAAAAGTTTTTGGTTGCACTGTTTTTGTTCATGAACATAAACACCTTGACAAACTCGATCCACGAGCAATAAAATTTGTGTTTACCGGTTACTCTCCAACTCATAAGGGGTATTAGTGTTTTGAATCAATATCAAAAAGAATTTTTGTAACCATGGATGTTACTTTTGTTGAAAATCAACCATTTTTTACTGACATTCATCTTTGGGAGGAAAATTTTAAGGAAGATTCATCTTTTACTTTTGAAAACTTCATTACTTTAAGTGATATAGTGTTATCACAAAATTCTGAGACTTATATTGATGCACCAAAAGAAAATGTCCAATAATCCATATTGGAACTCAATCCACTTATGAATGAGGCATCTTGATCTCAATAATATTTGGTCATGATTACTTAGTATTACTATTGTAATTTCTTTCCTATATAAACAGCTTAAGGCTGTAGTAATAAAATATGAAAATATTTTGTCTTTTATTTTCTTCAAATGGAAATAAATTGTTGGTTCTTATTCTTACTTTTTGCTGGTTTTGCAATTTTGGGTTCCCCATCTTTGCTTTATATTTGTTATAGATAGTTGAAAAATTGGTGGCTTTTGAAGATTGCATCAAAAGTTTACGCATGAAAAGAATTTTTGTTTTTCTACTATTTTGTTACAAACTTATAATGTTTGTTATTTTTCAAACATCAATTTGTATCAATGACCTAAATTTTCCAAATTTGAAGTATGTATTTGAGGCCAAAGATTATTAGCATTGGTTAGTTTTGCTGATTAAGTTTTTATTAGTACCATGGCTTAAATTAATATCGACATACTTGTATTCTTTTGTTGCAAATTTATGAATCTCACTATTGCTGGAAGGAGTAGGATTGCTAGTTTACAATCAATTTTATATTTTCACTATCACATGCGGAGTCTGTTGTTAATAATCCTTGTTGCTAGTTTACAGTCAACACTATCATTTTAAACCAATGTCCGTATTTGGATGCGTTGGATATTTGTTTTGTTTGTGGTTTGTGTAATATGGAATTTTATCCATATTCTTCATTTATAATAATTTTGTTTGTCGACAAATTATAAAGCTTTAGTGTTTTTAGATGCTTCTTAAGGACTGAATATGGGCAGTGGGTTATGAAACGGCATAAAAACAAATTATAGCACCTGTTACGAAATTAAAATTAGTTGTTAAAACAATATTGGGATCTGCAACAAAGATTAACCAAAAAACCAAAAAACAAACAAATTTAGAGAAAAAATGAAAACAGAGAACGTTATGCGTTTTCTGCTGAAAACGAAGAACATTCTGGACATAACTGAAAAACCATAATGTTCTTGGATTTCTGAAGTTTGATAAAATAGTTTTCTCAATCAAATGAAAACGAAAATAAAGAAGGATAAGGAAAGAATAACACCAAGAATTTACGTGTTCCGTCTCAATTGATGAGACCTACATCATGGGCAAGCAAGAAAGATTAATCCACTATTAATGATTCAACTTTACAAGATTAAAACCTTCTCAAGATTGATATCCTAGTATCTATCACTGTTTATGAACCAGCAATACTAGCCTTTATCTCAATCTTTCTTTTCTCCCTTTAATCTTTCTTCTCTAATTTCCTATGAATCACGAATTACTTATGCCTCACTAACTAACTCTTAGTTTTCCATCTATGACATACATCAACACACTTCAATAGATTACAAGATATTACACAATGCATTTTCAGCTATAGTATTTAAAGGCACATTGCTTAACTAACTATAACAACCTTTGTCATCACTAATTCAGTTACAATAATAAATAACTCCAAGTTTGTTACTGATTTGAGACACACTTCCACAATTCTCCACCTTAACTCAATATCAGAATAATTCAATCATTTTCCTTGCTACCATTGCTTCATTTTTACTCTTTGTCGAAGCCAACTATGTCCAAGCAATGCTTGAACTTAGCTTGTGAAGTGATTTCGTGAATGCATCAGCTGGGTTGTCCTCAGTTTCTATCTTCCCAACTGAAACCTGCTTTGAATCGATCACATCTCTTATTTAGTGATACTTAACATCAATATGTTAAGACTTATTATGATACACTTGATGCTTGGATAAGTGTATAGCACTTTGAATATCACAGTAAATTGAAACACAATTCTGATTTATGCCTAGTTCACCAATAACTCCTTTCATCCATAAAGCTTCTTTAACACCTTTAGTAACCGCAATGAATTCAACTTGAATTGTAGAAAGTGCTACCACCGACTGCGTAATTGCTCTCCAAGTTATAGCAGTCCCATATAGAGTGAAAACATAACTAGAAATTGATTTTCTAGTGTCCATGTTTCTTGCATAATCCGAGTCCACATATCTTTGGATTGGTTCCTTGTCATGATGAGTCTTTTTGAATTTTAAACCTGATGTTAGTGAGCCATTTAAGTACCTAATAATCCACTTTAGTGCTGACCAATGCAGTGCTCCTGGATTTGTCATAAATTTGCTGACAACATAAGCAAAATCTGGTCTGCTACTTATCATTCCATACATTATGCTGCCAACTCCACTAGCATAGGGAATGGTACTCATTCTTTGCCTTTTCTCATTATTCTTAGGTGAGTCTTGCATAGACAATTTGTAATTTTGTCCTAGAGGAGTAGTAACTTATCTTGCCTCAAGCATTCTATATTTAGTAACAACTTTCTTCAAGTAGACAACTTGAGAAAGAAATAGTTCCCCCTTCATTCATTTTCTTTTTATATCCATTCCTAAGATCCTCATGGCCTCTCCAAATTATTTAATCTCAAACTCATTTCTAAGATCAGCTTTGAGCTTTTTCATCTTATCTTCACTTGATCTTGCAAGAAGAATATCATCCACATAGAGTAATGCGTAAGTTGGAGAACATTCTTGACTTTTCAGAAAAAACTAGAGAATGTTCTTGAGCTGGAGAACATTCTTGAATTTCCTCTATTAGAATGTAAACGCAACTGTCAAAACTACATCTTTGGAAACCAATTCTTATCATGAAATCATCAAACTTCATGTACCATTGTCTAGGACTATGCTTTAGGCCATACAATGATTTTTAAGAAGACAAACCTTGTTTCTGCCTTTAGCAAATCCTTGATGTTCCTGCATATAAATGGTTTCTTCCAGATCACCATGTAGAAATGCTGTATTGACATCCAACTGCTCTAATTCCAAGTCTTGTTGAGTTATACTTCAAAGCATAATTGTGATTAAATATTGTTTTACAACATGTGCAAATACTTTAAGCTGAGAAAGTCCCTTTGCAACTAATCTTGTTTTGAACCTTATCTTCTCTTTACCTTGAATGTCTTCCTTTCTTTTGAACACCCATTTTGATCTAATTACCCTTTGACTCTTAGGAATGTCTACCAAAATCCAGGTTTAATTCTTTTATAATGATTGCATTTCTTCATTCATAGATGTCATCCAAGCTTCTATGTCTTCACTATTAATGGCTTCCCTATAGTTTCTTGGTTCATCTCTTTGAAGATCTTCTGCAACACTTAATGCATAACAAATTAAATTTACTTCACCATATCTGATTGTAGATTTGATAACCCTTCTTTCTCTATCCCTTACCAAGTTGTAACTGGCCAAATCTGTTTCTGTTGCAGCATTATCATCAAGTGATGTATTAGTGATGTCTTCATGATTAATCTCTTGATTTTCAGGTGGCTGCACCTCAATCTGAACACTCTCATCACTGTTGTTTGAAGCACTGTTAAATGGAGAACGTTATACGTTTTTGCAGTTCTAAAACGGAGAATGTTATGCGTTTCTGCAGAACTAACATGGAAAATGTTCTACGCTTTTGTAGAACTGAAACGGAGAATGTTCTGCGTTTCTGCAGAACTAAAACAGAGAATGTTCTTTGTCAATCATGGACATTCTTGTTTCATCAAACACTACATCTCTTGATATGATGTACTTGAGCACACCTTGGTCAATTATCCATAACTTGTAACCTTTTACTCCTTTAGGATATCTAATGAAAACACACTTGATTGCTCTAGGATCCAACTTATCTTGCCTTGTGTGCGCAAATGCTAAAGAACCAAATACCTTCAGATTTGAGTTGTCAGCTAGTTTTCCATTCACATCTTAATTGGTGTCTTAAATCCAATAGCTAATGAAGAACATCTATTGATCAAATACATTATTGTTACTGCAGCTTCTCCCTATAATGTTTTAGGCAGCCCTACACCCAAGATCATACATCTCACCATTTCCAAGATTGTTCTGTTAATCCTTTCAGCAATGCCATTTTGTTGAGGGGTGCCTGCAACTGTTCTATGTCTTTGAATACCTAGGTCTCTACAATACTTATTAAATTGCTCTTAAAGATACTCCAGGCCATTGTCCGTTCTTAAACATTTTATCTTAGTTTCCTTTTGAGCTCCAATTTGCGTATGCCATTCTTAAATTTCATAAAAGTGTCACTTTTACTTTTAATGGCATAGATCCATACTTTCCTAGAATAATCACCAATGATGGTTAAGAAATAAGAACAACCAACATGAGTTTTTGTCGTTGAAGGACCCCACAAATCAGAATGAGCATATTCAAATGATCTAGAGGTGTTGTGTTGGCCAGCACCAAAATTGCCCCTCTTATACTTTCCTAGAATACAATGATCGCAAAACTCCAATTTTTCAATTTTGTCATCATTAAGCAAATTATGTTTTGATAACTCAATTAATTCTCTTTCACTTACATGTCCTAACCACATATGCCATATTGTAGTAGATGAATACATATTAGAGCCAACAACTGAAGCTTGTGCAATTATAGTAGATCCTTCTAAAATATACAAGCCATTTCTTTTAATGCCTTTAACTATGATATCATCTTTATTAAAAATAGTCATAATATCATTCTTTATGTATGTTGAATATCCTATTATGTAAAACATGCCAACATAAATTAAATTGCTTTTTAATTTAGGTATGTACCTTACATAATTGAGGAAGTACCTCATTGCCATTGAACATTATGAATATGATGGTTCCGTTGCCTTCGACTTTACATGATTTGTTGTTGCCAAGCAGAACGACTCCACCATCACGAAGATCTATTGATTCAAAATAATCCTTTCTTGGACACATGTGGAAAGTACAAATTGATTCTAATACACAATTATTTTCACCTTCAGATTTTGAAATCATCAATGCCTCAGCAGATTCATAACCAGCATCAATGATGACTCTTCATCATATGCATAATTTTGTTGATTTTAGTTATTTTATTTAATGAAATTTTTTTGTTCTTATTTGTTTAATTAAGTAGATATTTTTCGTAGTTTTGCGTTGTTACTTTGTTTTAGTTTAGTGCTGAATTTTGGTGAAAAATCAACATGACCTGTGTGGAGTATTTAAGCCATATTTGGAGTTCTAGATGTCCAATTTGAGTCAATCCAAGTGCTAATGAAATCTAAGATGCATATCTACAACTATCATGAAGCCGTCGGGACCAAATTCAGACTCAAAATATGAGTAAAATGCAAAGTACGTCAGACAGCAGATGCTGTGCGGCTGGAGCGCGCCCTGCGCGCCTGAGGCGCATTTCCAGCCATTCAGTACTGTCAATACGCGCCCAGAGCACAAATACCGCGCCTGGGGCGCATGACGCGCATCAGCATTCATAAAAACACAACTTTTTATTGTTTAGGGATCTTTTTTGACTCTTGGGAAGTTGGGAGACTTGTGCCCTAGCATAGAAACTCAAATACGGTCGTTTCTAATGCCATTGGAGCAGTTTTATCAAGAATCATTCATGAATACTTCTTGTAACTCTTCTCTAATCCCTATCTTTTGTATCTCTGCCATGAGTAACTAAACCCTATTTGTTAGAGATGAGTGTAAACAAATGAAACCCTTATTTTTCTGATTTGATTTCTAGTTATATGAATGAGTTTATTGAATTGTTTTTCTCATCTCTGTGCTTAATTCTTTTAATTGCTTGACCAATATTAAAATGTTCTACAATTTGTATTTTGAAACGGAAGTGGACTTTACGAATGCTTGAGATGAGAAATTCATGAATTTGTAGTATAGGGATAGATGCAGGTCATGAAACCAATTAAATTAGTTGCAAAGCAATAACTTACAAGAGAATTTCTATACTGTAATGCTTAATTCTAATCTTAAATCTACTAAGGAATTAGGGGTTACTTTGGAATTAAAGGTTCTGTCACTAAGACATTAGGGCAAGAATAATAAAGAAAATTCGATAATAATTGAATAAAGGAATTCAGTAACTAGGATCAAATTAGACACCAAGGTTGGATTCGATGTGAAACTCATCCTTGACATTTTTCTCATTATAAAAGATCAATTTTATTACTGTTGTTAATTTCAAATATTATTTCAATCAACTTGGGAACCTTTTGTTCAATTTTAGTAATTAAATATAATTCAATAGTAAAACGCAATCCTTGAGTTCGACACTCGGTACTACCGTTTTATTATCACTTGCAACGATTCAGTACACTTGTTGAAACGCTATCAAGGTTTTTTGGCACCGTTGTCGGGGATTTCCATGTCACTATTGAATTTAATTTATTTACTGAATTGAAATTTTTTGCTCTACAATAAAATTTCTTTTTTTTTATTTTATTTCTAATTTTAAAAAAAGAATTATGGTTTAAAACTTTTTTTTTACTTAATTATTTATCTTTTTTTAACTGGTCATTACTCGTAATTTGTCTAACCTTGTATGCGAGGCTAGTCCTCAGCTGAACTTTTCTTTGATCTAGAAAAAAAAAAAACTGCAAAAACAAATCAAGAAGTGGTGTGATGGAATTGAATGTTTATGAGGTTGGGTTGGCTCAAGGGATGTTGCTCTCAAAACCGATAAAAGATGTTATTGTCGGTGAGATAAAGAAGGGGATGGTATCGCTTAATATACAACCCCAAGTGGCCTCTGTCAAATTACTAAAGCATACTAGTTGTAACATTTGTGGAGGAGCACATAAAACTGAAGCTTGTGAAGCACTGGATGACCATGAGATAGAAGAACTAGAACATGTGAATTTTGTGAGTAATAACGGGAGGCAAAATAATCCCTACTCTAGTACGTACAACCCTGGTTGGAGAAATCATCCAAATTTTTCTTGGAGAGATCAACAAGGTGGATCTCAGGGTCAACAAGGAGCTCAAACAAACCAATTCCCGTCTAGAAAGGCTACTTGGGAGAGCGCTATAGAGAAACTAGTTACAAGTACAAGTTCTTTCATTGAAGAGTCAAGAGCCGTCCAGAAAAATCACTCTGCATCAATAAAGAATCTTGAGACAGTTCTGAATCCAAGAAACTTGCTCAACAAATGGCACAAAGAACGTTTGGAAATCTGCCTAGTGACACAGTTCTGAATCCAAGAAACAATGTTAATGTAGTGACCACGAGGAGTGGCAAGGTGAGTGAACAAGTACCACCATAAGCCAAACAGAGTAGAAGTACCTTGACTTCAACCCACCTGGAGGAAATGGTCACACCAATATCAGTTGAAGAGCACATCGCTATTGAAAAGGAGGAAGAACCTGTCGTACAAAAAAAGGAACCACTGCTAAAACCAGAAATTCGACTTCCATTCCCTCAAAGATTAAGGAGGGAAGAAACTGAAAAACAATTTGGTAAGTTTCTTGATGTATTTAAAAAATTACAGATTAACATTCCTTTTGCAGAAGCAGTAGAGCAGATGTCGACATATGCCAAGTTCATGAAGGAGATTCTGTCGAAAAAAGGAAAAATCGGCGGTGAAACAGTTATGCTTACCGAAGAGTGTAGTGCTATACTACAGAGGAAGCTGCCACTAAAGCTCAATGATCCTGGAAGTTTCTCAATCCCGTGCGCTATTGGAAATAGAAGTTTTAGAAAGGCTTTGTGTGATCTTGGGGCTAGTGTAAGTCTTATGCCCCTTTCAATATACAAAAAAATGGGCATTGGAAAAGTAAAAGACACACAACTGATGTTACAGTTTGCGGATCGCTCGATGAAACACCCATACGGAGTGGTGGAAGATGTGTTGGTTAAAGTGGATAAGTTCATTTTTCCAGTGGATTTCGTGGTACTAGACATGGATGAGGACTGTGACATTCCTTTGATTTTGGGGAGATCGTTCTTAGCAACAGGGCGAGCTATGATTGATGTGGCATATGGCACCTTAACCTTAAAAGTAAATGAAGAAACTGTCACTTTTAACATTTTAAAAGCCATGGAACATTCAAAAGAAAGAGAAGAGTGCAATCGAATTGAGATCTTAGATGTGATAGTCAACGAAAAAATGAAGCATCAAGCACCCAGTTTGCCATTAGAAAGAGTGTTATGCCTACCCCAAGAAATTGTTAAAGAAAGTGAATATCAAAAGGTGGAAGAGGTCTTGACCATGTTAGAAGTAGCACCATCCTACTCCCCCCATTTTTCTACTAGATGGGAGGAGTTGAATGGGAATGAAGACAAGCCCTTAGAGAAAAAGACACCACTGGTTGAACCCAAACAATTTCCTCCTCACTTGAAATATGTATCTTTTGGTGAGAAGGATGATGTGTTCTTCTTGTCATACATGCCACCTTGACAATGGTTGAGACGTCAAGCTAATGACTTTAAAGAAGCGCTTCGTGGGAGATAACCCACAAGTAGAGGTAACTTTTAATTTTCGGAATCTTATTTTTGTTATTTGAATTTGTTTCTTTCTAATTATGTGTAAATGTGCACTATGATGAAGAATTATTAACAACTTGCATTTGATCTTAAGTTTTATGTTTGGGATTTTGAAATTTAAACTATATTTCTTTGCTCATATCATTGCTCAATTCGATAAGTTTTACTAATTCATGCATTGTTGATTACTGCTTGGTTGTTGAAGTCTAACTCGCATTTAAAGAAAAACACTAAATAAATTTTGTAGTGGCATGTTTGCCATCATTTAGATAATTCATACTCTTTCTAATTATCCTAGCTGTGAGCTTTTGAGCCTAAACACTTAAATTCTTTGTTGTGCGATTATCCAGACGTGTATTATCCCTTCAGAACTTGCACTAATTCTGACTTGCATCACTTGTAATTTATGCATACATTGAGGAAATTTTATTTGGTCGTTTGAGCCTTTCTAACTACCCTATGAAAATGTTATCCTTTTCTAGCCCCTTTGAGCCTTGCCCCTTTATTTTGGTTACTAGCCACATTACAAAACAAAAACCCTACTTCAATTACATCACCTTACTTGGAGTTAGGTAGAAAATTTTGGTCTTGTCTTGATCAAATTCTAAGTTTGGAGTTGCTCATGGGATAGCAACCTTTTAATTTTGGGGTGGTGATTCTCACAAAAAAGAAAATAAAGAAAAAAAAAAGAAAAAGAAGAAAAAAAAAACCGATAAAAAATATCTTCTTGGTTCTTTTGTCAATGTTTGAGAATCTCCAGAATGAAAAGGTGAAGAAAAAAAAAATGGTAGAATAATTTGGAAATATATGCCTACAATCCCAAAATGTCCTACCCTTACCTAAGCCCCATTACAACCCGAAAGTCCTCCAAAAATGTATGTGTTTGCTGCATTGTGATGGCTAACTAGAATTTTTTCAAGCCTATGGTAGCGTGATGCATGCTCTAGGATTTGAGTGATAAATTCATAACCCTTCTAAACACTTGAGAGAAAGTTTGGTGAGATTGTGTGAAGAGAGATTTGAATTTGATAAATGAATGCCAAGGTGTACAAACCTCGTTATTTTTGTAAGCAACCATAGAGTATGATGGATGTTTTGTAGTAGCTGAAACTTTGAGAATTGAGTTTGATTTGAATTGAGAAATTGAGTTTAAGTTGCTTTTAACTGCACCAAATTTTAAATTAATTGTTGCTTGGGGACAAGCAATAGACTATGTTTGGGGTTGTGATGACTCTTCATCATATGCATAATTTTTATTGATTTTAGTCTTATTTATCTTTAATCATTAGTTAATTTAATGAGTTATTTGATATACTTTGTTGATTTTAGTTATTTGATTTAATGAAATGTTTTTGTTTTTATTTGTTTAATTAAGTAGATATTTTTCGTAGTTTTGCGTTGTTACTTTGTTTTAATGCAGTGCTGAATTTTGGTGAAAAATCAACATGACCTATGTGGAGTATTTAAGCCATATCTGGAGTTCTAGATGTCCAATTTGAGTCAATCCAAGTGCTAATGAAATCTAAGATCCATATCTACAACTATCATGAAGCCACTGGGACCAAATTCAGACTCAAAAGATTAGTACAATGCAAAATACGTCAGACAATAGATGTTGTGCGCCTGGAGTGCGCCCTGCGCGCCCGAGGCGCATTTCCTGCCATTCAGTACTATCAATACGCGCCCGGAGCGCAAATACCGCGCCTTGGGCGTGTGACGCGCATCCGCATTCATAAAAACGCAATTTTTTATTGTTTAGGGATCTTTTTTGACGCGCATCCGCATTAGAGCAGTTTTATCAAGAATCATTCATGAATACTTCTTGTAACTCTTCTCTAATCCATATCTTTTGTATCTCTGCCATGAGTAACTAAACCCTATTTGTTAGGGATGAGTGTTACCAGATGAAACCCTTATTTTTCTGATTTGATTTCTAGTTATATGAATGAGTTTATTGAATTGTTTTTCTCATCTCTGTGCTTAATGCTTTTTATTGCTTGATCAACATTAAAATGTTCTACGATTTGTATTTTGAAACAGAAGTGGGCTTTACGAATGCTTGAGATGAGAAATTCATGAATTTGTAGTCTAGGGATAGATGCAGGTCATGAAACCAATTAAATTAGTTGCAAAGCAATAATTTACAAGAGAATTTCTTACGGTAATGCTTAATTCCAATCTTAAATCTACTAAGGAATTAGGGGTTACTTTGGAATTAAAGGTTCTGTCACTAAGACATTAGGGCAAGAACAATAAAGAAAATTTGGTAATAATTCAATAAAGGAATTTAGTAACTATGATCAAATTAGACACCAAGGTTGGATTCGAAGTGAAACTCATCCCTGACATTTTTCTCATTATAAAAGATCAATTTTATTACTGTTGTTAATTTCAAATATTATTTCAATCAACTTGGGAAACTTTTGTTCAATTTTAGTAATTAAATATAATTCAATAGTAAAATGCAATCTTTAAGTTCGACATTCGGTACTACCGTTTTATTATCACTTGCAATGATTCAGTACACATGCTGAAACGCTATCAATCAACAAGTGCAACATTTCCTCAATCTTGCGATTTTCTTAATTCATTTCTTTTAGGGCAATCTTTCTTGAGATGTCCCTTCTTCTAACAATGAAAGCATTTATACTTCCCTTTTGATTTTGATTTTGAATTCTAACTATGCTTATTTCCATTTGATCCTTTCTTACCTGTTCTTCCTCTGGCCACATTCAGACTTTCAACATCATTATCATTCTTGATCCCAAGTCTTTTATAGCTTGCCTTTGTCTGGATGGAGGCATGCACTCCTTCAAGAGTGATTGTTAACAATTATTGTTTCAAGAAGAGCCTATTTGAAACTGATTTAGTCATGTAGAGAGATTCAAGTTTAAGCCATAAGGTTGCAGCTGTTGGTTCCCTTTCAACCTCTCTCAAAGCTTTGTCTCCATGACACAAGATGATAGTGCTTTTTCCTTTTCAATTAGTTCTTCCTTTTCTTGTGCAGTCACTGTTACTGGAAGAACTGATTCACCCTTCAATGCGTTCACCAAGATTTCCTGTACTAGAACAAAATACATTTTGATCTTCCATAGACCAAAATCATTTGATCCATTGAATTTTTGAATGTCGAATTTTGTGGTTCAAATCGTTGTTGCTCCATTTCGCATAGACTGCACCAATTGTTAAAACAATATTAGGATCTGCAACAATGATTAACCAACAAAACAAAAAACAAACAATCGTAGAGAGAAAAAAAACGAAAACAAAGAACGTTCTGCATTTTCTGCTGAAAACGAAGAACGTTCTGGACATAACTGAAAAACTAGAACATTCTTGATTTTTTGCAGTTTGATAAAACAATTTTCTCAATCAAATGTAAACGAGAAGTAAAGAAAGGTAGGAGAAGAATAACACCTAGATTTATGTGCTTATTCTCAATTGATGAGACATACGTCACGAGCAAGCAAGCAAGATTAATCCACTATTAATGATTGAACTTTACAAGATTAAAGTCTTCTCAAGATTGATCTCCTAGTATCTATCACTATTTATGAACCAGCAATACTAGCATTTCTCTTAATCTTTCTTTTTTTCCCTTTAATCTTTCTTCTTTGATTTCCTATGAATCACAAATTGCTTATGCCCCACTAATTAACTCTCAGTTTTCCAGCTATGACATACATCAACGCACTTCAACATATTACAAGATATTACACAATGCATTTTCAGCTATAGTATTTAAAGGCACATTACTTAACTACCTATAACAACCTTTGTCATCACTAATTCATTTATAATAATAACTTACTCCAAGTTTGTTACTTATTTGAGATATACTTCCACATTACTTTCCACAACTTTGTGTTAGTGCAATGGTTATTGTACCAATTCAATGATTTACGAATGAGAATATCTCATATCATGGTTTTGGTTATGATAAAGAAAATGACAAATACAAGTTACTACTAACTGTGCACAATTTTATGGCATATGGTAAAAGTGTGGCCATAATTTATACATCTGGTGAAAAATCTTGGAAAAAGATTAAGAACTTACCTTGCAATCTTGATAATTTTCGCTTTGATGCATGCTCAAGGAGATTTGTGAGTGGCACTTTGAATTGGATTCTTAAAAAATATGTTAATTCTGATTTAGAGGCGATTATTTCCTTCTATGTGAAACAATGAGAGTTATGTGGAAGTGTTTCTGCCTCAACTTGATGATGACAACATAAGTAATCTTATGTTGGATGTTGTAAGTAATTGTCTTTGTCTGTGTTTTGACTCTAACGAAACTGAATCAGTTGTGTGGGTGATGAAAGAGTGTGGAGTTGTTGAGTCATGGACTAAATTGAAGATCATCCCTCGCGTGAATTTTACAGCAAGGCCTCGGTGGAATGTTATTAGGTAACCTACTTTTAATGACACATTGTTCCCTTCGAAAAATGGTACTATGTTGGTGAATACTACGCGTTCAAAACTTGTCTTGTATACCATTTGTAAAGATAGGTCGCGCTATCCTCAAATTTCTAGCATGATTCTAATTGATGAACTACAAATTTACCATGAGAGTCTGATAACACCGCAATGGTAAATCACATTTTTGGAGTGTTCCAAGCTATTCTTACAAGATGGTTTTTGATTAAAGCAACTCTACCTTTTGCTTCAAGACTTTTTTGGGCTGAACTTGAGTAGCATAAAATATGTAGTCACTTGTTTTGGTGAAGCCCCCTGCACCCTTTCCATCTATTGTATTGATATTTATCAGTCGTATTGATGGTTGAGTAAAGTTTGTTGTAATCTTTCTTTTATTATTTTCAAGAAGCATTTTTATGTTATGTTGGATATTACTTGTATTTTTACATGAAAAAACAATAAATCAATATTGCGTTGTAACAGTAAGCTCACATTATTTCCATTGCAAATAACTTTTGTTTGATTACCAATCTTTTTAGAGTAGTTGATGAGTTAGATCTTTGTTATTGGTCTGTTTGATTACCAAAATTGTTTAGTTAGATCTTTAATAGTGTCTTGAAATAACTTTTGACATGCGTCTGTTGTCAATATTTTTTGTAGAACGTCAACATGGTAAAGTAGCAATGTCAATTTACAAGAAAGGGGAGTTTGAATTATAAATTTACCTATTTAAAATTTCTTATTAAAAACTTAAGCGAATAACTCAATATTGATCTTGGTTGTGAAAACATAAAACATAAAATGTTCTTAGTTCTTGACCAAAAAACGAAGAACATTCTTGGTTAGTTAAAATCAACAATTTACCTTATCTATTTAACTTGAAAATCATATAGATTGAAAGTAAATAGATAAGGGAAGAGACACCACCACACAATGATATATCCTGGTTCACTCAACTCGAGGTTACGTCTAGTCCTTACAACTACGAGATTTTCCACTAAGTGTTCAAACAGAGAACAATCTTGGTTTTATACCACCAATTCATATCAACCTTGATTTTTTACAAACAAGTCCTTTCCATGCAGAAAGGAGTTCAAATCAGGTCACGTATCAATTTTTCGAGTGTATGAATGTAAGTCAGTGATGGATTTTCTTAGCTCTTGAAGTTTTTGATTTTTCCTTAAGCTTAGGGTTTCTTTTACATGCTTTCAACAAGGTTGATGACAACCTTTTGGAGATAGATTTGTTGCTTTAATTTATTTATCATTGACAATATTCAATGGGCCTCTCATTACTTGTGCATGTATCTCAGATATGCAGCTGAAGCATATGTTTCAAGAACGTATTTCGTTCTTGACAATAAACTTGGAGAATGATTATTCTTGCTTGACCTTTTTTGATACATCATAATCCATAGCTTTTCTACTTTGTATTTTGAATTGATTCGTTGTTGAGATGAATCCTTTATATTCCTTGAAAAGTACGAATCACATGATTGTGAAATACATAAACAATGATTGTGAAATCCTGGGGCCACTTCTTCTTCAGTATATAAGATCTTTTGTTCTTGAAATCTCATAACTATGGAAAACATTCTCCATTTTCCAGACTTCTCTCAAGAAAGTTCTCCGTTATGTTGTTGTATTTTTGCTTCCTTTTCAAATGATCTTGATTCTGATTTATAACATTGTGTGATCATTGATTGTTGTATTTGATCATCTTCTTCATCAAAATTTTATCTTGAAGATGTAATAATTATTCTCTTGAATGAGTGATATATGATACATTTCTTTTGAGATTATTTCGTTATTAAGTGGATACTTATGCACTTTGATGAAGTGAATGGCTTCTTGCTTGTTCACTTATGCAATTCATGTTCCTTAATCAAAACTTAAGTACAATCATTAGTAGACCACTATTCATTAAACTTAATCTTTTATTTCATTAGGTTTGTTGTCATTAAAACCTACACCAAAAAGGTTTTTGCCTCAATAATCTCCCTCTTTTTGATGATAACAAACCTTTTGAATATATTATAAGTTTTAGGGATGGATATAAATAAAATGCAAGAATGTTCTTAGATATGTAAATAAACTCCCTTAAGCACATGCAAGAGGTTAATTCTTAACATTCTTCATTAAAAAAGTTAGGGAATAAAAATTGAAGTAAAAAGTATGGAGCAATAGCATTAGTATACTACACATATAAATCATGTGGTTGATAAATGCATTCATATAACAAACTTGTAGGTTTGCATTTAACATCAAGGAACATAACATGTATGATGATCAATAATCATTTTAGTCAATTAATATATACGTTAAGTTCATACTCAAAAAACTGAGTTAACTTTAGTTTTAAGAAAAAGATGATTTTCTAAAACCTCCCCCTGGTGATATTATAAAATTAAGATCCTTTAATATTTCAAAATGTTTCTTTGCTCTTTTTTCCTATTTCTCAACAGGCAACATTTTAAAATGAACAAGAAGTAAGTCGAATTGATGTTTCTTTGCTCTTTTTTCCTATTTCCCAAGTTTTACCAAGAAGTAAGTCGAATTGATTTGATGAACATGTTTGTAGACATGGAAATCCCTTTTCGACAAGTGGAACATCTTTAGTTTCATAAGTTTTCTACTGGTTTACAACCAAGGTATGAATTTTCATCACGCACTATCCTAGCACGCGATATTTTAAAGCAATGAGATACACAAAAAACGAGGTTGAAGAATATTTTGTCTTAACATTGTCATCGAGTATGTCTCACCACCAACACTTGGACATTGACCCAAACTATAATTATATGTGTCTCTCACCTCATTTCATTGATAATAATTGGAAGTTGCATAAGAGGATTTTAAATTTTCTTCAAGTCACTAACTACATGGGAGAAATAATGGCCAAAATGGTTAAACAATGTTTGAATGGTTGGGAGTTAGTTCGTATGCTTAGTGTAATAGTGGATGACACCTCCTCAAATGATGTTGGAATTCAACATCTCAAAAGATGGCTTCTATCGCAGAATGGTCTAGTTTTGAACAAAGAGGACCTTCACACGCGATGTTGTGCACACATATTAAATCTTATTGTGAAGGATGGAATAAGCTTAATAAATGATTCTATTTTTAAAATTCACGAAAACTGTTAAATATGTTAGACATTCTCGTTCGAGGTTTGACAGACTTAAGCAATATATTTATCTTGAGTTAAGTTATAAAGGTTATGTTGGATTAGATTGTGAGACTCGATGGAATACAATATACACAATGTTGAATACTGCTTTGAAATATGAAAAGGCCTTTACATAGTTTGAATTCAAATACTAGAAATATGTTAATGAAGTGAATAAGGAAAAAGGTGTGCCTACACCTAAAGATTGGGAGCATGTTGCCTTAATTCTTCCATTCCTAAAGTTATTTCATGAAGCTACACTACACGTTTAAGGATCTTCTTATTTAACAAGCAACATGTATATGTTTGAGGTTTTTAGTGTTGAGATGAAAATTGCTTAAATGTGTAATAATGAAGATGAAAAAGCCAAGTCAATGGCTAAAAACATAAAGGTGAAATACGAGAACTATTGGGGAGATCCTACTTGCCTGAATATGTTGTTGTTGATTGCTATGGTTTTAGACCCTCGACAAAAATTAAAGCTTGTGATATGAATGACAAAAAAGATTTACACTAGTAATGACGCCAGTTCTTTGAAAGAAAAATTAAATTCATGTTTGAAGTCTATCTATGAGGAGTATTATGGTTGGGTGGTGTCTCCTCTAAGTAATTCTTCTAATTTGTTAGGTGCTTTTAATAAAGTTGATGATCCTTATTAGTGTTCTGAATTCTACAGATCAGATGAGTGCAGTACACCAGAATCTGAATTAGGAGAGTATTTGGAGGAACGTTTAGAAAAACCTTGTATGGATTTTGATTTACTTAAATGGTGAAAGGTGAACGCAAGCCTATTTCCTATACTTGCAAGAATTACAAGAGATGTGATGGCTATACCTATATCCACTATAGCCTCTAAATCTGCTATAAGTATTGGAGGAAGAGTACTTGATCCTTACTGTAGCTCTTTGGCACAGGCAACCGTGGAAACCCTTATTTGTACCCGGGATGGGCTTGATGAAGCATATTTATCATTTATTACTAGTGACGATCTTGAAAATCTTGAGCAAATTGAGCAAGGTAAGATACATAAAGTTGTATTTAACATTAAGTTATTACTTATTACATTATTACTTGATACATAATGAAATGTCTTTTTTTTTTTTTTTTTTTTTTTGCATAAATACGTTCTTCCCAAGATGCCGCAAGTTGTTCGGCCTCTGTTATACTCGTTAATAATTGATACTTCTTATATTTATTTCTAATAGAGAAATAACAAATATAGCTATGACTAAAGCTAGCGATGACTTATTATGTTCATTTTGTTAATTTGCTTCCAACTTTCAAGTTGGTTGAAACTGAGTTTGTTATTCACTTTCTTGCAGATATTGTTTTTGGATATTAGGAAATGCAACTATTTTAACTAACAATGACTCTGTTTAGAGAAATGTGTAACACCCCAATTCTCATTTACCTTATTTTAAATAGTATAATGATACAATACTATTTTTTTTTTTATGAGTGTTAATATTTATTCTAATTTCTTTAGGTGTGTGTTGTGTGTTGGTCGTAGTAATTGATTTAAATTATTAATATTAACCATATTTAACTTACAAAAAAAATAAATAAAATAAAATAAATATATATATAAAATATAAAATAAAAACAAGGATTAAAATTGTGTTGCTACATTAATTTATTATTTTAGCACTAATAGAGTGAGTTATTAATAATAATAATAATAATAATAATAACTCTAATAGTGAGACTGGAGTACTGGCAGATCATATGAGAGGCCCGTGTTTTACAATTAGGCCTAATAATAAACCTAAAATTTACCACGCTACATATATATATATACACTTTTATAGATCATAACCTACCTAAAAGAAACACCGGAAGAAAAAGAAAAGGAATAGAAAGGATTAGCGCTTCCTGCCTACAACCAATCACAATCAGGTATAATTTTCCTAATTCCACCCATTTAGATTTTGATAATAACATGGAATTTGATGGTAGAATAGAATATGTCATATAGCTGAAATTGATACACAAAGAATGACAATCTGTGAACTACCTCTGAACTTGATTATTATGATAAGGATCCGATTATCTATTTTTTAGCGTGCCTAGTGGAAGAATGATAATTACTTTAGGTGTTTGATATTTTACCATTAATATACAAGTGATCTGTAGTAAACTTACTATTTGGTGGATTAAAGGATAGTGATATGTGCAGTCATATTAGTGGCCTGACAATTCTTTAAGTTTAATTGATCAACTTCCTTAGATTTAACTTCCTTAGTTTTATATATTCTTTTATTTTGGTTTGTTGCTAAAACACAAACAGGGAACTCCATCATATACATTGAACTGGAAAATTCTTGACAATATTCCCTTGATGCAGTAAATTTAGAGTAATATGCACTATCAACAGAGTCGGAAGTTGGAAAAGTTTTATTAATATAATTACGTCAGATGTGTAGGAAATATTTTAGTGATTCATGAATATGTAAGCTAACTATTTAAAATAATATCAATGATAGAATGTAGAAGAGAGAGATGCTTGTTATGATATGATAACTAAGGTTTTGTTCTTATTTTTTTATGATAGTTTAGACAAGGCGCAATAAGAAAATACCATCCAAACTAATTTAAACAGTAACAGAACAACCTTGACTACGATATAGTGCCGACTAAGGACATATGGGCTGGATAAATAAGTAGCTTAGCTAAGAAATGATGATTTTGTGGACGCATACTTAAGAATGTAGTCAATAATAAACACAGTAATTAATTATTATTACCTGCACTTATGTGATACATATAAAAATCTAATTATAAATTAAAACTATATATGTATATATGTGGATATAATATTATTAAGTTCTTTCTATCATATTTAGTTTTAAGAAAAAATCTGATTATAGTAAAATAGGTGTTTAATAATATTAAATATATTTTTAGGTTATATTATAAGTAGTAGATGATTTATTAATTTATTTATTTATTTAATTATATTTAGTCAATAATTTATTTGTATTTGGTGGTTGTGCGGCTATAATTCTCTGATGGATTATTAGAGACGACGGTCGACGAAGATGCGACAAATTAGCAGATCAATCATTTGGCGAAATCTTCAATTAAGGTAAGGGGTGAGATGAGGCTCGATTTTATTAGTATAAAATAACGTGAGATGAACGGGAACTTTGAAATTCCCAGATGTTCATTCGGGGCTTACTACGTACGGTTGAGCCCTATTGAGTAATAATAATTAATTAATAAAATGTGAATCGTAATAGTGAGGAATTCCTTATTATTCCTTACTAGAATGTGTCACCTATTGAATTCCTTATTATTTGACTGATGCAATTGGATTGTGTATTGTGAGTAGTGTAAACCAAATGTTGTGATTTTATTGTGATTGACTGATAAAGATATATAATGATGAAATATTATGAAGTGATATTGAAACTTATTGAGTTGTGATGATCGAGTAAGTCTGAGATACGTGATGTAGATTTTGGAGTTAGGATTATTTAGTTATCATATAGAGAGGGTGTGAGAAACCTAGTGATTCGGGGAAGTACAAATAAGTGAGCCTGATCGTGGAGGGCTAGAGTCGAACTGTAAGGTAAGACTGATAGACCTTGGGGGTACACCTAGTGGGGAATTCCTAAGTGGATTTGTGGGTTATTCCCTAAGGTCGGGAACTACCGTGCAACACAAGAGTACCTCGACTGTCGCGTATATGTGTCTTGGGTTGAGTTGAGGGGATCTAAGAGTGCCCCTAAGAGTGCCCCTAAGGATTTTGTTGTTTGAGTTGAGGGGATCTAATTATGATTTCGATGTCGTTATGTTTGATGAAAATTTTGGATTTATGTGAAATGTTTATGATTATGTGATACTCTTTATCAAAAACTAAAAAAATAAAAAAAAAAATTATTTGGGGTTTACGGTGTCACATTAGTGGTATCAGAGCTGATCTGTCCAATAAGACCGTAAATTTGTTATGTGTTCGCTATGTTTCCTTGTTTACTCTATTGTGTATTTTGTGGTTATGGTCATTGTTGTGTTAGTGTTGTAAAATTAAGTTAGTTTCTCACTTCCCTAAGTGTCTCACTATATTCGATTGGCTTATCTGATTGATGTAGGTAGTGATGGCTAGTGGAAGGAATGATGTTGCGATTGCTGAAGCTCTAGAGTCCATGGGAGGAGTTACAGTGCAGGCTATCCAAGCTTTGGCTGAATCTCAAGCTACTGCACAAGCCTCTGCGCAAGCTACTACTCAAGCTACACAGATTGCTGCTCATGCTGTTGCTCAAGCTACTAGTTATAGTGGTGGCCAAGGAAATGTGCAAATAAATGAATTCATGGTGATGGATGGATTCCACAAGGCTAACCCCCCATCATTTGAAGGTCACTATACCTGATTGAGCTCAAAAGTGGTGGCAAGAAGTTGAGAAAATTTTCAGAGGAGTGGCATGTCCCGAAGGTCAGAAAGTGCATCTTGGTACCTTTATGTTTACAAACGAAGCTGAACATTGGTGGGATAATGCGTTCCAACGTTTAGATAATGCATGGACTGCAATTACTTGGGCTATATTCAGGAACATGTTTCTAATTAAGTATTTCCCTGAAGATATCTGTAATAGAAAGGAGATGGAATTTGTTAAATTGAAACAGGGGAATATGTCGGTAGCGGAGTATGCTGCTAAGTTCAAGGAATTATCCAGGTACTATCCACTCTATGTTGGAGAAGCAAGAGAAAAGTCTAAGTACATCAAGTTTGAAATGAGACTCAGACTAGAGATCAAGAAACAAGTTGGAATGCAAGAGATTTGTGACTTTCCTACCCTAGTAAATAAGAGTAGGATTTATGATGAGGATAGCCGTGCTAAAAAGGCACATTACCGAAACACCTAAACCATGAGGGACAAGAGGCCTATGCTTCATAATAGAGGAAAAGCTTACTCTTTTCCTCCTAATAGATCTGGAAGTCGTCTGAATTATCAACAACACAATTTGTCAGCTGGAAAAGGAGCTAGTAGTGGCAATGAAAAAGGAAATGGGAACAGTTATAGTTATGGGAGTGGTAGAGGAAACCCCTATGGATGAGGAGTTAGTAGCGGAAATAGTAACAACATGAGTCAAGTCTCGCGCAACAACAATGGTAATAATGGCGATCTAGCTACTCCTACCCGGCGTTGCAGGTGTGGCAAGCAGGGTCACATGACATATGAATGTAGAGATGCTGGAATTACTTGTTTTAATTGTCAACAACAAGGCCACATTAGCACCTCATGCCTTACCTAAGGAAGACTCCACAACCTGGAAACCAAAGTTCCCAAGCCAGCCGACCTAAATCCAATGGAAGAGTCTTTGCCCTCAGTGGTACAGGAGCGTTTGAGAAAGACAACTTGATCCAAGGTACATGTCTCATAATTGATACTCCTTTATTTGTACTATTTTATTGTGGTGCCACTCATTCCTTTGTGTCTCTTGATTGTGTTAGACGTTTAGGACTACATGTATCTCGTTTACAGTATGATTTGATTGTGAATACCCCAACTAGTGATTTTGTTGATACCTCTAGTGTTTGTATTGACATTTCTATCCATGTGTGTGGAAGGGACTTTCGAGTTGACTTAGTGTGTCTACCTTTGCGTCTGGTTGATATGATTCTTGGTATGGATTGGCTATTTGCCAACCGTGTCCGCGTAGATTTTTTTAGTAAAACCATTGAATTCATGGAGTCATAAGAGAAGGATAAGCCTAGCAATATATCCACCAACCAAGTGAAGGCACTCTTGAAAGAAGATGCCCAGTTATACATGATCCTTGCCTCATTGGAATTTGAAGAAAAACTGGTAATACGAGATGTTCCTATTGTATGTGAATTCTCTGAAGTGTTCCCAGAAGATGTCACTAGTTTACCACCAGAGCGTGAGGTTGAGTTTAACATTGACCTTGTACGAGGTACTGGACCCGTATCCATGGCACCGTATCGAATGTCTCCCTTAGAATTGTCTGAGCTTAAGAAGCAATTGGAAGAGCTTTTAGATAAACAATTTATAAGGCCTAGTGTTTCACCATGGGGTGCACCTGTGTTGTTAGTTAAGAAGAAGGATGGCTCTATGAGGTTATGTGTGGATTACCGTCGACTTAATAAAGTGACAATCAAGAATAAGTATCTGCTACCTAGGATAGATGACCTTATGGATCAATTGAGAGGATCATGTGTGTTTAGTAAGATCGATCTGAGATCAGGTTACCACGAGATCCGAGTGAAGCCTTCTGATACCCCTAAGACCGCCTTTAGGACCTGTTATGGCCATTACGAGTATTTGGTTATGCCTTTTGGTGTGACTAATGCACCAGCAATGTTTATGGATTACATGAATCGGATCTTTCATCCTTACCTAGACTCTTTTGTGGTTGTGTTTATAGATGATATCTTAGTGTACTCTACGACTAAGGAAGAACATGGTGAACATTTAAGGATAGTCTTGAAAACCCTTAAGGAGAAACAATTATTTGCCAAGTTGTCGAAGTGTGAATTTTGGTTAGAGGAAGTAAGTTTCCTAGGACACATAATTTCAGAAGGTGGAATAGTTGTTGATCCTACCAAAGTGGAGAGTGTCTTAGAATTGAAAGCACCTAAATCAGTGACTGAGATTAGGAGTTTCCTAGGATTGGCAGGTTATTATCGTAGGTTCATAGAAGGATTCTCCAAGTTGGCCTTACCTTTAACCAAGTTGACCCGAAAAGGGAAATTGTTCGTGTGGGATACTCATTGTGAGAATAGTATACAAGAGCTTAAGAAACGACTGACCTCTGCACCGATCTTAGTATTACCTGACTCAAGTGAACCCTTTGTAGTATATTGTGATGCATGTGGTTTCGGATTTGGTGGAGTACTTATGCAGGATGGGAAGGCGGTAGCATATGCTTCTATGCAACTGAAGATTCATGAGAGGAACTACCCTACCCATGACCTAGAACTAGCAGCAAATGTCTTTGTACTTAAGATGTGGAGACATTATTTATATGGATCTAGATTTGAGGTTCTTAGTGACCATAAGAGCCTTAAGTGTAACACCCCGATTTTCAAAGCGAGGGTGTATTTTTTTTTTTCCAAAACAAATTAAAATAAAACAGAGAAATAAATAAGGTAACACCTTTGGATAAATAATTAAGTCATTATAATTTACAAGCAGCGGAAAAGTTTCTCGAAATATGAATCCAGAATATTTACATATCAAAAAGTGGTACATGTAATCCCATTGAAAATAACATGTCATGCTGACAATATTAGTATAGGTACAGTCTTCTAGTTTAAAATAAATACAATACAAAAGAAAGGCATTTGTTCCCTCTATGTCAACCTAATCTGATCATTCTACAAAACAAACTAAACACCCTGAGGATCGTCCTATCTCTCATCTGAGGGCAAAGCCCAGATTTCCACAATAGTTGTAAAAGGTCACCAACCGAAATTAACAATTAACACATAACATTTAAGTTTTTAAATGAACAAAATAACCTTTCAACTTAGCATGCACCTTAAAATGGTTTCCATATGCTAAAAATTCATAAACATGGTTGAAAAATGAAGTTTTTAACAAAACAGCATTGCTGTATTCGAATACAGCTTCTCTGTATTCGAATACAAGGGTGTTTCAGCATTCAGCAGCAAAAACAGCATGTATGTATTCAACTACAACAGTCTGTATTCGACTACATAGTAAGTCAGTGGCAAAACAGCATGTCTGTATTCGACTACAACAGTCTGTATTCGACTACACAGTAAGTCAGTGGCAAAACAACATGTATGTATTCGAATACAACTTGCTATATTCGAATACACATCAGACAGCAGTAGAAAAACAGCAAAATTCAGCATTTTTCAGCTTTTTAAAGGGTTCGAAATCAAACAACACTTACACACCAATCCAAACAACCACACTTAGCAATTATAGCGCAATCACCACGACATCTTGAGTTTAGAAATAGTTTTGCAATCAATCACACTTACACACAATTCCAAATCATCCACACTTGGCAATTATAACACAATTACCACGACAACTTAAGTTTCGAAATGGTTTTGCAATCAAACACACTATCACACAATTCCAAAACATAACACTTAGCAATTCTTACACAATCACCACGACAACTTGAGTTCAATCACTCAATCATAATCTTGAATCAAACACGACTCGTGTGTCAAGCATCCTAATGCAATGCGTATATGCCAAAATGCATGGACTCGGAATTCTAAATCAAAACCCTCCTCGAAGGGCCGTAAATCATAATTGTACCGCCTATCGCATGCCAAAGTACCAATTATTGAGGTGCCACATATCACGGGTCTACACGATTTACTAAAAAGCATAAACCATAAACGTACTACCTATCACGGGCCCGTACTATTTACCAAGGTGCCACCTATCACGGGTCTACACGGTTTACTAAAAGGAACGTAAATTGTAAATGTATCGCCTATCACAGGCCAAAGTACTATTTACCAAGGTGCCACCTGTCATGGGTCTGCACAATTTACAAAAAACCGTAAATCGTAAATGTACCGCCTATCACGGGCCAAAGTACTATTTACCAAGGTGCCACCTATCACGGGTCTACACAATTTACAAAAACGTAAATCATAAATGTACCGCCTATCACAGGCCAAAGTACTATTTATCAAGGTGCCACCTATCACGGGTCTGCACGATTTACAGAAAGCATGAAAATGCATGAGCATATACTGACTCCATCCACAACAATCGTTAAGCAAATCCAGATATTAAAAGATTCCCCATTTTTAATACTCATTTAACTCAAACGACTTTCACAACAAACATTAAGTAAACAAGACATTAAGAGATTCCCCATTCTTAATACTCATTTAACATAAACGATTTTCACAAACACACATTAAGTAAACAAGACATTAAGAGATTCCCCGTTCTTAATACTCATTTAACTTAAACAATTTTCATAAAACACACATTAAGTAAACAAGACATTAAGAGATTCCCCATTCTTAATAATCATTTAACTTAAACGATTTTCACAAAACACACATTAATTAAACAAGACATTAAGAGATTCCCCATTCTTAATGCATATTTAACTTAAACGATTTTCACAAACACACATTAAGTAAACAAGACATTAAGAGATTCCCCATTCTTAATACTCGTTTAACTCTAATAGTTTTCAAATTCCACATAGAACAAACTCAAACCTATTATCAGATCCAATCCACAACTCACACCAAAATACATCAATTCATTTCTCCCCAAAATCCAACATACACATATCAAATTTCACAAGCATCAATTATGAATACATCAAATACGATGAACACAATCAACACAACATAACATTCAAACCCAACAAATTTCTTTTACTCAAAATCATACATAAATGAGTTAAATTCATTTTACTGTGAAACATCCATCAATATCACCAAAACCCCATATTAGAATTTCACCCATAAAGCATTAAATTCATTTTCCCCAAATCAACACTCCAACCCTAACAAATTCTTTTCCACACAACCACAGATAAGTCCCTAAATGCAAACTAAAAGTTTGGAAGGAGCCCTTAGTTGGTTCCCTAGCACTGTAGCGTGGTAGTGAGCAACTTTCCCTTCATTGCGTTGATAAATAACTCTGGGTGTTGTTCTCTCATCTTGCTCTCCAGTTCCCAAGTCGCATCTCCAGTAATTGGGTTCCAAATCACCTTGACCAACGAAACATCCTTGGTCCTCAATCGCTTAATCTTCCTGTCATCAATTCTCACAGGTGGTACTTCGAATGACAGGTTATCCTTTAGCTGGATTGTGTCTAGTTCGATCACATGAGATGGATCTGCAAGATATTTCCTCAACTGTGACACATGAAACACGTCATGAATATTGGACTGTATCGGAGGTAATGCAATCCGATAAGCAACCGGCCCAATTAGTGCAGAAATCTGATACGATCCAATGAATTTCGGAGTGAACTTCTTCGATTTCAATGCTCTACCAACTCTAGTAGTAGGTGTGACCCTGAAAAATACATGGTCACCCTGTTCGAAATCTAAAAGTCTGCGACGCTGGTCCGCGTAACTTTTCTGACGATCTTGTGAAGTCTTCATTTTCTCCTTGATCTTCCTTACATTAGCAGTAGTCTGTTGCACCATCTCTGGTCCAACAATCATATTTTCACCGTCCTTATACCAACACAAGGGCGTTTGACACTTGCACCCATATAAAGCTTCATATGGTGCCATTACAATACTTGCATGGAAATTATTGTTGTAGGTGAACTCAATCAACAGAAGTACATCATCCCAACTTTCTCTATCATCTAATACACATGCTCTCAACAGATCTTCAGTCTGTCCGTCCGTTTGTGGATGGTATGCTAAACTCAATCGTAGTTTCGTTCCCAACGCTTCGTGCAATGCTCCCCAAAAATGTGAGGTGAACTTCGGATCACGGTCTGATACAATACTTGATGGTACTCCGTGTAACCTCAGAATTTCAGCAATGTAGATCTTTGTTAGCTGATCTACCTTATAGGTGGTCTTTACTGGCAAAAAGTGTGCGGATTTAGTTAGTCGATCCACTATCACCCATATAGAATCATTCTTTCTCCTTGTTTTAGATAATCTAGTTTTAAAATCCATGGAAATGTTGTCCCACTTCCATTCGGGTATATTTAAAGGTTGCAATATCCCAGTAGGTCGCTGATGTTCCACCTTCACTTTCTAACAAGTTAGATAAGTCGATACATACTCCGCTACATGTCTCTTCATTCCGGACCATCAATAATTCTGCCTCAAATCCTGATACAACTTTGTTGCTCCAGCATGAATACTCAACTTACTCTTATGAGCCTCTTCTAAAATCGCTTTCCTCATATCTATAATTTCTGGTACACAAATCCTACCATTACATTGCAAAATATTATCTGATCCAATCTTAAACTCAGTTGTCTTCCCTTACACTATTAGGTTCCTCTTCTCTTGAATTAAGACGTCATCTTGAGAATTCGCAATGTCTTCAAGTAGTCCACTTGAAATCTTAATCATTTCGAATTTCAAACTTATCAGTGCAAACTCTACGTTCAAGTGTAGATCTCTAAAAGCTTCCCACGTCTCTTGTTGTCTAGCCATAATTGTTGAGGACACCGATACACTTCTTCTACTCGGAGTGTAGATCTCTAAAAGCTTCCCACATCAGCCACTACATTGGCCTTCCCAGGGTGGTATTGTAGTGTGAAATCAAAATCCTTGAGAGTCTCCATCCATCATCTCTAGCGCATGTTCAACTCCTTTTGATCAAACAAATATTTCAAACTTTTATGGTCACTGAACACGGTGAACGTGCACCCATATAAATAGTGCCTCCAGATCTTCAATGCAAAAACAACCGCGGCAAGCTCCAAATCATGAGTAGGATAGTTTCTCTCATGAATCTTCAATTGCCTTGAGGCATAAGCTACAGCTTTCTTGTGTTGCATCAAAACACATCCCAACCCTTGGTGAGATGCATCACAGTAAACTTCATAGGGTTCATCTGATTGCGATAGCACCAATACTGGTGAGGTCGTCAATTTTCTCTTTAGTAACTGAAAATTTTCCTCACACTTCTCTATCCATGCGAACGGTTGATCTTTTCTGGTAAGTTGTGTCAATGGAGTCACAATCTTAGCAAAACCTTCAATGAACCTCCTGTAGTACCCTGCCAGTCCTACAAAACTTCGTATGTCAGTGATAGTCTGAGGCTGTTTCCAAGCAAGAACCGCCTCAATCTTTGTCGGATCTACAACGATTCCTTCCTTGGTTATCACATGTCCTAAGAAATTCACTTTCTGTAGCCAAAACATACACTTCGACAGATTGGCATACAATCGCTTCTCGCGTAAAATCTCAAGAACTTGACGTAAATGTTCTCCATGCTCTTCTTCAGTTCTTGAATAAATTAATATATCATCAATGAACACCACAACAAACTTATCAAGGAATGGATTAAAGATTTTGTTCATGTAGTCCATGAAAATTGCTGGTGCGTTGATAACTCTAAACGGCATAACGAGATATTCATAATGTCCGTACGGATTCTGAAAGCAGTTTTCTGAATATCTCCTTCCCTTACTCGAATTTGATGGTAACCCGACTTCAAGTCAATCTTCGAGAATATTGCAGTCCCTCTCAATTGATCCATTAAACCATCAATGTGTGGCAAAGGATAACGATTCTTAATAAATGCCTTATTAAGCTGTCTATAATCCACACATAACTGCAAGCTTCCGTCCTTCTTCTTAACTAGTAAAACTGGAGCTCCCCATGGCGATACACTTGGTCTAATAGATTTCTTCTTCAACAAATCTTCAATTTGGTCTTTGAGCTCATTTAATTCCAATGGTGATATTCGGTACGGCGCAATCGAAATTGGTCCCGTTCCTGGGTGCAAATCAATGAAAAATTCCACTTCTCTTACCGGTGGCAATCCTGGAATTCCATTGGAAATACATCCCGGTACTCATTGACAAGCATCACATCTTCTATGTTCACATTTATCTTTGCCTCCACATTAGCCAGAGACAAAAACTCATGAGTCCCTTCACTTAGCGACACTCGGAGTTTGTTAGCGGCTAAATACTTAACAACTCCTGGTTCGGGAAAAAGAACCAATTTACGAGCACAATCCAAGATCACATAATGGTAAGACATCCAATCCATACCAAGAATGACCTCGAGTGATTGTAGAGGTAAACAAATCAAATTAACCATGAAATCCCTATTCTGAATAGTCATTTGACAATGTAAACATGTAGAATTTATTGTCAACGTCTTAGCAAGTGTGGAGACAACCAAATCAAAAGGTAAAGTAGACACAAATAACTTCAAACGATTCACACAATCCATAGAAATGAAGGAATGGGTTACCCTCGAATCAAAAAGTACAGTTAGAGTGTTACCTGCAATCTCACAGTCACGTTGAATCAGATTGCCAGGTGGATTCCCATCTTCAGCACTCACACAATAAATGTGTCCTCTAGCAGTAGGACGAGTAGCCCTAGTTACATTCACAACTGGTTCTACCTTTGGAGCCGTGCAATCCTTTGCCATGTGTCCAGGCTTCTGACAATTGTAGCAGGTGAGAGTACTAGGGGTACAAGCGTTTGCATAATGTCCCTCTTCCCCACATCGGAAGCATCGAACCACTCATCCCAGTTGTCTCCCAAAATTCTGGTTCCCTGGGCGATTCTGCCCACCGTTGTTATTTTGAGGTCGATTATAGGGTTTAGCAACTTGTTTCCCCTTGTTGTTCTGATAATTCACCCGACTGAGCCCTCCTACACTAAAATTCCCTCCTCGGCTAGCCCTCTTATTCTTCATATTCTAAACTTCCCTACATTTTTCCACAAGAACTTGGAAACGTTGAATTCCCAAGGGTAAGACAGAGTCTTGAATCTCATATTTTAGTCTGTCTTGGAAACGATGACACATGAAAGGTTCATCAATCTCATCACGGAAAAATCTGAAATGCCTTGATAGTGATTCGAACATAGCAGTATATTCGCCCACGGTCATGTTTCCCTAATGTAGTTTCAGGAAATCATCACCCAGTTTAGTTCTGGTACTCATCGGGAAGTATTTGTCCAAAAACTTCCTTTTGAATGATTCCCAGTTCACCTCCTCGTGAGCTGTTCTTATCAACAATCTTGCACTCCTCTACCAGTACTCAGCATCCCCTAACAGCATATAAGTGGCATAATTGACCTTCACTCCCGCCTGACAGTTAATCATTTCGAAGATCTTCTCCACTTCTTAGATCCATTGATCTGCTTTCTCTGAATTCTCATCCCCCTTAAACTTGGGAGGATTGTAACGACGAAAATCTTCTAATCCTCTTGACTCTGTAGCATGGATCTCTCTTTCCCTATTTTCAAGATCACGTTGAGTCTTGGCAGTAGTCTGTGCAGCAACAGAAGCAGCCATGTTATTCATGGCCTCCGCCATTCGATCATCCCTATTAGCATTGGCTCTCGGAACGTCATTCCTTCTTGGCAGCATGGTTTTCCTATAAAACCATCATCAGGTAGAGTCTTAACACTAACTCAAATAATTCCAAAACTAACTTCCGACCACATCAACACATAATAATTATTTTGGACTTGACAACTCAAACCACCTAAACCGACGCATGATCAGATAACAACTTCCAACGTACAGGTTGACCTACAAGCTATAACCAAAGGTTCCACAGCCCCCAAAGAAATCTAGACCAAAGCTCTGATAGCACAATGTAACACCCCGATTTTCAAAGCGAGGGTGTATTTTTTTTCCAAAACAAATTAAAATAAAACAGAGAAATAAATAAGGTAACATCTTTGGATAAATAATTAAGTCATTATAATTTACAAGCAGCGAAAAAGTTTCTCGAAATATGAATCCAGAATATTTACATATCAAAAAGTGGTACATGTAATCCCATTGAAAATAACATGTCATGCTGACAATATTAGTATAGGTACAGTCTTCGAGTTTAAAATAAATACAATACAAAACAAAGACATTTATTCCGTCTATGTCAACTTAATCTGATCATTCTACAAAACAAACTAAACACCCTGAGTGATCTCCACGTACCCCGTAAGAGCCTCCTAACATAGCTCCAGTCAGGCATTCCCATCTACATCCCCATCCGTAGGGTATGAACCGGTAGGATCGTCTTGTCTCTCATCTGAGGGCAAAGCCCAGATTTCCACAATAGTTGTAAAGGATCACCAACCGAAATTAACAATTAACACATAACATTTAAGTTTTTAAATGCACAAAATAACCTTTCAACTTAGCATGCACCTTAAAATGGTTTCCATATGCTAAATATTCGTAAACATGGTTGAAAAATGAAGTTTTTAACAAAACAACACTGTTGTATTCGAATACAAGGCTGTTTTAGCATTCAACAGCAAAAACAGCATGTCTGTATTCAACTACAACAATCTGTATTCGACTACACAGTAAGTCAGTGGCAAAACAGCATGTCTGTATTCGACTACATAGTAATTCAGTGGCAAAACAGCATGTCTGTATTCGAACACAGCTTGCTGTATTCGAATATACATCAAAGAGCAGCAGAAAAACAGCAAAATTCAGCATTTTTCAGCTTTTTAAAGGGTTCGAAATCAAACAACACTTACACACCAATCCAAACAACCACACTTAGCAATTATAGCGCAATCACCATGACATCTTGAGTTTCGAAATAGTTTTGCAATCAATCACACTTACACACAATTCCAAATCATCCACACTTGGCAATTATAACACAATTACCACGACAACTTAAGTTTCAAAATGGTTTTGCAATCAAACATACTATCACACAATTCCAAAACATAACACTTATCAATTATAGCACAATCACTACGACAACTTGAGTTCAATCACTCAATCATAATCTTGAATCAAACACGACTCGTGTGTCAAGTATCCTAATGCAACGTGTATATGCCAAAATGCATGAATTCCAAAATGCATGGACCCTCCTTGAAGGACCGTAAATCATAATTGTACCGCCTATCGCAGGCCAAAGTACCAATTACCGAGGTGCCACCTATCACGGGTCTGTGCGATTTACTAAAAAGCGTAAACCATAAACGTACTGCCTATCACAGGCCCGTACTGTTTACCAAGGTGCCACCTATCACGGGTCTGCACGGTTTACTAAAAGGAACGTAAATTGTAAATGTACCACCTATCACAGGCCAAAGTACTATTTACCAAGGTTCCACCTATCACGGGTCTACACAATTTACAAAAAACCGTAAATCGTAAATGTACTGCCTATCACGGGCCACAATACTATTTACCAAGGTGCCACCTATCACGGGTCTGCACAATTTACAAAAACGTAAATCATAAATGTACCGCCTATCACAGGCCAAAGTACTATTTATCAGCGTGCGACCTATCACGGGTCTGCACGATTTACAAAAAGCATGAAAATGCATGAGCACATACTGACTCCATCCATAACAATCGTTAAGCAAATGCAGATATTAAAAGATTCCCCATTTTTAATACTCATTTAACTTAAATGACTTTCACAACAAACATTAAGTAAACAAGACATTAAGAGATTCCCCATTCTTAATACTCATTTAACTTAAACGATTTTCACAAAACACATATTAAGTAAACAAGACATTAAGAGATTCCCTATTCTTAATGCTTATTTAACTTAAACGATTTTCACAAACACACATGTAGTAAACAAGACATTAAGAGATTCCCCATTCTTAATACTCGTTTAACTCTAATGGTTTTCAAATTCCACACAAAACAAACTCAAACCTATTATCAGATCCAATCCACAACTCACACCAAAACACATCAATTCATTTCTCCACAAAATCCAACATACACATATCAAATTTCAGAAGCATCAATTATGAATACATCAAATACGATGAACACAATCAACACAACATAACATTCAAACCCAACAAATTTCTTTTACTCAAAATCATACATAAATGAGTTAAATTCATTTTTCCGTGAAACATCCATCAATATCACCAAAACCCCACATTAGAATTTCACCCATAAAGCATTAAATTCATTTTCCCCAAATCAACACTCCAACCCTAACAAATTCTTTTCCACACAACCATAGATAAGTCCCTAAATGCAAAATAAAAGTTTGGAAAGAGCCCTTACCTTCACGTTAGCTTTGACGTGCGGTTACGGTACCGCGAGTAAATCTGGTAAAATCTCCGTTCGCAACGTCGCTTCCATAGTTGGTTCCCTAGCACCGTAGCGTGGTAGTGAGCAACTTTCCCTTGTATCTCTTCCCGAAACGAAACTTAGATCTAGATTAAAAGGGAAGGTTTGTGCTTGACGGTTTTGAAATCCCTAACACCGTTTTTCTTCATTTTCGAATCAAAGAGGAAGAGTGAAGTTGAGAAATCCTTGATTTCCTTACCCACTAAGTCTTGGGTTACTATTTTTGAACAAAAGGAAGCAAAGAAAGCAAAAAAATGAATAACAATGGAGGAAAGGGGAAGAAGCTCGCGAGACAGAGGAAGAAGAAAGAGTTGTTACGTTTTCTTTCTCTTCTTTTTCTTTCCTTTCCTTTTCTTTTCTTTCTTTTCTATCTCTTTCCTTTTTCCCTCCACACAAACATATATATATTTTTATATATATTAAATATAATTAACAAATATCTCAAAATATGTAGATATTTGGTAAATTACTATTTCACTCATAACTTCCCAAATCACTTTTGTTAAAAATATCTTCTCTCGTCGTAACTCAGTTGACAGATGAAATTTTCAGCAGTTAATTTAATTTATTTATCGACGAACAATTTTAATCGGGGTATCCAAATATATTTTTGGCATTTAAGCTCACAAAATATTAATAACTTGGCTAAAAAGCCTCCGAGTTCAATACCCAAAATACACTAAAATACATAAAGTGTAATTTAAAATTATAGGTCTTACATTAAGTATCTTTTTGATTAGAACGAGTTGAACATGAGACAACGTAGGTGGATGGAATTTCTTATATATTTTGATTTTGAGCTTAACTATCACCCTGGAAAGGCCAATGTAGTGGCTGATGCGTTGAGTAGGAAGACTTTGAGTGTGTCCTCCTTAATGGTTAAGCATAGTGAGTTGTTGGAACAGTTTAGAGACTTTAGTTTGGTCTGTGAAGTGACACCAGAAAGTGTTAGATTGGGATTGTTGAAGGTAACTAGTGGACTATTGGAAGAGATTGAAAAGAATCAGAAGTTGGATTTATACCTTTTAGATAAGTTACAGTCAATTGATCAAGGGAGGGAACCTGACATTAAAATAGGTGTGGATGGAATTTTGAGATTTAAGGAGAAAATTTGTGTTCCCGATGTAGAGGAGTTAAGAAAGATGATCTTAGAGGAAGGACACAGGAGTTGTCTAAGTATTCACCCTGGAGCCACAAAGATGTATAAGGACCTCAAGAAGATATTTTGGTGGCCTAAAATGAAAAAAGATGTTCCAGAGTTTGTGTATTCATGTTTGGTCTGTCAAAAATCAAAGGTAGAACACCAAAAACCTTCAAGTTTGATGCAACCTTTGAGTATTCCCGAATGGAAGTGGGATAGCATCTCTATGGACTTTGTTGTAGGATTACCTCGAACTCCAAAAAGGTACGATAGTATTTGGGTTATTGTGGATAGATTAACTAAATCTGCTCACTTTATTCCGATAAACATAACTTATTATATGGAAAGGTTAGCTGAAATATACGTAAAGGAAATTGTGAAGTTGCATGGAATCCCATCAAGTATAGTCTCAAACAGAGACCCTAGGTTTACCTCTAAGTTTTGGCAAGGTTTACAAAGCGCTTTAGGTACAAACCTTAGGATGAGTTCAACCTACCACCCACAAACAGATGGTCAGACTGAGCGAACCAATCAATCCCTAGAAGAATTGTTGAGGGCTTGTGTGTTGGAACAAAATGGAAGTTGGGATAGCTTTTTGCCACTTATAGAGTTTACCTATAACAATATCTTTCACTATAGCATTGGAATGGCCCCTTTTGAGGCGTTGTATGGGAGAAGGTGTAGGACCCCTCTGTGTTGGTTTGAGACGGGTGATAACCTTGTGTTAGGACCTGAGGTTGTTCAACAAACTACTGATAAAGTAAAAATGATTCAGGAAAAAATGAGAGCATCTCAAAGGAGGCAAACGAGTTACCATGATAAAAGAAAGAAAAACCTCGAATTTCAAGAAGGTGATCATGTATTACTGAGAGTTACTCCGACAACTGGGGTTGGTCGGGCATTAAAAATGCGAAAGCTTACACCTTAGTTTATAGGACCTTACCAAATTGCTAAACGTGTCGGTAACGTAGCATATCAGATCACGTTGCGTCCATCTCTTTCTAATCTTCATAGTGTCTTTCATGTGTCTCAACTCCGCAAGTACATTTTCGATCCTTCACATGTGATTGAGTCAGACAAGGTCCAAATAAAAGAGAATCTAACTTTTGAGACCTTACCACTACGGATGAAGGACCAAAAGACCAAACAATTAAGGGGTAAGACGATTTCATTGGTTAAGGTTGTTTGGGGAGGTGCTACTGGTGAAAGTGTTACGTGGGAGGTCGAAAGCCAAATGCGCAATTCTTACCCCGAACTATTTCCATCGGGTAAATTTCGAGGACGAAATTTTCTTCAACAGGGGGAGAAATGTAACACCCGAATTCTCATTTACCTTATTTTAAACAGTATAGTGATACAATACTATTTTTTTTTTATGAGTGTTAATATGTACTCTAATTTCTTTAGGTGTGTCTTGTGTGTTTGTCGTAGTAATTGATTTAAATTATTAATATTAACCATATTTAACTTACAAAAAAAATAAATAAAATAAAATAAATATATATATATATAAAAAATAAAATAGAAACAAGGATTAAAATTGTGTTGCTACATTAATTTATTACTTTAGCACTAATAGAGTGAGTTATTATTAATAATAATAATAATAATAATAATAATAATAATAATAACTCTAATAGTGAGACTGGAGTATTGACATATCATATGAGAGGCCCGTGTTTTACAATTAGGCCTAATAATAAACCTAAAATTTACTATGCTATATATATATATATATATATATATATAGATCATAACCTACCTAAAAGAAACACTGGAAGAAAAAGAGAAGGAATAGAAAGGATTAGCACTTCCTGCCTACAGCCAATCACAATCAGGTATAATTTTCCTAATTCCACCCATTTAGATTTTGATAATAACATGGAATTTGATGGTAGAATAGAATATGTCATATAGCTGAAATTGATACACAAAGAATGAACTCGATTATTATGATAAGGATCCGATTATCTATTTTTTTAGTGTGCCTAGTGGAAGAATGATAATTACTTTAGGTGTTTGATTTTTTACCATTAATATACGAGTGATCTGTAGTAAACTTACTATTTGGTGGATTAAAGGGTAGTGATATGTGCAGTCATATTAGTGGCCTGACAATTCTTTAAGTTTAATTGATCAACTTCCTTAGATTTAACTTCCTTAGTTTTATATATTCTTTTATTTTGGTTTGTTGCTAAAACACAAACAGGGAACTCCATCATATACATTGAACTGGAAAATTCTTGACAGTATTCCCTTGATGCAGTAAATTTAGAGTAATATGCACTATCAACAGAGTCGAAAGCTGAAAAAGTTTTATTAATATAATTACGTCAGATGTGTAGGAAATATTTTAGTGATTCATGAATATGTAAGCTAACTATTTAAAATAATATCAATGATAGAATGTAGAAGAGAGAGATGCTTGTTATGATATGATAACTAAGGTTTTGTTCTAATTTTTTTATGACAGTTTAGACAAGGCACAATAAGAAAATACCATTCAAACTAATTTAAACAGTAACAGAACAGCCTTGACTACGATATAGTACCGACTAGGGACATATGGGCTGGATAAATAAGTAGCTTAGCTAAGAAATGATACTTAAGAATGTAGTCAATAATAAACACAGTAATTAATTATTATTACCTGCACTCATGTGATACATATAAAAATCTAATTATAAATTAAAACTATATATGTATATAAGTGGATATAATATTATTAAGTTCTTTCTATCATATTTAGTTTTAAAAAAAAATCTGATTATCATAAAATGGGTGTTTAATAATATTAAATATATTTTTAGGTTATATTATAAGTAGTAGATGATTTGTTAATTTATTTATTTATTTAATTATATTTAGTCAATAATTTATTTGTATTTGGTGGTTGTGCGGCTATAATTCTCTGATGGATTATTAGAGACAACGGTCGACGAAGACACGACAAATTAGCAGATCAATCATTTGGCGAAATATTCAATTAAGGTAAGGGGTGAGATGAGGTTTGATTTTATTTGTATAAAATAACGTGAGATGAACGAGAATTTTGAAATTCCCAGATGTTCATTCGGGGCTTACTACGTACGGTTGAGCCCTATTGAGTAATAATAATTAATTAATAAAATGTTAATGGTAATAGTGAGGATAAAAATATAATCTAGTAACCTATAGAATTGCCGTGAATTTATTTATATCGAGATTGTATGCTGCCTGATTTTATGAAATCTTATGCTGATTGTTAATGTATGAATGATGTGTACTCGAATGATTTTGTTACTTGATTGAATTTGTGATATTACTAGAATGTGTCACCTATTGAATTCCTTATTATGTGACTGATGCAATTGAATTGTGTATTGTGAGTAGTGTAAACCAAATATTGTGATTTTATTATGATTGACTGATAAAGATATATAATGATGAAATATTATGAAGTGATATTGAAACTTATTGAGTTGTGATGATCGAGTAAGTCTGAGATACGTGTTGTAGATTTTGGAGTTAGGATTATTTTGTCATCATATAGGAGGGTCTGACAAACCTAGTGATTCGGGGAAGTACAACTGAATGAGCCTGATCGTGGAGGGCTACAGTCGAACTGTAAGGTAAGACTGATAGACCTTAGGGGTACACCTTGTGAGGAATTCCTAAGTGGATTAGTGGGTTATTCCCTAAGGTCGGGAACTACCGTGCAACACAAGAGTACCCCGACTGTCGCGTATATGTGTCTCGGGTTGAGTTGAGGGGATCTATGAGGACTTGTCCATTCATGAATTGTTCGTCCACTTTTGTAGTGGCATAGTATCAGGCATCCTAACCAAGTACTTCAGAGTAGAATGGTATCAAATGACGAAGTAAAGAGTATAGGACATGCATAGCATTTCATTATTGTGATTTTCTTATTATGAATGAATTTGATAAATCGTTGATATTATACACTCGATTGTTTTTTTGAGATTGTGATAATTTGATTGCTTGCGTGTTCTCCTCGTGTATTTTATACTATTACATAATTTCGATACTCACCCCTCGTTGTTTGTGTTTGGCGTTTGCGACGGACGCAGACGAGTTGTAAGTTGCTGGTGATGACTAATACCATCAGAGAGGCGGAAGTCGTCACGTCTTGGAGACTCTATTTATATGCATTGTATTGATGTTATTTTGAGTATTTTTATTTTGGTTATTCCCGCTCTTATAGTGACATTGGGTGGGGACTATATTTACACTGAATTTAAAACATAAGTACTATGTACTTCAAAAAGGATTTTGTTGTTTGATATTATGATTTCGATGTCAAGAGAGGAGATTGTTATTACAATGCTAATGAAAATAAGAAATTGGCTATGGTTATTGAAGATGTCATGTTTGAGATTGAACTACTTGAAGAATCCAAGTCTCCATTTAAGAAAGTAAGTTTAAACGGTAGATCAAAAACACCAACTAGTTCCTTTAGGTGATTGATTGGATGTGTTGAACTAATTAACCTTTTTGGTGATGAATTATTTATTCTAGTTCATGATTGTCCCTACATTGACATTGCAACCACTATTTCGACCACATATCCTACATTGCAAAACAATTTCAATTCTTCAAATTATTATTCGAATGATTGAATGATTTATGTTTAATTTTTAAAATTTGTCGTTTGAGAGTTGAAACTTAATTGTAGTCTTCATTATTTAAGAAGGGAAATGTGTTATTGAAATTTATCATTTAATACTTCACTATTTATTGACTCAAAATCACTTAAAAATAAGTTTTTTGCTACAAATAATACAATTAAACTGGTTTTTGAACCAATTTTTTTTTAAAAAAAAAATTACTTAAAAATGACTTTATAATCAATCTTTTAAAAAATTCACTAAAAAACCGATATGTAATAATTTAGTAAAAACCAATTTGAATTGGTTTTAACAAAAATTGGTTTCAAACCAGTTTTAAACCGATTTAGAACTGAACTGTAACAAGTTTAAAAAATAACTGGTTTTTTTTTAAAAGTAGTTTTTAAAAACTAAACTACACTATTAATGGGTGCAATTCAGTTTGGTTTTTGGATCATACACACTCTAGTGGAAGGTTGTGTTATTGGTTAAGTTTACATTATTTGGTGATGAATATTGTTGATTTATGTTCTCTAAGGTAGTAAGAAGACTCTATTTAATTTTCTGCTAATTGTAATTACTATGTGAAATTGTATTTTTTATTTAACCATTTATCTGTACAAGTGGGAGAAAAATATTTGGATATTAAAATAATTATCTTTGATTTTCCCAACAAAATTTTCTTCAATTTTCAAATTACTCTATTCAAGTTATCCTACATCACCTAATTGATTATCCACCCCAAAATAATGACAATAATTTAGCAGAATAACATCATAATCATGGCCAATTATCATAAACAAATTTTATCATTAACAAAACATTACTAATGCAATTGATTACACAATTAACAATCTTCAACATCAATGAACCTATAAATCATCATTATCATAAAAATAAAATAAAAATAAAATAAATCAAATAATCAACATTATTGTCATTCAACACATCTTAGAGATGGTCTTAAATTCACATCAACCTAATTCAATATTCCTACAATGATATCTACTTTTTTTTTTTTTTTTTTTTT